>SJYO01040404.1:9398-30000 GCA_006410555.1 Capra ibex | reverse complement strand
AAGACGCAGAGCGCCTTCTAGCTGGAAAGAAGACGCAGAGTGCCTTCTCGATCGGGTCTTAGAAGCCCAGGCAGGAAAGTGAATGCAGAGAGCCCTTATGCTCCAAGGGATCAGCCTGAAGAAGAGAGGGAGGGAGAGAGAGAGAAAGAATGACATGGGGTGACCAAGCTTCAGTGAGCAAGGCCCATAACTTTATTTTCAAAAGGAACTTTTATACCTTGACTTGCACATAGAGGGAAATGAAAGATGCAAAGTCATGCAGAGTCAGCCCAAACATTACATCTGTTTTGTCTTTATCGAAACCGGGATTTTTTTTCTGCATACCTTTCCCATAAACAATGTTGTGTACATTATCTTCTGGCCTTGGAGGCCTGTGAACATTTTATGGCCCTCTTTTGATAAAGGCTGCCCAACCAGAAAACTTATTTTTCCTTGAAGTGTTTTTTCTTTATATTTCTAATCTATGTCAGCCTCAGAAAGTATTTAACAGAGTTACATTCTCACGGAGTAAAGGTGCAGTGAGTTACAACAAAGAAAGAACCAATTAGCTCAAAGGTCTGATGTGGTTAATTCCAAGGTTACTGCTTGTTTTTCTTAAATTCCAACTACATTAACTGTTGCACTCCCAAGTGCACAGTGGATAAGAGATATGGGATCTTAGCAGCAATTGGCTCAACACTGAAATCCTACACCAGCACTATTCTAAAAGCTTTTAACTCTTTGAAAGTCTCTATATTTTTAGAATGTTTAGGCTTTCCATGCCTCTCATGGTTGGGAGACTGTGAACAATCACATGCATAGCTGCAAGAGTCTGGATAAACCTGTCAGGCAAGCTATAAAGCCATCAGCGGGGTTTGATTTGAAATACTCCTTTCATGTCTAGGAGACTTGTTAGCTAGAGCCCTAAGTTGATTTTCTCCAGAATAAAGGTGGTCGGGGATAGCCCCCTGTTAACATCGGAAGAGTTGATGGAAGGCACACAATAGACAGATTCTGGTTTGGGGGTAGATGCTTGAGCAGATCCGGGGGGCCCTCGGGTCCTGACCTACCTTGCCTATCAGGTCTCCTCCGCGTGACCTTGTCATGGGTGGGATGTCCTGTGCTGGCTCCCGGCATCCTCCCTCTTCTGAAGCCTAAACAAGACTTACCTCCATTTTAATTTCCCTAACAGTTTGTCATTACATAGATTTTGCCCTTCCTCTGCACAGAGTTCTTGGGAGAGAAGTTAAAAAGTAAACGTGCTAACAATTTGCTAACACAGCCTTAAAATAAAATTCATTCAGACAAATGTAAAATACTTTATTTGTGCTCAGTTTACTGATGCAGGTGTCTCCTGAGACTAAAAATTACAAAACTGGCAGACAGAACTCAGTTCTTGGGTCTGGGTACACAATTAATACCCAAGCAATGCAGGAGCCTTCTCCAGGCATTCCTACAGAGATCATCACTATATTTGGAGCAATACAGAAAGGGCCACAGCTGCAGTTCAGGGCTGCAGACAAGCTTTCAAATATGTGGAACTTCAGTGAAAACATGAACTAGAACTCTCAGAGCATGTTCTGCATATTATCTCATCTATGCAGCCGTGTCCTACGGTGCCTCCTCCACCAGGAAGCAAAGTGTCAAAGCATGAGTATGCCAGACATGGAGGAAATTTGCAGAGAAGTGGAGTCAGGCACGACTGAAGCAACTTGGCAGCAGTGGCAGCAGCAACCACAAGTGTGAGGCTCAATTAATCTCTGTGTTTACTTTCTTAGTGTGTTAGTCGCTCAGTGTTGTCCAACTCTCTGCAACACCATGGACAGTAGCCCGCCAGGCTTCTCTGTCCATGGGATTCTCCAGGCAAGAATACTGGAGTAGGTTGTCATTCTCTTCTCCAGGGGATATTCCCAACCCAGGGATCGAACCCGGGTCTCCAGTATTGCAGGTAGATTATTTACCAACTGAGCCACTAGGTTAAAGGCATTAATCTGGTAATTCTGAGCTCAAAAATTTACTCATTACAAATACAGAATGTGATTAAGAAAATCATTTATATTTTTAAACACTATCCCTTGCGTTTGGGCCATTATGAAAATCTTAGAAAGCTAACAGGCTGATTGATAGGGACCAGATTTCACACTGGTGGGAACAAATGAGCACCCCTGTTCTCTGCCCATGATCTTGGAGGCCAAGGCATTGGCACAGGCCAGCCCTCTACCCAGCCAGTACCAAGGCCCCCATCTGGGGACATTCAAGGTGGCACAGGACCTCACTGTAGCTTCCAGTGCAGGCTAGTCTCTGCCTCTGGCTGGATCTGAGTACACACCTGGTCCACCTGGGCCTCGCTCTCTGCTGTGACCTCCAGGCCTCAGCAGTGGCCCTAGCAGGCCAGCGAGTGCCCTGCAGTCAGCCCCTCAACTCCCCTGCTGAGGCCTCCACTATCGCCCACTGTGCTTGCCAAGCTCCACTGGCCCTCCAAGGCATGAAGGGTTCATGGAATTCTATACTCTGTTAAACTACCATTCAAAAATGAGAATAAAATGAAAATATTTTCAGAGAAACAAAAATGGAAAGTGTCAGTAACAGACTGTGACTGAAGCATGCACTTCAGGAAAAAGAAACTGGACCCAGAATGAAGATTTAAGGAGAATGATGACCAAAACAGATGAGGCAAGACTCAGAGAAGTCAGTGAAGCAGTGAGTCTGGATGACTCATTATTTCAGCCTAATAGACAACAGCATATGCAGATGACACCACCCCAATTGCAGAAAGTGAAAAGGAACTAAAGAACCTCTTGATGAGGGTGAAAGAGGAGAGTGAAAAAGCTGGCTTAAAACTCAACATTCAAAAACCTAAGATCGCGGCATCCAGTCCCATCACCTCATAGCAAATGGATAATGGAAACAGTGGCAGACTTTGTTTTCTTGGGCTCCAAAATCACTGCAGACTGTAGCTACAGCCATGAAACGAAGAAGCTTGCTCCTTGTAAGGAAAGCTACGACAAACCTAGACAGCACATTAAAAAGCAGAGACATCACTTTGCTGACAAAGTTTCGTCTAGTAAAAGCTATGGTTTTTCCAGTAGTCATGTATGGATGTGAGAGTTGGACCATAAAGAAAGGTGAGTGCCCAAGAATTGCTGCTTCTGAACTGTGGTGCTGGAGAAGACTCTTGAGAGTCCCTGTGAGAGCAAGGAGATCAAACCAGTCAGTCAATCCTAAGGGCAATCAACCCTGAATGTTCTTTGGAAGGACTGATGCTGAAGCTGAAGCTCCAAATACTTTGGCCACCTGATGCAGGCTCCAATACTTTGGCCACCTTTTCCAGCTGACTCTTTGGAAAAGACCCGGATGCTAGGAAACATTGAGAAGAGGATAAGGGGGCAACAGAAGATGAGAAGGTTGGATGGCATCAATGACTCAGTGGACATGAGTCTGAGCAAACTCTGGGAGACAATGAAGGACAGGGAAGCTGGCATGCTGTAGTCCATGGGGTGGCAGAGAGCTGGACATGACTTAGTGACTGAACAACAACAAAGAGAAATGGATTTTAAAATGATTGCCTTCATGAAACAAAAACAAGATGTTATAAAAAAGGAATACTAGGGACAAAAACACTTAGAAATGACATATATGATGATGGCAGAAATAAAACTGCAATGTAAGGCCTAGAAGATAAAGTCGAAGATCTCTCCCAGGAAAATAAGGATAAAAGGTCAATAACTAGAAAAAAGTAGGAGAAAGGAAATTAACAGAAAACTCCAGAAGATCCAACATGTGAATAACAGGTGACCAAAAAGGCTAGAATAAAGAAATCAGAGCTCATAAAGAAATAATACAGGAAAGCTTTGGAGAGCTGAAGGACCCAAGTGCACCCCCCCAGAAAGACTCTCAAGGAACACTAAGGATGAACAAATCTCACCAAGGCGTGTGGATCACATGGGTCTCAGGCTCCCCCTTGTAACAAGAGCCAGCAGACATCTGAGTCTAGCCTTCAAAGTTCTGCGGGAAAATGACTTTTAACCTAGAATTCAATACCCAGGTAAACTGCCATTCAAACACAAAGGAAGAAAAGGCATCTTCAGACAGTTTAGTTCTCAAAAATATTTCTCTCTGGTGGACTGTTTCCAGGGAAGCCACCAGAGCATAAGACATTCAGTTCAGTTCAGTTCAGTTTAGTTGCTCAGTCTTGTCCGACTCTTTGCGACCCCATGAATTGCAGCACGCCAGGCTTCCCTGTCCATCACCAACTCCCGGAGTTCACACAAACCCACGTCCATCCTCTGTCGTCCTCTTTTCCTCCTAAGACATGGGGTCCCAGAATTCCCATTCAACAGAGGAGAGGCACAGAAAAAAGTCCCATAAGGAATGAAGAGAAACCCCAGGATGGCAGCGAAGCAGCAGGCCTAGAGAAGACACAGCCTCAAGTGGAACAGGAAAATGCAAGGCTCTACAAGGGCTGAATCATTGTAGATGGTGACGGAGTCAGGAAATTAAAGACACTTGCTCCTTAGAAGAAAAGCTATGACAAACCTAGACAGCATTTTAAAAAGCAGAGACCTTTTGCTGACAAAGATCGGTCTAGTCAAAGCCATGGTTTTTCCAGTAGTCATGTATGCGTGTAAGAGTTGGACCATAAAGAAGGCTGAGCACCGAAGAATTGATGCTTTGGATCTGTGGGGTTGGAGAAGACTCTTGAGGGTCTGTTGGACTGCAGGGAGATCCTAAAGCAAATCAGTCCTGAATGTTCATTGGAAGGACTGATGCTGAAGCTGAAGCCCAATACTATGGCTACCTGATGTGACGCGCTAACTCATTGGAAAAGACCCTGATGTTGGGAAAGATTGAAGGCAGGAGGAGAAGGGGACCACAGAGGATGAGATGGTTGGATGGCATCATGGAGTCAATGGACAGGAGTTTGAGCAAACTCGGGGAGATGGTGAAGGACAGGGAAGCCTGGTGTGCTGCAGACCATGGGGTCACAAAGAGTTGGACACGACTTAGCGACTGAACAACAAAGATATGGGGGAAAGACGTGAGCTTCCGTGCTCTCTCCCAGACCCCTGGCCAGCTTTGGGAGTGGTCTCAAAGGTCCGGTGCCTCGGGATTGCATGGATCGCTGGTGACATGGAGCTGTATAGCCCATGGCTTTGCTCTCTTAGGTTAGCTGGTCCTCCCCAGAGTTGGAGAAACATTTTCTATAGCATAGTTTTAAACTTATTTCACTCTACTTGAGAATGTAATAGTTCGTTAGTCATTTTATGAATTCCACATCTAAGTGGTTTCCGATATTTTGCCTTCTTTAGCAGTTTAAAATAACTGTTGTGTTTTTATCTGGAGTCCATGAGCATTCCAGGGACTAATTCTTCAAAGAAGATGTGATATGTGTGATATATGTATATATCATATCTTCTTTGGAATCTAAAAAAAAAGTGATACAAATGAACTTATTTGCAAAACATAAGTAGACCCACACACATAGAAAACAGACTTATGGTTACCAAAGGGGAAAGGTGCACGGGAGGGATAAATTAGGAGCTTAGGGTTAGCAGACACACACCACTGTATATATAAAACAGATCAACAACAAGGTCCTACCATATAGCTCAGGGATCTATAGTCAACATTTTTCAATAACCTGTAATGGAAATGAATCTAAATATATATTAAATCTATACATCTGAATATCTATATATGTGAATCACTGCTGTACACCTGAAACTAACACAACTTTGTAGATGAACTATACTTCAATGAAAACCAGCTTCGTTAATTAAATAAAAGAGCTCACTGGGTAGACCAAGGCTGACTGAAGGCTTGTTTTCCGGTGATTTGATGAATAACAGTTCTGAGTTGACTTTTAGCATCTGGACCAGATGTCCCCACAAAGCAAGGTGGGGGTGATGAGAGCTTTTAAAAGAGGAGACGCCCCAGCTGTTGGTGGTGGCTGGCGTTTTTCTCCCTGTTGTCAGCCCCAAGCACTTAGCAATTCCTTCTGCTGGGGTCTCGCATGCTGGAGGCTATTCCAGAGGAAACAGGGTCTTCAGCTGAACGACCTGTGCTTCAGTCCTTAACAGCATCCAACGACGGGACAGTTTGTAAGGAAAGCCATACCCTACAGATGTTAGGTTAGATTTTATTAGTAAGCGGAAGCATGATGCATATATAAGATGTATCGAAATCCTAAATGTCCAGCTGGAAACAGTTTGATGAAGTCAGCTCCTCCTGTAATCAGGACCCCAGAAGCCCACATCAGGACTGCTCACACCTCTGCTGGATCCTCACCTTGAGCTTCTAAGACAAGGCATGTGGCTTCAACTTGAATCGCAAGCCGACTAGAAGGCTGGCCCTGGGTACGAGTTACAGAGGAGACTTTCTAAGCATTCAGGGCTCGGGCCAGGACAAATGTCTTCCATGCCACCCTTAGATGGAGTTCTCCGCCTCAGCCCACCCTCCCACCGAGAGTCCAGTCCTTCCTGGTCTTGGAGTCTCAGTGCTAACCTCGCCCAGGTCCCGGCCTTCTCTCCCATCTCTCGTGGCCATTGCGATGGAAAACCTTTGGTGCCCTGGACGAGCGAACAGCCCCAGGGCCTGTGGCATCAGTGCTACCCAGCATGCTGGTTGTCAGAGTCTTTTTTATTTTTGGCCAATGGACTTTTCTCTTTACTGGGATCCCGATTAAGGATTAAAGGACTTTTGTTACAGTTCATCCAAAATTTCTAAATGTTTTCCTCAGGAGACTTCTTAGGGACCCCATCCCCCTGGACTCTGGGGTGGCCTGTGGCACGGGTCTTGCAGTGGCACCTGTATGCTGTGTCTGGATGAAGGCCATTTGGCAGAGGACCCTGGGGGTGGGGGGCCTGTGCATGGCCACTGAAGCCCCCCAGCCCCAAACCTGCCCTTTCTCTCTGCAAATGCCAGCAGCCCACAGTCCACGCTCCACTGCTTGTGAGTCTGCAGAATTTCACGAATGCACTTAAAGCCTTGTCCGCTGATTGCACTAGCACAGCCCCAGCTGGATGAGATCTGGAGACCCTCCCCCACAATTCCCCAGCAAGCCAGGAGCCCAGGTTTCAGGCCTCAGGAACTCATGAGTCAACAAGGTCTTTGGATGAAGCTGTAGTTGGAGAAGCTCACAGCAGCGCAGGAGGCAGGCCCAAGGGAGCAGCCTGTGAGGAGGCCTGTTTCGTGACCTGGCATCAGGGACTTATCCTCCTAGGCCACGTGAGTCGTCAGAATCCCCAGGGCAGGGCCAGGGTGCAAACTGGCCTCAGCCTCACCCGCAGGCTGTTCCTACTCAGTGGCTGGCTAGACCTAGTTCTGGGCTCTGGAGGAGCCCCTAGGCTTCTGGAGCACGGCCCAGCACTGGGCCCCCACAGCAACGAGCAGCCCCAGGGTGTTTCCAGAGGCGGAGGGTGAACACAAAACCACTGAGTCATTTCTTCAGGTCCCCCATACTCCTGGCACCCAGGGGGAAGGCAGAGAGCCTGACTTTAGGCAGAAGTTGCCTTTGCAAATCTCCAGGCAGTGGTCACACACCTGTGCCATTGCCAAGTGGTGGAATTCAGTTGGTGGTGAACTGCAGAGTTCCACCTCTTAGTGTCTGGTATGTTGGGTTTTTTTTAGCTCTCAAAACTTGAGAAACTGGTTGGAAAGAAAACTTTTCACTGTCTCATCTTCCTTTTGAAGCAGAAGTTATCAGTAATTTCTGCCAGTTACGAGTTGAACAGAGTCAATTCAAATTTTAAAGGACAGGTCCCCAATAGCTTTAAAAATTGCACCAAAGACAAAGAAAATTAGGGAAAAACCTGACCAAGGAGGTGAAAGACTTATATACTGAGAACACTAAACTATCAATAAAGGAAACAGAAGATGATTCAAAGAATGGAAAGATAGCCCATGCTCTTGGATTGGAAGAATTAATATAGTTAAAATGGCCATGCTACCCAAAACAATCTATAGATTTATTATGATTCTTATCAAATTACCCATGACATTTTTTACAGAACTAGAAGAAATAATCCTAGAATCTATATGGAATCATAAAAGACCCAGAATTGCCAAAGCAATCCTGACAAAAAAGAACAAAGTAGGAGGCATAACTCTTCTAGACTTCAGAGGATAGTACAAAGCTACAGTAATCAAAATGGCATGGTATTGGCACAAAAGCAGACATAAGGATAAATGGAAGAGAATATAGGGCCCAGAAATAAATCCAGACACTTCTGATCAATTGATCTTCAACTAAGGAGGCAAAAATATACAATGCAGAAAGACTGTCCCTTTAGCAGGTGGTTCTGGGAAAGTTGGACAGTTGCATATAAACCAATGAAGTTAGAATACTCCCTCATACTATACAAGAAGTAAAATGGCTTAAAGACTTAAACATGAGGCAAAACACCATAAAAGTCCTAGAAAACAACATAGGCAAAACTTTCTCTGACATAAATTGTAAAATGTTTTCTTAGGTCAGTCTTAAAACCAATAGAAAAGCAAAAATAAACAAATGGAACCTAAGAAATTTGCAAGCTTTTGCACAGCAGAGGAAACCATACACAAAACAAAAAGACAGTCTACACTGGGAGAAAATATTTGAAAATGATGCAACCAACAAGGGCTTAATTTCCAAAATACAGAAACAGCTCATACAACTCAACAATGACAAAACCCAAAGAATCCAATTGAAAGATGGGCAGAACAAAAGAAACATTTCCCCACAGAAGACATACAGATGTTCAACATTGCTAGCTATTAGAGAAAAGCAAATCAAAACTACAATGAAGTAGCTTCTCACTCCAGTTAAATTGGCCACCATTAAAAAGTCTACAAATGACAGATGGTAGAGAGAAAAGGGTGGAGAAAGGGGAACCCTTGTACAAAAACTCAGCAGTGGCCACAGGACTGGGAAAGGTCAGTTTTAAGACAGTAGGCGCTGAGAGAGGGCATCAGAGGGCAGACAGACTGAAGCTGGGTGGCCAAAGTATTGGAGCTTCAGGTTCAGCATCAGTCCTTCCAGGGAATATTCAGGGCTGATTCCCTTTAGGATTGACTGGGTTGATCTGCTCACTGTGCAAGGGACTCTCAAGAGTCTTCTCCTACACACACGCACTTGTGTGTGTATCTGAATCACTTTGCTGCATAGCAGAAATTAACACAACGTTGTAAGTGACCTTGAATTTAAAAAAAATATGATAGGCTCCCAGACTCTATTTAAAAACAGTCTGTCTTCTCTGGTGATGGGGTAGTTAAGAATTCACCTGCCAATGTGGGCCACACAGGTTCCATCCCTGTTCTGGGAAGATCCCCCACGCCTCGGAGCAATTAAGCCCGTGCACCACGACTCCCGAGCCCACTCTCTAGAATCCACGAGCCTCACGACTGATCCCACAGCCACTGCAGCCCGAGTGCCCAGAGCCCCTGCTCTGCAACAAGAGAACCACTGTGATGAGAAGCCTGAGCACCGCAGCTGGAGAGGAGCCGCCGCAACTCGAGAAAGCCCGGCCGGCAACAGAGATCCAGAGCCGCCAAAGAAAAAAATCAGTAAAGCCAGCAAAGAAATCTTTCAGAGAAAAGCAGGCAAGAGGACGTCTGGTCTTATTTAAGATGGAAGAGCAAGGACCAGGTTTATCCTCTGACCTAATCAACTGAAAACCTCAGCAAAGCTAGCGGACAACAGCTTTTAAGACACTGGGCATCAGGCCGTGAAGACAACAGACAACAAGGGAGGTGCGCCCTCTGCTGTGCACGCGAGCACCAGCTAGGGGTATTTCCAGGACAAGAAGCAAGGCCGAGACCCGGTGTCTCCTGAGCGGAGTCCAGGACTAGATGCAAGCCCAGGACCCGGCGTCTCCAGAGCGGAGTCCAGGAACCACGCGCCAGAGCCCACAGGGCGGAGTGCTGAAGAGGAAAGAGACACAGAGAGTTCTGGAGGCCTGCAGAGGCTGCCCTGCAGTGTCGGCTGAGCCCCAGTGAGCACGAGCCGGGTCAGGATGGGGTGGGGGGCCGGTGATCTACCCGAGGCTGGGAGAGAACCACCATGAGGACAGGAAACAGCAGCAGCTGGCGCTCACACAAGGTGGGGGGTAGTCGTTTGTACCATCAGCCAGGGTAGGCATGTCTCAGCTCAGGAGCAGGGAAATTACCCCGGACCAAATGCTTCTTGGACCCCACCTGTGAAAAGTGAAAATGTTAGTCACTCAGTCAGGTCCGACTCTTTGCGGCCCCTGGCCTGTAGCCTGCGAGGCTCCTCTGTCCATGGGATTTCCCAGGCAAGAATACTGGAGTGGGGTGCCATTCCCTTCTCCAGGGGATCTTCCTGACTCAATGATCGAATCGGTGGCTCCTGCATTGCAGGTGGATTCTTTACCATCAGAGCCACCAGGGAAGCCCTGGACCCCACCTAACAGAGCTTAAATGCAAATCCCAAAAGGATCAGACTGTTTCCAAGTAACTCAACTGCAACCAGAACAAATACCAAGAACTGTTGCAGGATGCAGAAATATCCAGCACCAAACAGTAAACTTCACACTGTCTGATTTCCCATCAGAAAGTATCAGGCATGCAAGAAATAGGAAAATAGAACCATAAGGAGGAGAAAAAGCAGCCATCAAGATGGACCCATAAATAATACAGTTGAAAGAATTAGTCGGTAAGGATGTTGTCACATAAAACTCAGTTGTCAAAGATATACGCCCCCCAACCCCCAGTGTTCACTGCAGCGCTATTGACAACACTCAGGACACGGGCGCGGGAGGGGAAGGGGGCGCCAGAGGCTGAGATGGCTGGATGGCAGCACTGACGCCATGGACATGAGTCTGAGCAAGCTCTGGGAGGCACTGAAGCACAGGGAAGCCTGGCGTGATGCGGTCCACGGGGTCCCAAGAGCTGAACACGACTTAGTGACCGAACACCAAGAAAATTAAACAATGAAACAATTTAAACACTGAAAACCCCAAAAGTTGACAACAATGAGAGCCTACTGTAAAGCACAGGCGACTCTATTCAGTGCTCAGTGGTGACCTAGAAGGGCAGGGAATCCAAAACACAGGGAATATCTGTGTATCTGTGGCCGAGGTCACTTTGCTGTACAGGAGACATTGACACAACCGTGTCAAGCAACTGTATACTCTTTTGAAAAAAAAACCAATGGTCTACACTCCTGTATAAAAGGTAGAAATTGTGGAATTGGTTTAAAACAACAAGACCCAACACTATGCTACCTACAAGAAACCCAGTTTAAATGTAAAGACACAGCAGCTTAAAAATAAGAGGAGGGAGAGAGATACGCCACATCAAATCAAAAGAAAACCAGTAAGACTCTTACAACATCGGGCAAGATAGATTTCAGAGAAAAGAATATTATCAGAGACAGAGGACAAAGGAGTCTATTAGAGAATGACAATTCTGGGCATACATGCACCTGTTAGTGAGCTGCAAAATATCCCATAATGAAGCCAAAACTGATGGAGCTACTGAGAGAGGGAGATGAATTCACACTTACAGCAGGACGTCCCAGCACCCCTCTTTCAATGCAGGGACACAGAAATCGGGAAGGAAATAGAAGACACGACTAACACTATCAACTAGTTTGACATTCATAGAACATTCCCACCAACAACAGCAGAATACACCTGATTGGCAAAGGCACACAGAACATTTGCCAGGAGAGATCATATTCTGGGCCATAAAACAAGTGTCAAAAAATTTTAAACTCATACAAATATTTAAGTCATACAAAGTATGTTTTCTAACCAGAGTGGAATTAAATTAATAAGCAATAACAGGAAGATTTCTAGAAACAACAATCCTCAAATATTTGGTAATGAAAGTCATGCTTCTGGGACTTTCCTGGAGGCCCAGGGAATTCTGAGTAACTAGTAAACATACGCTATGATGTTACCCTAGGTGCCACGGTGATCAGAATTCTCCTTGTAAACAGGATACAGTGTTCCCAGCATAAATAAGGCATAAGGACTGACCCATCTTGAGGCAGTGGGCAGCCTGGGTGAAGGACACACACACAGACCTCCAGCACTGGGTGTGGTTGGCACCTCAAACGAAGCTTTTAAAATGACACCTATTCCCTTTGATATCTGGGAAGGTGTCCTGGGAAGGTGTGCCTTGAGCAGGGAAAGGGGCACGTTCAAACCTCCCTCGACGGCTCCAGCCTACAAAGTGGCATTTGCCAAGGTGGGTCAGTTGGCAGAGAATCCACCTGCAAGGCAGCAGAGCTGGGTTCGATCCCTGGTCAGAAATATGCCCCCGGGAAGTAAAAAACCGACTCCAGTATTCTTGCCTGGAGAATCCCATGGACAGAGGATCCTGGCAGGCTAAAGTCTGTGGGGTCACAAAGAGTTGGATGCAAGTTGGCAACTAAACCGCCACCGTCGGCCTCTCCAAGGATTAAGTCATGCCCTGCTGAACCTGCTGACGTTCAACACCCCCTGAAGGAGTTCAGGGTGCAGAGTGGAAATGTGCGCCCTCTGCTGGGGTGGGGGGAACTGCCAGGACAGGTCTTCACATAGGTATTTTCCAGAGCCGATTTTACGAGCCCAGTTCTTGTATCTCCCCCTATCTGGAAAAGCACTAAAGTCCCCCATGGTGAGCCCTGTTCCGCGTGACGCGCAAGGCTTCACGAGACCAGTGGAGACTTTCCGGGAAAATACGTGCGCCCTGGCGTGTATCCCCTTCACCAGAATCACATGGATCCTGACCGTCCCCCTTTCTCTTTGGAGCAGTCCCTCGGAGCTCTCTGAGGTGCTGGCTCCCAGGCTGCAGCCCTCATTTTGCCCCAGATAAAACTTCACTCGCAACTTTCAAGCTGTGTGTTTCTTAGTGACAAGCCCTAAGGGCTGCTACTGCTCTGGGCACGATGGGCCCAGGGCAAGTGTATGTCCTGCACGGGGGAAATGGCCCGTCAGCCTCTCAGGAGCGGGTGCAGGCCCGTGCTCCAGAGCCCCCTGGAGCTGGCATTGTGGTGGCATTTCCTCCAGAACTGAGCAGCAGGACAAGCTCTGGACGCCCCTGTCCTCAAAGTCAGGACCTGCCCCCTCCCCCAGCCCTTAGGAGGACTGCTCACCGTATACGCTGGGCAGAGAGCCCCAGGGCCCTTGCTCAAAGGCCACGGATATGCGTGTACCTGCCGCCTTTGGACCTGAGAACTGTCCTACATCCGGAGCTTGCGAGGGACCGTGATTTTTCCACGGACGAGCCAGTTACCATCAGCCTTCTGCTTGCCGGCTCCAGAAGCTGTTAGTGTCCAAAATGCCACCTCATCGCGCACACGACCCTCTCCTGGCCATCACCACAGGCCCCACTGCGCCCTGACTGCCGCCGTGGCCGGCTCTTCATCTCAATAATCGTGTCCATCCTGGCTCCGACGGTGAATCCGGGGCAGCCTCTCCTGCCAGGCGCGGTCTGCAGACGACAGCCGTCCCCAGGCTCTAACAGGTGCCGAAGCCCGTCCAGTTCACTGCCTGACACACAGCCTTCTCCAGGACACCGGGTCTGGTGGAAGCTCTCCAGCCTCACCTTGCAGCCCATCCCGCAGGGCCTTCAGCTCCCCTCCCTCAGTCCTCTGCCAAGGAGGCCCCGGCGTCTCCACCTCCTTACTGAAGGCCGCTGTCACAGACTTCAAGCTGCCGTCCCAGCAGTGAATGTTGACTGTGTCCTTGCCAGGCACTGAACTGGAGTCCCGGTTCAGTGACTCCGTGTGAGTCATTCATTTCTGTCCATCTGTAAATGTCCCCTGCCCCACCCCTGACAGTCTCATTACCCTCAAGCTCTGTTCCCAGAGTCCTCTTCCTGCAGTTCGGGTGCCTCGGCCCTTTTGGTCAGGAAGCAATTTGCTCCCAGAGACGACATTTCCCTGCTGGGCTGCTTTCAGAGCTGACCCTGTTTATCTGGGCTTCCCTGGTGGCTCAGACGGTAAAGAACCTGCCTCCAGTGCAGGAGACGCAGGTTCGATCCCTGGGTCGGGAAGATCCCCTGGAGAAGGGCATGGTGACCTGCTCCAGTGTTCTTGCTTGGAGGATTCAGTGGGCAGAGGAGCCTGGCTACAGCCCATGGGGTCGCACAGAGTGGGACACGACTGCACATGGGTGCAAACATACACTAGGTTTGTCCAGTTGATCCGCTTGGAGGTAACAAGGCACGACAGGGAGCGGCCTGTGACCTCCTTTTCCTTAGAGTATTTGCTCTAGAAGTCTTGTCATTGTACACCCTTTCTCTGCCCCCTTGAAATGTCTGAAGCTTAGTCACGTTGAGGAAGACGCTCAGGTTATCTCGGCCACCGGGTACCAGGGCAGGGGGTGGGCGGCCATCCAGGCTCGGCTCCCGGGGACCAGGGAGCCACCTGTGCAGGGATGAGGCACCACCAGTGGGGCCCGCAAACGTCACATTGGCCAAGACTCTGTTCCCCCACAATTTCACCTACTGGTTTTACCGTTTTTCACATCTTTGGTAGACCATTGTACTCAGGACTGTCCCCAGGGGATGGTCAGTGGTGAGGTGAAGTTCTCCCAGCAGGGCTGGAGGGGTGAGGGAGAGGTCTGCGGTAAGGATATGCTGATTCCTGGGTGGTGGTGAATGGCTGGCTGTTGGTCTGGGATAAGAAAGGGGCAAGACTGGAAGACTAGTGATGAGGAGGTCTGAGGAAGAGGCATATGAGTGTGAGGGGGCTGGGCGCAAAGCAGGTAGATCTTTGTGCCACCCGAGCCCACCCAAGACCCCTCCCCTCTTTTAAGGAAGTACTTGATCACGTGGTAGACAAGGTGGCTTGTCCAGTAGATGACAGGGGCCTGCTTCCTCAGCCACACCAGGGTTTACACAGGGGGCCATGACCAGGGACAATGGGGGCCAGGCTGGAGGCTGGGTGGGGGCTTCCTCTCCCTGAGACTCAGCTCACTGATGACCCCTCCAAAGGCCACCCTGTCATCATAAGAGCTGTTGGCCCTCAGTGTGACACCGTCCCTACGGAAGACAAGCCCCTCATTTGGCCAGTTGATTACATGAGACCTCTTTGAAGCAGGAGACGAGAAATGCTTCCTCAACAGGGCAATGCCTACTCTGGATATAGACTTTCTCTGTGCCCACAGTTGCTCTGCCAGGTTACCTGATGTCTGGTTGGTCTTTCGTAGCATCACCTCTGAGCCAGAAGAGCTGTGACAGCGGGCTGTGACTGCAGGCTCCTCTGTTCTGACGCAGATCATGTCGCTGAAGCAGCCGGGCAGAGAGATCGGATTCCCTTCAGCTAAGACGCGGGCTGGGGACGTCACCCTGCGGGGCTGAGGCTCTGTCCCCCAGCATGCGGGGTACGCCCTGAACCGATGGCCCATATATACTACATCCAAGTAGCTAGAGGCACTGTGGGGAGGCGGGAACAGCCGCTCTCATCACTCCCAGAACCCAAGGGGGGCACTTTGTCTTCTGGTCCCCGGACGTTTAGGTCCCACTACATTGTTATCCAGCGGATGAAGTCTTGCCCCAGGAACAGTGTTCCTCTGACCTTAAACCTGTGAACCCCATCTGGTCACGCTGAGCTCTGTATTCTGATGGACCAGCAAACAAAGGAGTTACTTTCCTGGTGGGGGTAGTTGGCCCTGGTTATGCTGAGAAGTGATGGTGCTGCTATTCAGTGACGACAGAGAGGAACATATCTGAACCCAGGGCTTTCTCTGGGGCGTCTCTGGGTGCTTATATCCTAAGGGAAAATGGAGAATGGCTGACTGTATCAACCATCTTTTGACAAGAGAAAGGCGACGCCGACTCCTCAAGTCTGACAGTCCTGGTCACCCTACCAAGCGAGCGACCTGAGCCCGTAGAAATGAACGTTGAGGGAGAGGAAAATCCCGCGAGAGGAGGAGGAGGAAGACGACTCTCAGCTGCATCTCTAGTCCAGTTGCTCCAGTGACTCGGCCTCACCCCTGATTTTTGTGCAGTTAGGCCCTTCTAGAGATTGAAAGAAACTGGAAAATCGGACTTCAAATGTGCTGTGAGAGGGTCTGAGTGGTGCAAGAGGTGGACCGTACGTAGCTGACACCTCGGATGCCCTGTGTCCCACACCATCAGCCCCCTCTGTCTTCAGCTGGAAGTGTAACAGGCAGTTCCATGCAACCTCGGGTTGATAGCATCCCAAGTCAAGTGGGCACCATGCAGCTTATCCACTTCTTAAACCAACGCTGGGCGTGCTAAGTTGCCTCAGCCGTATCCGACTCTCTGCAGCCCCCCGGACTATAGCCCTCCAGGCTCCTTTGTCCATGGGATTCTCCAGGTAAGACTACGGAGTGGGTTGCCATGCCCTTCTCCAGGGCATCTTCCCGACCCAGGGATAGAACCCGCGTCTCCTGTGGCTCCTGCCTTGCAGGCGGATTCTTTACTACTGAGCTAGAGGGGAAGTCTTTTTTAAAAGTACTTTATTTTATTTTTGGCCATGCCCTGCGGCATGTGTGGTCTTAGTTCCCCAACCAGGGATCAAACCTGTGCCCCCTGCACTGGAAGTGCAGAGTCCCAACCACCTGGGGCACCAGGAAGTCCTGTAGGAGTTGCTATTGAGTTTTTTTCTTTCTTTTTTTATTTTAATGACCTCAAAGTCTTTCATGCTCCTCTTTTCAAAAAGTGGCATCTCTCTGTTCCTTGTTTTCAGGTTTGGACATGTGACTTGCTTTGGCCAAGGTAATGTTAGCCAACATATCACCAATAAAGGCTTGAAAACTCCTTGTTTGTTGTGATTTATCTTTTCAATAATTTTGTAGCCTATGGTGTATAGGTTGCTGAAGCTGAAACTCCAATACTTTGGCCCCTGATGTGAAGAACGAACTCAAGGGGAAAGACCCTGATGCTGGGAAAGACTGAAGGCAGGAGGAGAAGGGGACGAGAGGATGAGATGGTTGGATGGCATCACTGGCTTGATGGACGTGAGTTTGAGTAACCTCCGGAAGTTGGTGATGAACAGGGAAGCCTGGCGTGCTGCTATCCATGGGGTCACAAAGAGTTGGACACGACTGAGCGACTGAACTGATGGTTTATAGTCCAATATGGTCGGAAGAGTCAAGTAAAAGCACCACCACCAAACACGTAAAAGATGCGTGGATGGTGGTCTCTCCAAAACATTCATTTGATTCACCTGTCTGGCATGTACAGGACGCGTAGCCTAGATGAATCACGGCTGATGCTGATGGGCTAATGTGAACTTAGGTGTAGTTCCAATTGTAGCTGATGTGCTGGGCATGGTTAGTTTTTAGCTGAAGCAGACTGACCAACCCTCTGGAATGTGATATATATACAGCTGTTGATTCAGTGAGTAGTTTAGTCTCAATACTTATGAAGACAGAGAAGCAAAAGCAACTCAACTCTATGCACCAAGGAGATCAATACCCCTCCTTATCTCGCCTCAGCTCCGAGTTATTAATAACTCTGCTGCCCTCTGTCCATGGTCAGGAGAGCTCTAATCCTCTTGATATTGTGCATGATGGCATGCTAGTTCCTGGAGAAGGAAATGGCAACCCATTCCAGTATTCTTGCCTGGAAAATCCCATGGACAGAGGAGCCTGGCAGGCTACAGTCCATGGGGTCACAAAGAGTCGGACACAACTCAGCAACTGAGCGTGCACGCGTATGCTAATTCACTAGTACGTTGATGACACCGTGCTAATGGGATCTGTTAAACAGGAAGACGCAGCTACTTTGGATATTCTAGTGGGTCTCCTATGTGCCAGATAAGGGAAAGTAAAGATTACTCCGTGGACTGGCACACGAGCCAAGTTGGTCAGGTCCAGGGGTCTGAGCATGCCAAAACGCCCTCTAAGGGGAGAGAAGGGGTGGAAAGAGTGCTGCCTCTTGTGTCTCCACCGCCGCAGAAGAGGTGCAGCTGAGTCAGGGGCTCTTGGTATATTGGAGGCTACAGATAGTGGTGTCACAAAACTACATCATTAAATGTTGTTGTGTCTGTCCCAGGCTGTTAACAGGGGTGCTCTTGGCTAGGAGTATGAGGCACTGGCTGCGCGCTGTTACAGTGAACACCACAGGCCTTCTGCCACCAGGACCAGTGCTCTGACTGGGCTGGCCTTGTGTTTCTTGTTACGACTGCAGGACACACGTCAGCAAAAACCCCTCAGGGAACTTTGAGGAACGAGCTTTATTACTCACAGGTCCTGGAGGGGGCACAGCACACCGAGGACCACACAGGGTGTGGGAGAGAAAGAGAGACAGAGAACGTGGGGGCTTGCCCTTGTCGTGGTCCAAGGATGGAGTCTGGGGCTGCATGGGTCACTCGTCACTGAAGCACGAGAGCAGGAGTTAGGGTTTAGTTTTCCTCCACGTTGTCAGTTTTCTAGGTTTCCCACAGTGTTCCGAAAGGGGAACTTCTTGAGTGTGGGAGGCCTAGTTCCTTAACTTGCTGTTTTGATAGTAGCTGTTTCATACAGCTGGTAATATGTTTATTTAAAATGGATGTCTTCTGAAACAGATGCCTCAGCACTTACATTGCAATCAAAAGCTTAATGTTATGTACTTATATTACACATGTCTTCCCAAAAATATAAGCCATTAATTCTTTTAAGTGCATTATTCTCCTAAATTTCATGGAAAACAAGATTTGGAGTTCCAAACCAAAGTTATAGTAATACTAGCTTTGCACTAGAAACTGTTTGTTTTTGTTTTTGTTTTTTAGTGTACCCATCACTTAATTCGGTAGGAAACAAGCAAAGGTACAGGTACCAACCACTCTGACAATAACGCTAGCTTTTATAATTGTTCATGTATTTACCTTTACTGGGATCTAAACTTCTCCATGTGGCTTCAGGTTACCGTCTAATGCCCTTTCACTTCACCTTGGATGACTCCTTTGAGCATCTCGTGCAGGTCAGGTCTAGTGGTCATGGAGTCTCTCAATTTTGTTTATTAGGGAGTATGATCATTCCTGGTCTTCCCAGGTGGTGCTAGTGGTAAGAATCTGCCTGCCAATGCAGGAGACATAAAAGAAGCAGCTTTGATCGCTGGGTCAGGAAGAGCTCTTGGAGGAGGCCATGACAACCCACTCCAGCATTCTTGCCTGAAAAATCCTGTGGACAGGGGAGTCGGCTGAGCTACGGTCCATGAAGTCACAAAGAGTCAGACACAGCTAAAGCCACTTAGCACACACGCACATGTTCACTTCTCTCTCACTTTTGAAGGACAGTTTTGCTGGATATACGACTCTTGGTTGACAGGTTTTTACATTTTAGCATTTGCATATATCAGCCCACTGTCTTCTGGCTTACAAAATTTTATATATATATCTGGCTGTGCCAGGCCTTAGCTGCAGCATGTAGGATCTTTAGTGGTGGCATGTGGGACCTAGTTCCCTGACTACAGATGGAACCCGAGCCCCCTGCATTGGGAACGCAGTCTTAGTCACATGGCCACCAGGGAAGTCCCATGGCCTCCAAATCTTCTGGTGAGAAATCTGGTGATGGTCTTATTGAAAATCCCTTGTATGTGATGATGTGATGATTGACTTCTCTCTTGCTGTTTTCAGGAGAGTGAAAAAGCTGGCTTGAAACTCAACATTAAAAAAAAAAAAAAAGATCATGGCATCTGGTAGCATCACTTCATGGCTAATAGAAGGGGAAACAGTGGAAGCAGTAACAGATTTTCTTTTCTTGGGCTCCAAAATCCTTGCAGAGAGTGACTGCAGCCATGAAATGAAAAGACACTTGCTCCTTGGAAGGAAAGCTATGCAAACCTAGACAGTGTATTAAAAACCAGAGACATCACTGTGCAGACAAAGGTCTGTATAGTTAAGCTGTGGTTTTTTCATTAGTCATGTACAGATGTGAGAAGTGGACCATAAAGAAGGCTGGGTGCCAAATGTTGATGTTTTTACATTGTGATGCTAGAGAAGACTCTTGAGAGTCTCTTGGACAGCAAGGTCAAACCAGTCACTCCTAAGGAAATCAACCCTGAATATTCATTGGAAGGACTGATGCTGAAGCTGAAACTCCCATACTTCAACCACTCAATGTGAAGAGCCAACTCACTGGCAAAGACCCTGCTGCTGGGAAAGATTGAAGGCAGGAAGAGCAGGGAATGACAGGATGAGATGGTTGGATGGCATCACTGACTCATTGGACATGAATCTGAGCAAACTCTGGGAGATAGTGAAGGACAGGGAAGCCTGGCCTGCTGTAGTCCAAGGGGTTGCAAAGAGTCAGACATGACTTAGCAGCTGAACAACAATAAATTGTACTTTTCAGCTCCAGAACTTTGGGGAGGAGGGAGTTCTTTTTAGGTTTTCTCTTTACTGATATTTTCATTTTGTTCCCGCATTGTTTCCTTGACTTTCTTCGCATCTTCCTGTCTTTGAGCTTCTTTAAGATAATTGTTTTAAAGTCTTGGTCGAGTTTATCTGCCATCAGGTCTCTTACAGAAATAGTTTCTGTTGGTTACTTTTCTCCTGTGAATGGGCCGTATGTTCCTGTTTCTTTCTATGTCTTGCGATTTTTTGGTTGTACAGTGGGCATTTCCAATCATAATGTAGTAACTCTGGAAATCAGATTTTCCTCCTTCCCCAGGGTTTTCTGGGTTTTGTTATTGTTTTTACTTTTATTGTTGCAGGCTGTTTCTGTGCAGAGGATTAGCCTGA
>SJYO01040392.1:0-10000 GCA_006410555.1 Capra ibex | reverse complement strand
TGGACTAGAACTGTCATATGACCTAGCAACTCCTCTTCCTGGCATATACCCAGAGGGAATTAGAATTGAAAGAGACACATGAACCCCAATGTTTATTGCAATTATCTTTACAAAAGCTATGACATGGAAGTAATCTAGATGCACATCAGCAGATGAATATATAAGGAAGTTGTGGTATATATCCAAATGGAACATTACTCTACAGAAAAACATATATTTGTGTCACTTTTAATGAGGGAGTTCAACCCACAGCCTATTATTCACAGTGAAAAAAAGTAAGAAAGAGAGTGGCAAATATTGTTTTTTAATGCATATAAATGGAATTTAGGAAGACAGTAAAAATGATCCTACATGGAGGCTAGTAATGAAGATCCACATATAAAGAACATACTCTTAGACTCAGTGGAAGAGTTCAAGGATGGGAAGATTTGAGAAAATAGCATTGAAACAGGTACATTACCATATATAAAAGAGATGACCAGTGCAAGTTAAATGCATGAAAGATGGACCCATCTCTTGTGCTTCTGAAGAACCCAGAAGTGTGGGGTAACAAAGGTTTGAGTTGTGTTCAGGATAAGGGGGCACATGTATCCATGTGGCTGATTCATGATGATGTATGTGTCAAAACCATCATAGTAATACACAGTAATTCTATTCCAATTAAAAATAATAATTTTTAAAAGGAATATGAAAAAATAAAATAATGCATTCAGAAATAGCAGAGACATGCTCCAGAATACAATCTCAACAGTCGTTTCATATCTATTCAAGAAAGTGAGCTTAGGAGGGTCAGAACATGTGTGCTGGTATAGAAGTTGAAAGTCAAAGAAAATAAGCTTGAGATAGCAACTATGTAGTTGCAGCATGACCTCAGTATCATAGTCTAAGTAGTGGAAGATGCATGTGGCCGAATGCAAGCTTAGTAGATTGGCATGCCTACTCTGGAGCATAGGCTAAGTAGGAGTTATATGCATGCACTTGAGCATCCTTTCAGGAGCGATGGTACATGTGTTTCATAGAGAAGGTAAATAGTTGGAGCAAAAGTGCTCTAAAATGGTGGACAAATACTTGTAAGAAAGAAGGTTCAGAGTGGAAGCTCAGTATTTTTGGGACTAATGCTATAGACTTCGACTTACATTGAAGAAAGTAGGGAAGACCACTAGATGATTCAGATATGACCTAAATCAGATCCCTTATGATTATTCAGTGGGTGTGACAAAAGACTTAAGGGATTCGATATGAGAGAGTGCCTGAAGAACAATATGGAGATTCATGAAATTGTACAGGAGGCAGTGATCAAGACCATCCCCAAGAAAATGAATGCAAAAAGGCAAAATGGTTGTCTGAGGAGGCCTTACAAACAGTTAAGAAAAGAAGAAAAGCAAAAGGCAAAGGAGAAAAGGGAAGATATACCCATATGAATGCAGTGTACCAAAGGATAGCAAAGAGAGATAAGAAACCCTTCCTTGGTGATGAATGCAAAGAAATAGCGGAAAACAATAGAATGGGAAAGACTAGAGATCTCTTCAAGAAAATTAGAGATACCGAGGGAATATTTCATGCAAAGATGGGCAAAATAAAGGACAGAAATTTTATGGACCTAACAGAAGCAGAAGATATTAAGAAAAGGCAGCAAAAATCTATACAGAAAAGATTGAAGAACTGTGCATAAAATATCTTCATGATCCAGATAATCATGATAATGTGATCACTCACCTAGAGCCAGACATCCTAGAATGTGAAATCAAGTCAGTCTGTGTCCCTGCATGCTGCACGTAGGACACCGTCAGGGTCACTGGAAGCCAAGCAGCTACTCCACCATCACAGTTAACTCTCATTGGAGAAAACCTGCCACAGGTAAAAAAAAAAAAAAAAAAAACCCTTGAATTGTAAAGTCAAGTTTATAGTGATGCTTCCAATACACTCAAAGTTAGTGGAGATATGGAACTCCAATTGAGTGATTTCAAATCCTAAAAGATAGTGCTGTGAAAGTGCTGAACTCAATATGCCAGCAAATTTGGAAAACTCAGCAGTGGAAACAAGACTGGAAAATATCAGCTGTTCCAGTATATGTATTTTAGAGCTTGTTCTCTGTAGCCATGAAATGTGTCCCACAAAGAGTTAGACAGGACTGAAGCAATCCTGTGCAAATAGTTGCAAGATTTTTTTTTTTTTTTTCCTACCTGTGGCAGCTTTTCTGCAGTGAAAGTTAACTACGAAGGTGGAGCAGCTGCTTGGCTTTCAGGGACCTTGGTGGTGTCAAGTGTGCAGTTTGCAGGGACACAGACTGATTACACCACAGAAGTTATAGCCCTATCAAAGTTTTGTTTGTTTTGTTTTTTTTTATTTATTTTTTTTTTTAGCTTCTTGTATCTGGCGATCAGAAGGCCTCTTTGGCCAGTCTTCTCCCGAGCTCCACCTATTCAGGCATTTGTAAGGCTTCCTTGCCTGGGATCCTTCTCTGTTGTTAAATGTGTCAACACATAGACAGACCTCCCTGGCTGGGGTCCTACTATGCAGATCAGTGCATCTGGCACTTAAAGGAGCACCCTGAGTGGGTTCTACTCTAGTATGGTGCATCAGGCACTTAAAGAAGATCCCTGGGTGGTGTCCTGCTCTGCATTTCAGTGTGTTCAGCATTTGATGGGTCAGCCTCACTATTGTAGTAACTGCTAATGCTAGCATGTAGGGAGAGAGAGGTGTTTGCTCCACCCCCTACATGTGACTCAGTGATATTGCCTTGCTTCCATGGCTGCCTGGCTTTCCTCCACAGGCATACCCTACCACAGTCTCCTCCCATACATCCCCTCTGTCCATCTCTCCCCAGTAAAAACAGCCCTTGGCCAGGAATTACCCGAGAATCCCTAAACTCCAGCTCCCAGCCACTGTGCCTTTCAGGGGACACATGCCCTTGTTGGGAGTATGCACAGCTGTAGCAAGGAATCTCTGATTCTCCTTGCATCTAGGTTTCCACAGATCGGCTGTTTCACTGTCCACTTTAAAATTTTATTCTATGATTCAGACAATTGCCCCAGTGTGGGTTGGACCCCTGCTTCATTTCCTTCACACGCTCAGATCCAATCCTACTAACACTCCTGGTTTTTTCCCCAAGTTCTTTCATCCTACTGAGTTTTGCATGGTTCTATATATTCTTTTCCACTTGCCAGGTACTCCTGTCTGCTTTCAGCTGATGTTCTGATTACTCCTCTGTGCCTGAAGTTGTATGCCTGATGTATCCGTGGAGAGAGGTACTCGACGTCCACCTACAGCTCCACCATCTTGTTCCCTAGTCTCTCAAGAGTTTTAGAGCACAGAATCAACAGTGGTAATAAAGCAAAGATTCAGTATTTGAAGCATGCCTGCTCTAGATCATGGGTCTGTATTAGCAGGGGTATGCCTAAAGTGTTGAAAGGGGTATGCCTTTCACTGTTGAGAGGCATGCTGAAGAGTTAAGCTCAGCAGATGCAGCATACCTGCTCTACATGTGCTTCGGAGTGTTGTCTCAGGAGTTGCAGTGCCCTTGCTCAAGAGTGCAGACTGCAGAGGGACATGTTCTCTTGAAAGCTGGGTTTTTATTTTTGGTTGCATATTCAGAGATAAAATTCAGAAAATATGATACACCTGCTCTGCCACACAAGCTCAGTAGTGGGAAGACAAGTCCTCAACACTGCAAGCACAAGGGTTGTGGCATATGTGTATTGTGATGCATGACCAACTGAGGCAGGAAATATGAAGTATATACCAGGTCTGTAGTGGTACATCATCCACAGATGTACCTGTTGGTACAGTACTCACAGCTTGCACAGTCTAGAGTGCTGGGTGACTAGCAGTAAAATGACTGGTATAAAATGTCACTGGGGTAATTGTTGCACACACCTTCTAGAGAAATACATCAATGAAGTGACTTTATTCTTCAGAAGTCAAGGTCACTAGTGGTCACACAGTTGATCAAGAATGATGGTTCACTCGTGGGTAGGATATGTCTTTTACAATGCAGACTCCATTTTCCTGGAGTAGGTCCTCCAGAGTGCAACCTCAGTAGTTGGGACACCTGTTCTGGAGTGCAGGAAGAAGAGTGGGGAAAATATGCAACAGAGGGTAAGCCAAGTCATTGGCAATTTTCAGCTGCAAAGTGTAAGCTCACTACTTTAAGCACACAGGCCATGGATCAAGATTAGTAGTAGTGGAATTCATGCTCTATAAGGTAGGTTCAGCAGTGAATAAAACAGTGTACCAGGGTGAAAAATCAGTAGCTGAAATATGAATATTTGGAGGCCTGGGCTTACAAGTGGCAAGACACAGGCTTACGAGTATGAAATTAGTAATGGCCACACACATGCCCTAGACCACATGCTCACTCGCTGTGCCATGCCTGCTTAGTGTAAGGACTCAGAAGTGACAAGTGTGCTGTAGTGCTAGGATTTATACTGCTGGGATGCATGATTCAGTGTGCAGTTGTGTAGTTCAGGCATTCTTACACTACAGCACAGTCTCAGTAGTGTCAGAACTTTGGCTCTTGAAGGCACACACAGTCATGATGGGATATGCTTCTGAGTAAACCTCAGTAGTGCAAAACCCATGAAGAAATGTGCTCACTCTGTAGTCATGAGACCTGTACCCCCAGCTGCACATTCAGTTACTGTGGCATGTGTGCAACTAGAGCATGTTCTCAGCAGAGCCCGGATGCGTGCCCTTGAGCTCATGTTCGGTAGAGGCGTACCATGTCCTCCAGTGTTTAAACTCACTCTGTCTACAGGAGTGCTGGCTCAGTTATATCCAGAAGGAAACTTCAGAGTGCAAGCTCAGTAATTGTTTAGGCACACTTGAACTACAGTGCAGGTTGAGTAGTGGCCTGACTTACCTATAAAGCAAAGCTAACGATTGTGATAATTATGCTTTAGAGTGAAAGTTCAGCTGGTGATGAACTCTTGTTTGGAAAGGCAATTTCAGTAGTGCAGGGTGCAGAGTCCTAAGTGAAAATACCAAAAGTGCATGTGTACATACAACAGGCATGTTTTAGGGACAGGTTCAGTAGTGGCAGGGCATATTCTGAAGAACCCAGGATTAGGAGTGATGGGATGTATGCTCTACTGTGCAGTCTCAGTGACAGCAATACACTTGTTTAGAGCTTATTAATAGTCTCAATAGTGCCAGAAAGGGTGATCTAGATTGGAAACTAAGTAGTTCCAGCGAGCGTCCTCTAGATGGTGGCCTCAGTATTGACAAGCGCGTATTCCAGAGGGCAAGCTCAGTGTTTGTAGCATGAGTAGTTTGAAATTGGAGAAGGAAATGGCAACCCACCCCAATATTCTTGCCTGGAGAATCCTGTGGACAGAGGGGCGTCGAGGGCTACTGTCCGTAGGTTCGCAGGGAGTCAGATAAGACTAAAGCGACTTAATATGCATGCATGCATAGAAGAACAAGCGGCAAGGCACTCCAGTATTCTTGCCCCGAGAATCCCAGGGATAGGGGAGCCTGGTGGGCTGCTATCTATGCGGTCACACAGAGTCAGACACGACTGAAGTGACTTAGCAGCAGCAGGAACTGTAGCGGTTTCAAATCAGGGGTCAGTAACTGAAATGCTTTTTGCATTTTCAGTTGTTACGGCATGCCAGGTCCAGAGTGCAGACGCACTTGGTTGTGATACTTATGCTCTAGAGTTGCAATATATGTTCCAGAGTGCAAGCTAATTAGTGCACCTGTCCTAATTCAATTCTTAGTAAAAGCAGAATGCAAACCGTGATTTCAACCTCAGTAGTTGCTGCATGCATAATCAGAAGTAGTGGTGCATACACTCATGAGTGCCAGATCATGAACTGCAGGATAATTGCCACCAAGTGGGGCACAACAGTGGTAAGAAGCATACATCAGAGTGTAAACTAAGTAGCTGCTGGATGCATACTACAGAGGGTGAGCTCAGTAGCTTCACTGAGTGCATGCTTCACACTATGTGCTAAACAGAGCTTGATGGTTTTATATTGACAGTATGCCTACTTTAGAGCACTTGCTTAGTGTTAGGGACCAAACAACGGTCTCTAGGACCTGAGTCATGCTTTCCAGAAAGAGACAGGATATGCCCTCATCCTGCCTGGCCAATCATGTAACGCCAGCTACTCCTGTAACTGAGACAAAGAACTGCCTGTATATAAGCCGCCATACTCTGTTCGGGGCTCTTGTTGGATTCCCTTGTGTGGGATGAGACTTGAATAAACAAACTCCATTCTTGCATTTGCAATACTGTGGTGGACTTGCTGTCTTGGTCGGTTCGGAGATATGGGCTTGGAGCACAACATCTGGGGGCTCATCAAGGATCTCCGTCCCACCGGGGAGGAAAACTCTCCTGGTAGAAGGGAGTAACCTCATTAGGAGATAAGAGCTCTGAGCATCGGTGCTAACATTGCAGAAGCCCAGATTAAGTCCGGGGCCCAGTATCATACTGGGGAAGCATCTGGCTGTAAAGTGCAGAGGCAAGTCCAGCTTAAGGCTGGGGCCTGGTTTCATGCTGGGGAGGCAGCTGGTTCCGTGAACTCCCTACAGGTAAGATTGAGTGCATTGTCGGTGGGCCCCTTGCGTTTGTTATCTATTTGTCTATTTGTGGTATCTGCGTTGCTCTTGGTGTGCTCTGTTGGCTCCCAGTGTACTTCTCTGTGATCATGGGACAAACAACTTCTACTCCTTTATCTCTTATGATTAACCACTTCTCTGATTTCAATTTTAGAGCTCAGAATCTTTCATTACTGGTAAAGAAGAGTGAACTGGTGACCTTTCTGTTCTGCCGAGTGGCCCACCTTTGACGTCGGATGGCCACAAGAGGGAACCTTCAATCCCCAAATTATCCAGGCAGTTAAAGAGAGGGTGCTTACTCCTAGTCCTGCCAGGCACCCAGATCAGACTCCCTACATTCTGGTCTGGCAGGATCTAGTGAGAAACCCACCAGAATGGCTTAAACCCTTTTTTCTCACTCCTCCTAAACCTCCCCATCCCTCTTCCCCAACTCCAACCTCGCCAAGTCCACAGGAGCTAGTCATGAAGGCTTCCAAAGAAAAAGAAGGAAAAAAGGACGAGAACTGACCAAAGCTGGTCTTCCAGGAATCTTCTCTGTATCCTAATCTGATAGATCTTGAGACTGAATTGTTCCTATCCCCATATGCGGATCCACATCCGCCCTTGCTTCCACAGGTTTCATCGGGAGAAGCCAGGAGGAGAACTCAGCCTTCAGCTCATCCCAGAGAAGGGGGCCCTGCCTAGGGAACTTGGGGAAGAACCACAGAAATGGCCAGCATAGCGGAAGAAGACCCAGAAGTCTCCTCCTCCACTGTTCATGTGTTTCCGGTCTGGGCGGGACCAGCCAGAGAGGGTGGAGAGCGGACATATCAGTATTGGCCCTTCTCCACTAGTGATTTGTACAATTGGAAAACCCAGACTCCCTCCTTCTCTGAAAAAACTGCAGGGTCTTATTGATCTTTTACAGTCTATCCTTTTTACTCACAATCCCACTTGGGATGATAGTCAGCAACTGTTACAGGTGCTTTTCACTACAGAGGAGAACAAGCGGATCCTGTCAGAAGCTCGGAAGAATGTGCCAGGGGTGGATGGGAGGCCCACAATACAGCCTAACCTCATTGAGGAGGGATTCCCCTTGGTGCGACTCAACTGGGACTTTGAACGCGCTGAAGGTAAGGAGCGTCTCCGAGTGTACTGTCAGACTCTTATGGCCGGCCTTAGAGCAGCCACCAGGAAGCCAACTAATTTGGCCAAAATAAATTCAGTGAGGCAGGAACCAAATGAGAGCCCAGCAGCCTTCCTTGAAAGGATAATGGAAGCTTTTAGACAGTATACCCCTATAGACCCACAGGCAGATGAGTCACGAGCGGCAGTTATGTTAACATTTGTAAATCAAGCAGCCCCCGATATTAGAAAAAAAAAAATTACAAAAGATAGAGAGGTTAAATGAACAATCCTTGCAAGATCTAGTGAGGGCAGCCGAGAGAGTTTTTAATCATAGAGAGACCCCAGAAGAGAGAGAGGACCACATTAGAAGAGAAGAAAGAGAATTTAGAGCTGAAGAAAACTGTAAAAATAATAAAGAGCTGGCCCAGATATTTTTTGCTGGGGTTGAAAACAAAAACAGATTCCAGAAAGGGAAAAAATTGGACACAAAAACTGAAGAAAAAACGACAAGGCATAAGCTTGAGAAAAACCAATGTGCATTTTTTAAAGAGTTTGGATGTTGGAAAGATAAATGCCCCAAGAAAAATCTAAAAGAGGGGCCCAAGAACCCCAAGAATGAGACTCCCTCTCCAGACAGTCATATCCTCTACGCAGGTGAGGATAGTGACTAGGGGGGTCAGGGCTCGAAGCCCCTCCCCGAGTCCTGGGCAACTATAAATGTGGAGGGGAAACCGGTTGGCTTCATGGTGGACACAGGAGCCCAATACTCAGTCTTAAACCAAAAAGATGGACCCATGTCTAAGAAAAGTAGCTGGGTGCAGGGAGCAACTGGGACTAAACGATATGGATGGACTACAAAACGGCATGTGAACTTGGGGGTCCACCAGGTAACCCATTCTTTTCTGGTGATACCTGAGTGTCCAGCGCCCTTGCTGGAAAGGGATTTACTGCCTAAAGTAAATGTCCAAGTTCATTTCGACCACGGACAAGTGTCGGTTTTAGATGGGACCGGGCATCCTCTTCAGGTCTTGTCTCTAGCATTAAAAGATGAATACAGACTCTACTTGCCACAGGCCCCAGTGACGATAAGCCCCAAAGTACAACTATGGGTTCAAAGATACCCTCAGGCCTGGGCTGAAACTGCAGGAATGGGACTAGCCAAACAGAGGCCCCCTATCATGGTGGAACTGAAAGCCAGTGCTTCCCCGGTGAGGGTACCACAGTATCCCATGAGTCAAGAGGCTCGACAAGGAATTACTCCTCATATACAACGCCTCATAGATGCTGGGGTCCTGAAAAGGTTCTGGTCCCCATGGAACACTCCGCTGTTGCCTGTGAAAAAGCCTGGGGGAATGGATTTTAGACCGGTTCAAGATCTACGAGAAGTCAACAAACGGGTGAATGATATTCATCCTATGGTTCCTAACCCGTATACATTGCTAAGCAACTTGCCTCCAAACTACATTTGGTACACTGTTTTAGATTTAAAAGATGCCTTTTTCAGTTTGCCTCTTGCCCCCGCAAGCCAAGAGATCTTTGCCTTCAAATGGTAGGAAGATGGTAGTCAGACCCTTGTGCATCTGACATGGACTCACTTACCACAGGGTTTCAAAAACTCTCCCACATTATTTAATGAGGCCCTGGACGAAGACCTCCATGAGTATTGGGTTGAACACCCTACCATTGTTTTATTACAATATGTTGATTACCTTATGCTGGCAGCGGCTATAGAGAAAGAGTGCCAAGAGGCAACAGGTGACCTTCTCCAAACCTTGGGGACTTTAGGTTACCGGGCTAGTGCCAAAAAGGCCCAGATTGCCAAGCAAGAGTTTACATACCTCGGTTATAAGATAAAACAGGGCCAGAGGTGGCTAACACAGGCTATGAAAGAAACCATCCTCCAGATCCCTGAATTGGCTAACCCTGGACAAGTGATAGAATTTCTGGGAACTGTGGGATATTGCTGGTTATGGATCTTGGGGTTTGCAGAAAAGACCAGGACCCTATATGAAGGGACCAAAGAAAACAAGGACTGGAAGTGGACTGAGCCAATGAAAGAGGCCTTCCAAGAGCTCAGGCGAATGTTACTAGAAGCTCCTGCCCTTGCCCTCCCTGATCCATCTAAGCCTTTCCAATTATTTGTAGATGAAAAGCGGGGCATAGGAAAAGGGGTACTAACACAGAGATGGGGACCATGGAAGCGACCAGTAGCTTACCTTTCCAAGAGACTGGACCCAGTGGCAGCTGGATGGCCACCTTGCCTCCACATCATCGCGGCCACTGCGCTCTTAGTCCACGATGCTGATAAACTGACTTATGGACAGAGACT
>SJYO01040384.1:375875-720000 GCA_006410555.1 Capra ibex | reverse complement strand
CTATGTATTAATAGTGGTTATGGCTCTTGTTCCGTCGCTATGTCTTTCTAATTTGTAAACACACACTCACACAATTTAATAAAAATTTTCCGTGTAGGGTTCGTTCACTGGATTCTGAAATTCCTTCGGTTCTTCTCCTGGATCCAATTTACAGACTAGTGAGTTGGTCCTGACGGGGTGTCCTGTGAGTAGAATCGTCAGGTTCCTCGGAGGGAGGGTTGTTATCCTTGTACTCCAGACGTTCACCATGTTCCCACGGTACTTCGAGGGTACACACCGGTAGGTCTAGAGAAAAGGGTCGGGATGGGCGGACACTCAAACCGAGATCAGGGTCGACTTCGTGTCTCTGTCCCTTCTTATCCTACGAGAAGTGAGGAGTTTTGGTTGGGGAGGGTTGGGGGCTGAGGGTTATGGTTCGGGTCATAATGAAAGAATCATTAACGAGAAAGATGTTCTCCGTGAAAATTCTCTTTTATAACTATTTCTGTTCCGGTCGTAGACTGATAAAATAATACTCAGAGTTTAAACTAACTGGTGAAGTAGAGAGTTTATATGGAGACAGTCCTAAACTCACCGACACTCAACGACACAAGTCTAGATTTATCCTAGTCTGACCCGTCGATAGTGTCTGAGTTTTAAACACACTTACGTATCTATGTCACGTCCCGAAGGCACTTTGACTCTCGGTACAGTTCTCTATTTGGTCTGTGTTCTCTTCTGAGATGTGTACCTGTAGTTGTCTACCAGTTGTGGCTTTAGTCTAACTAATATAAGAAACGTCGGTTTCTACCTCTTCGAGATATGTCAGTTGTTTTTGTTCTGGCCCTCGACTGATACCGAGTCTAGTACTTGAGGAATAACGGTTTAAGTCTGAAGTTAACTTCTTTCATGTCTTTTGGCGATCTGGTAAGTCCATACTGGATTTAGTTTAGGGAATACTAATATGCCACCTTCACTCTCTATCTAAATTCCCAGATCTAGACTATCTCACGGACTACTTGATACCTTACTCCAAGCACTGCAACATGTCCTCTGTCCCTACTTCTGGTAGGGGGACCTTTTCTCTAGGTTTTTTCGTTTTACCGACAGACCCCTCCAGAATGTCTATCGACACTTTTCTTCTCTCCACTTTTCGTTTCCTCTTTTCCTTTCTATATTTATAGACTTACGTCTCAAGGTTTCTTATCGTTCTTCTCTATTCTTTCGGAAGAAGTCGCTAGTTACGTTTCTTTATCTCCTTTTGTTGTCTTACCCTTTCTGATCTCTAGAGAAGTTCTTTTAATCTCTATGGTTCCCTTGTAAAGTACGTTTCTACCCGAGCTATTTCCTGTCTTTACCATACCTGGATTGTCTTCGTCTTCTATAATTCTTCTCCACCGTTCTTATGTGTCTTCTTGACATGTTTTTTCTAGAAGTACTGGGTCTATCAGTACTACTACAATAGTGATTAGATCTCGGTCTGTAGAACCTTACACTTCAGTTCACCCGGAAGCTTTTGTAGTGATGCTTGTTTCGTTCACCTCCACTACCTTAAGGTCACCTCGATAAAGTTTAGGACTTTCTACTACGACACTTTCACGACGTGAGTTATACGGTCGTTTAAACCTGTTGAGTCGTCACCGGCGTCCTGACCTTTTCCAGTCAAAAGTAAGGTTAGGGTTTTTTCCGTTACGGTTTCTTACGAGTTTGATGGCTTGTTAACGTGAGTAGAGTGTACGATCAGTTCATTACGAGTTTTAAGAGGTTCGGTCCGAAGTCGTTATACACTTGACACTTGAGGGACTACAAGTTCGACCAAAATCTTTTCCGTCTCCTTGGTCTCTAGTTTAACAGTTGTAGACGACCTAGTAGCTTTTCCGTTCTCTCAAGGTCTTTTTGTAGATAAAGACGAACTAACTGATACGGTTTCGGAAACGGACACACAAAGTGTTATTTGACACCTTTTAAGACTTTCTCTTCCCTTATGCTCTGGTGGACTGGACGGAGAACTCTTTAGACATACGTCCAGTCCTTCGTTCTCACTCTTGACCTGTACCTTGTTGTCTGACCAAGGTTTATCCTTTTCCTCATGCAGTTCCGACATATAACAGTGGGACGAATAAATTGAATATACACAAGTACTCTTTGTGACCTGACCTTCTTTGTGTTCGACCTTAGTTCTAACGACCCTCTTTATAGTTATTAGAGTCTATACGTCTACTGTGGTGGGAATACCGTCTTTCACTTCTCCTCGATTTTTCGGAGAACTACTTTCACTTTCTCCTCTCACTTTTTCAACCGAATTTCGAGTTGTAAGTCTTTTACTTCTAGTACCGTAGACCAGGGTAGTGAAGTACCCTTTATCTACCCCTTTGTCACCTTTGTCATAGTCTGAAATAACAAACCCCGAGGTTTTAGTGACGTCTACCACTGACGTCGGTACTTTAATTTTCTGCGAATGAGGAACCTTCTTTTCAATACTGGTTGGATCTATCATATAAGTTTTCGTCTCTGTAATGAAACGGTTGATTCCAGGTAGATCAGGTCCGATACCAAAATGGACACCAGTACATACCTACACTCTCAACCTGACACTTCTTCCGACTCGTGGCTTCTTAACTACGAAAACTTGACACCACAACCTCTTCTGAGAACTCTCAGGGAACCTGACGTTCTTCTAGGTTGGTCAGGTAAGACTTCCTCTAGTTGGGACCCTAAAGAAACCTTCCTTACTATGATTTCGACTTTGAGGTCATGAAACCGGTAGAGTACGTTTCTCAACTGAGTAGCCTTCTCTGAGATTACGACCCTCTCAAACCACCGTCCTCCTCTTCCCGTGCTGGCTCCTACTCTACTGACCTACCGTAGTACCTGAGTTATCTGCACTCAGACTCACTTGAGGCCCTCTACCACTACCTGTGCCTCCGGACCGCCCGACACTAAGTACCCCAGCGTTTCTCAGGCTGTGCTGACTCGTTGACTTGTATAATAAGACCCCGAAGGGACTACCGAGTCTACCATTTCTTAGACGGACGTTTCGTCCTCTGGGTCCAAACTAGGGACTCAGTCCTTCTAGGGGACTTTCTCCTTTACTGTCGGGTGACGTCATAAAATCGAACCCTTTAGGGTGTTTGTCACCTCGGACCTCCCGATGTCAGGTTCCCCAGGATAACAAGATCCTGTTTCCTTTTATACTCACTCTAATTTCAACCAAACCAAAAACAAACAAAACAGAGGATTTAAAACAAACAACTATAATATAGGACACCTGTTTTAGAGTCTTACGACACTTTCCGGTTAAAACGAGATGAGTTTTTTTTTTTTTTTTTTTTCAACGGTCCCTGATTCAAGTCAAGGGTTTATATAAAAGTGTTCAGAGTTCTCTCTTCTTATTCATATCTGAGATCACAGATATGATCCCGAAGGGTCCATCGAGTCTACCATCTCACAGACGGATGTTACATCCTCTGGACCCAAGTTAGGGACCCATTCCTTCTAGGGGACCTCTTCCTTTACCGTTGGGTGAGGTCATAAGTTCGGATGTCTTTAGGGTACCTGGCTCCTCGGACCACCCGATGTCAGGTACCCCAGCGTTTCTCAGCGTGTGTTGGTTCATTGAAGTGAAGTGAAGACTACAGATACGTAAGAAGTAACATATTAAAGAAAATTTTTTCCCGGGGGAATCTTACTTCTATTGATAACAAAAAGAATTTTATTACGTATACTGTCAAGTTATATTTTTTACGATTGTTGAGTTAGTTTTTTATTCGTCTTCTAGATTTATCTGTAAAGAGGTTTCTTCTGTATGCTTACCGGTTATTTCTGTACTTTTTCACGAGTTGTAGTGATAATCTTTACCGTTCAGTTTTGACGTTACTCTGTAGTGGAGTGAGGTCAGTCTTGCTGGTAGTAGTTTTTCGGATGTTGATTATTTACGACCTCTCCCACACCTCTTTTTCTTCGGGAGGACATGGCAACCACCCTTACATTTAACCACATCGGTGAAACCTCTTGTCATACCTCCAGGGAATTCTTAAGTTTTCGTGTCAATAGTATGCTAGGACGTAAGGATGAAGACTGATACATAGGTCTCTTTTAACATTTAGTTTTTCTATGTACGAAGGGTCACAACTGACGTCGTGACAAATGTCATCGGTTCTGAACCTTCGTTGGATTTGCAGGTAGTCGTCTACTCACCTATTTCTACACCACACATATATGTATGCTACCTTATAACGAGTCATATGAGTTAAAAGTCAAATGAGTTGTCTTTAAATCTTAAAGATAATATAAGGGACACTTTGGTTTCTCTATAATCCCTGACAGATGGTTCTTGTTTAAAACGGTAAGTACTATGGTTACCAAGGAAACTTACCACGGTAGTATAAAACCGGAACTCCTTTGTTGGTGTCACTAATAATCGTGTGGATGATGTACTAAGATTAGAAAACCTGATGAAAACGCTTTACTGTTCAGGGGATTAAGTCGTAAATTCGTTTTTGTAACTAGTTTAAGATAGTGTAGAGTCTTTCATCAAGGTAACGGGAAAGTCGGTCCTTACTTTTGTACACAGGATGTTTTGACTGATGAACTTTCTTTAACCCTTTTCAGGTATGAGTAAAAGGTCCCAATCGCAAACACAGATCATCCGGTCAGACTCGCGTACAATTTATGGTCATTACGAAGGAAAGAAGTCTTCATAGTTCAGGTAGTAGAATATCGTTTTCGAACAAAAGGAAATCCGGTTCACTACTGCGTTATATATCGTTGTATTTCTACATCGGTTCGTCGAGTTCTCAGTCTCGACCCTACTTTACGTTACCGTTGGGTGAGGTCATGAGACCGGACCTTTTAGGATACCTGTCACCTCGGAGCATCCAACGTCAGGGACCCCAGTGACGCTCAACCTGTGCTGACTCGCCGAAGTGAAAGTTAAAAGTGAAAAGTGAAAGTATGTAACCTCTTCCTTTACCGTGGGGTGAGGTCACAAGAACGGACCTCTTAGGGTCCCTGCCCCCTCGGATCACCCGACGGTAGATACCCCAGTGTGTCTCAGTCTGTGCTGACTTCACTGAGTCGTCGATCTGAGACCCTTTACAAATCGAAGGAATTTATCTCTAGTTGATAGGGGAGTAGTCTACCCAGTGGACGTCCTTACATAAACATTTCCGTTGATGACACCCCACTACGATTCGTTTTTTTAACGTGTCCTCGTTTCTGTCAGATTGTTGAGTTCGGGGACCGGGGTGTGACTGTCCTTTTGGGGCTATGCGGTCGAGGTACGTGTCTCCGGTGTCTTATACCGGTCATTTACAAGTGACTTGACTCCGTGTCACGCGAAGGACACGCAAGTGGATGATTTCTGAAATCGACGATGAACGTGAATCGTTCCGGTTCTACTTTGATTTCTGGGACCAATTAGTCGTGTTACACAGACAAGACAAACAATTACGCAATATCGTCCAGAGGTGGATAGACGACCTGTGACGTGAAGATTGTACGGTAAACCTTTAAGAACATAGACGGTGTTTTTTCTTAACGACAGGTTAAAGTCTACCAAGAATCAAAACAGGACTCCATTATTCTAAACATATTGTACGTATTTTACACGGACATACCCTCCCCTCAAACCACTTCTTCTCTATGTAAATATATGTACCGACTCAAGCAAACGAGAAATGGACTTTGATAGTGTCGTAACAATTAACCGATAGTCAGTCAAGTCAAGTCACGTCAGTAAGTCAGCACAGGCTGAGAAACGCTGGGGTACTTAGCGTCGTGCGGTCCGGAGGGACAGGTAGTGGTTGAGGGCCTGAAGTGAGTCTGAGTGCAGGTAGCTCAGCCACTACGGTAGGTCGGTAGAGTAGGAAACAGCAGGGGAAAAGGAGGACGGGGGTTAGGTTATGGGGTTATGGTTTTTTTTTTTTTTTTTCAAATTTAAACGGACATTTCTAACGGTCGATCTACTCCCAGAATAGTCATTACCCGTAAATTGTCTTATTACTGTCTAAATTCTTTTGAGACATTCCTTTTGAACGTGTTTTTGTTTCACAATAAAACCGCTTTAATGTAGGTTAAAAAAAAGTTATACGAATTATGATAACGATACCCGGTTCTATTTGAAGTTGTGTTTTACAAAAATTTTGAACTTTCTGTGTAACGACATGACATTTTTGGTCTTTTGACAAGCCTTCCTTCTCATTGTGATATGAAATCTTCCAATCAGTATACTATTGTGTCAACAATTGTCAAAATTTACGTCTTTTTCAAAATAAAGCCAAGAATAAAATCCGTAATATCGAGTGAACTGTGTCAACCTTCAAATGATTCACACAAAACCAACAACACGGTGACTAATCGTGACCGCCGAACGTGTGTAGAAAGACGCATATGAACGACGTAACACCAGTGAATATAAAGAGTTAAAAAAGATGAGATAGTTAAAAGGACCTAGGTGAGAAGAGAGGCAGTGAGAAAGAGACAGAGATAAAAAAACGTAAAGAAGGGGAGACGGTCAGAGGGACCACCAACTGTGGAGTTGTTGGTAAGAGAAATGAGTAAGTGTGACCTACTAGTATGGGAGATTTTATTATGTCCTAACAGGTGTTGAACATGTGACGACGACGACGACGACGACGACGCAGCGAAGTCAGCACAGGCTGAGACACGCTGGGGTATCTGCCGTCGGGTAGTCCGAGGGGGTAGGGACCCTAAGAGGTCCGTTCTTGTGACCTCACCCCACGGTAAAGGAAGACGTTACGTACTTACACTTTTCAGTTTCACTTCAGCGAGTCAGTATAGACTGAGAATCGCTGGGGTACCTGACGTCGGATGGTCCGAGGAGGTGGGTACCCTAAACGGTCCGTTCTTATGACCTCACCCCACGGTAACGGAAGAGGTTTGAACATGTGATCGCTGAGGATTTAGAGGTCGGGACTGAACTAAGAGCTTGAGGTCTAAGTGTGTAATTGCGGAAAGGTGGGGATCGGTTCTGACAAAGGGGAGAATAGAAGGGTTGACTCAAATACTACTAGGGTAGGGGTGTGACCGTCCCGTAGGATCTTCGGTGGATGCAGGTTAGGGACCTACGACGAGTCCTGTGATTGATGTAGGTAGAGAGGGTATGGCAGTAGTAGAGGGTGAGATAATGATCATATATGTGGTCACTTATAAAGTTTGGTAAGAGTGTGGTTCCTTTGGTCTTAGTTTTCTCTGTTTTTTTTTCAACTCGTTTTTTTCTTTTTTTTTTTCCTTCCCTGTGCACATGGGGTTACAACTAGTGTCGTGACAAATATTATCGGTCCTGTACCTTCGTTGGATCTACAGGTAGTCGTCTACTTACCTATTCTTTCGACACCATGTATATGTGTTACCTCATATTGAGTCGTTAATTCTTCTTATGTAAACTTAGTCAAGATTACTCTACCTACTTTGACCTAAAGGTGAATGTCTCACTTCATTCGGTTTTTCTTTTTGTGGTCATGTCATATGATTGTGTATATATACCTTAAATTCTTCTACTATTGCTATTGGGACATACGCTCTGTCGTTTTCTCTGCGTCTACATATCTTGTCAGAAAACCTGAGACACCCTCTCCCGCTCCCACCCTACTATACCCTCTTACCGTAACTTTGTACATATAATAGTATACACTTTACTTAGTGGCCAGGTCCAAACTACGTACTATGTCCTACGAGCCCCGACCACGTGACCCTACTGGGTCTCCCTACCATACCCCTCCCTCCACCCTTCCCCCAAGTCCTTCCCCTTGTATACATGTGGGTACGTCTAGGTACAGTTACATACCGTTTTGGTGATGTTATAACATTTCATTAATCGGAGGTTAATTTTATTTATTTTAAATTTTTTTTAAAAATTTTTAACCGGGGATATAAGATTCCTCTCAGATCTTTCACTTCAGGATAGATCAATTTCACCTAGGTTCAAAGACATCCGAGACTAAAGAGGGAAGGAGAGTTTTGAGTAGGGGAGCAAGTAGATGAGAGTGGAATTTACAAAGGTTCTTTGCGGGAAAAAATAAGGAAGGGTTTGGGCTCCGAAACAGTACGAAGACCCGGAAAGAAAAAGTATACTCGGTGAGACAATCCCTATAAGAAGGTGACAAGAGCACCTAGTTAAGAGTAAGTAAGAAACTCCGATCGTGTCATTAAAAGAAGGTTTTGAGGAGGAAGACTCGGAACTCCACCAGGGAAGAAAACAGTCGCGTGAGTCCCAGTCGACTACCCGTAGTCTCACCGACGGGGTATCAATCTTATATATCTCCTACGAGTTTTCTACAGACAAGTCGACTTGACTTTTTGTAATTTGAATTGAAGTACTTTGGTCTACAATTTTTGGACTACGACTGAGTAGCCGTAACGAAGAAGGAAAAGATTTCTAGGTCTTTGACAACTTTATGTGCCCAGGTCTCAAAAAGATCACTAATTCGGAAGGGAGAACAGAGGTCTTAGATAAAACAGAAGGCTCTATTGACTCTTTTGTGGAGGGTCAGAAGGTAGAGAGCCGGAGAGAGGACAAGTCCCACCAAACCGTTTCAAAGTGTTGTCACACAGACACGGAAGGGGCCATTCAGGAGAAACCTGGAACCATACTTTAAAGAGACTTAGACGTGTCACTTGAGTAAAAATTTACTACCAGTATGGAGAGAGCTTTCAAAGGGAAAGATGAAACAGTATAAAGAAAAAGAATAAAGGTAAATTTCCAGTAAAAGAAAATTTCCTTTCTTTTTGTGTCGATACCAACATCTTAGGTAAATTGTATTCACCAGTTTTGTAAGATGAGAGTATTGACGGGTGGGTATTCTTAGTAACGGTCGTAGAGTTAAAAAATTTGTCTAGAACTCACTGTTGATGAATCTCTATGGTGACCCGACGTGTCTCGTAGAGAAAGGAGATAAACTTGTTTAGAGGAATACGAGTCATATGTGTCGTAGGGTCTTCTTAAATCACGAAAAAGAAGATTCACTGTGACAGGAGAAGAATGTAGGACATAGAATTCCATAAGCCTCTTCGAACTAAGAATGAAAAAACAGACTTGTCACTGTATTGAGTTAAAAAAAATAGAATGGAAAGAAGGAAGGGATTATGGTGTGTCTCCTTTAAGACACGATTTATTCGTCTAGGTAATCAGAGTTGAAATTTTTTTATATTAAACATCATTCAAGTTTCATATAGTCTTCCTTTAATTTTAATCGGTGAGCTGTGTAAGAACTTATATTGTGTGGTTAGTTTGACAAAGATTCCCCTACACCTTACGCCAGCGACCAGAACTCCATAACCATTCCGAGACTATTGTGTCTTGTCACATATTCTTTACCACCGAAATTGTAAAATTGAGAAATTTCTCCACGATTTGGTGCTCTGGTGCTATTCCCATTTCACACAGTGGATACCACACCTCCTTTGACCGAGATAGACCTTTTGGAGTCACATCCTCTATACGACTAATCGACGAGACTTTTTACTAGTTTGTTCTCCCTCACGTAATCCTACTCCGTCATAGGGATCCCACATAGTTCGTTTCCTACGCCCTCCGAACAGGACCTGGTCTACTCTCGGTGGGAGCGTCTTCTCTAGGCCTTACCTGGGCAGAATCCGGAACAGGTTATCACGGTAGATCTCCCTCCTTGTTAGGGGTGTCTTCGTGGCGGTTTACGACTATGTACTCCTTCCTAACTACTAGTCGGTCCTATCCCCACGTAAGACTTTCCGGAATCGTGCGTGTGTAGGAATAGTTTCCCTAACGTCTACTCTTCATGAGTCGGTACCCTTACTCTCTAGAGGTTTCTTGTGTGGTTTCACGGGCACTCTCTGTCTTAGACGAGAGAAGGTTAGAAGATTCTGGGTTCTCACGTCAGTGGCACTATTTTGGGTAGTTCTAGAACAGACGAAGAGAACAGGTGGGACAAAGGACAGGTTCGAATCTCCATAGGTTTTGTAGGCGGTCGTTGTTACCCCTCCACCTCACTTTGAAGACTCAGTTTTTCTCTCCTACCCCTGAAGTGACCAGATTCACCGATTCTGAACCGCACAAAGGTCGCGACCCCCGGACCAGAGGTGGGGACCAGTCCCTTGATCTAGGGTGGACGTCGTTGACTTCTAGGACGAACGGTGTTGGTTCTGGGCCACGTCGGTTTTTATCTTTATTTTTACAAATTCTCTCTTACTGGAGGGGTGGGGGAAAAGACTCACGTCTGGGGTGGACGCTGCGTAGACTCCTGTCGTTTATCGTTCTTACTGGGTAGTGACGTTGATCACTCGACACGTTTCCCAGTCCCCTCGTGCCCTATTCCTTGTCGAAGGGGGAATTCCCGTATATATACCGAAGGGCCCCGAACCTCTGTATTCTCTGTGCCCAAGTCAGGGACCCAGTCCTTCTCTCGTACCGTTGGGTTAGGTCATAAGAACGGACCTCTTAGGGTACCTGGCTCCTCGGACCGACCGGTGTGTCAGGCATCCTGACGTTTCTCAGCCCGTGCTGGCTCGCTGAATCGTACGTCCGTGCGTGTACTGGAGGGTCTCGTCCAGTGAGTCAGTTTCAGAATGTTTTCCTCACACACTCCAATCGTACAACTCCTCCCGCAGAGTCGAGGCTCCCGTAGTGGTCACCTCTACCTCCGGGACTGGTGCACGACACGACCGACGGACCTCTCGACGAGACACATTGTCCCGTGTCCCAGTCCTTGCCACGCACTTCTGAGGCCTTTCTTGCCTGCGATCAGTCTAATACTCTCGAGACCGTGTGGTGGCACTTTGCAAACCATTTTGAGAGACGTCGCACCTCTCTAGACGATTTTATGTAGGACCCGTTTATGACAAATAATGTCACCTAAAGATGGAAGGTTTTAGGTTTAAGGTAAGACTATACGAAGACACAACATAACATGAACGTCTCCAAAGCAGAGACACCGCGACTAAATGGCAAAAGGTAAATGGTCGAGTCACCAGTACGGAGACACCACTTCGACGACGGACCATACCTATAGAAAAACGGAGACTTACAGTGTCAGACTCCCTTTCGTAAGCAAAGACTGAAAATAGTACAGTTCACATTGTCGACTTTGAACCTATTCGAAACTTCTCAGTATCCGACGAAAACTCTTGACTCTCTTGACCTTCACCTGCTCATACAGACGAACCTGTTCAGAACTGAACCGTCTAAAAAGGGGGTAATCTACGTAAGGAGAGAAGGGGGACGAAAGTCCGAAGGGACCACCGAGTCTACCATTTCCTAGACGGACGTTAAGTCCTCTGGACCCAAACTAGGGACCCACCCTTTCTAGGGGACCTCTGTCTTTACCGATGGGTAAGGTCATGAGAACGGACCTCTTAAGGGTGCCTGTCTCCTCGGACCACCCGGTGTCGGGTACCCCAGTGTGTCTCGGCCGGTACTGAGTCGTTGATTATGTAAGTGAAAGTGGACGAGAGTCTCAGACTACGGGTGGGACCGACGGGAGTCGGAAGATAAGATCCCCTGGGGAAAAACACGGAGACCCCCTTCGTCAAGTCCTTATCTTAAAGACAGACAGAAACACTGTTTGTTTGTATACCCTATTCCACGTCGTCGTCTACGACTCAAGTCTGGGGACCGACCTGACACGGAGTCGTACTTCCCGGGAAGAGGGAACTCTTTTTTTCGGAGGGATCAAGGGGTGGTAGAAAAGGGTTTGCTATCGACCGAACGGCCTCAATGTCGATCATCTGGTCAAAAGGGGTTAACCCTTTTAAGAAACGTGTTGTCTAGAGAGAATTTCCTCCTTTTACTTATCTTAAGACTAAAAGAGAGTGACGGGAAGGACCTTAGATTCGGTAGTACCGTATTCTGAGGAGGAACTACACCAGTAAACACACGAAACGGACAAAGGAGAGTTCGGGTACCCTGGACGGTTCAGACCACTTCCTCTGTTTGCGGGTCCGAGGGCACCCCGGTCTCCTTTACTCCCAGGACCCTCCGTCGTCGTAAGAATTAGACAGGGAAGGACAGAGGGGTCTCGGACGGGACGTGAAACCTCTACGACTTATAGTGCAACTCCTTTCACGACCGAGGCACCTCCAAACGCAGGCCTCCTGTCCGTGCCTGGAAAGGGTTCGCAGGAGACAGTGGCACGCGAGGTTCTCTTGTCTCGGCCGGAGTCGTCTTCCACTCGTCGGGTAAAAATTTTACACAGTGGTAGGACTGTAAGTATATCCCACTCCAGATCAGACAAGTTCACATCGAACGGTTCAGAAACACCTCTCCGAGACTAAATTTAAAAGAGGAGGGACCGACATATCTTACTGAAGACGACAAATGCCTTCTCTGCCTTATAAGCTCATCGCCGGAATACTAAACAACTAAACAAGTAATTGACGAATCCTTGCACTTCAGCGAGTCAGCACAGACTGAGAAACGCTGAGGTACCTGATATCGGATGGTCCGAGGAGGCAGATACCCTAAAAGGTCCGTTCGTATGATCTCGCCCAACGGTAAAGGAAGAGGTCCTCTAGAAGGGATGGGTGCCTAACTTGGCCCAGAGAACGTAACATCCGTCTACGAAATGGCAGACTCGGTGGTCCCTTCAGGGTAATTGACGAACGAACCCAGGTTTATTTGGAAGACTTCAATTCTTATAAGTGATACTGTTGGATCCCCCCTTCCATCTTACCCCACCCTTCACCTCCCTCTGATTTCTCCCTCCCCTGTATTCCTATAGGTACAACTACATGACCGTATATTGTTGTGTTATAATACTTCGTTAATGTGAGGTTAATTTTTATTTACTTAAAAAATTTTTTCCTTATAAACATCCTGAAGGGACCACTGGGTCGTCTATTCTTGGGTGGACGGTCCCGTCCCCTGTATCCAAGGTAGAGACCCGGCCCCTCTGACGTGTGCGACGCCCCGTCGATTCGGGCACACGGTACTGATGACTCGGGTACACGGGACCTCGGGTGCGAAGGGTCGCTCTCCTCGGTGTGTCGCTCGTCGGGCAAGGGGCGTTGATCTCTCTCGAGCGCGCCTCACTGTTCCCGGTTTTATTAATTGATTAAGCTTTTTCTTGTAAACATCTCTGAACTTCGACGAGTATTTGTGATACAGTATGGTTTCACATGGACTCTAGACTCGTCCATAAGGTCGAGGACCCTCTTAGGTCCGTGGATGAGCGGGGGACCCTCCCATCCTCCGAGAGTGAAGACTGAGAGGTCGTAAAAGGAGCCGAAGTTAGTCGTACAAGAGTGTAGGGTGAGGGGAAACGGAAAGAACTACACCTGTTCGTTTCGGACCGATCGTCATATCAATTTACCAAGACTTGTAGTGAAAGAGACACAACTTCGGTTTTGTTTATTTCTTTTTGTGTGTGTGTGTGTGTATCATCCTAAGTCCTTCTCTTTCCCTTTAAAGGTAGACGTAACTTTAGGTGTAAACAAAGTAACGATTTGTCCCTGGAATTAGAGGACCCTACACTGTCCGCCGTATTAAGTCCCAATCATAGCGTGTCAGGTTCTGTGTACCCCTTTACAATTCCATCTTTGGTTCATTTTCGTGTTTAGGACGTTTATTTTGAGTCGTTAGACTTTTGGATGTCCTTGACTGTCCTGTACTTCTCTTTTACACAGATACCTTTACACGTGGGCCTAAGTAGGACATGGGTTCTTTGTCAATTCCTTTGACTTCTGTTGAACGAGAACCCTCTTAATGGTATAATATTGTGCAGTCACTTATACAGGGTAGTATGACATGTGCTGTGGTCACCATGAGGAAGACTCAAGAAAACAACAGAACGAAATAAAAAGAAAAAAAACCGAAAAGAAAGAAGGGAGGGAGAAACGAGTTAAAAGTCCGGTCCGAGAAAGAGTGAGATATATATAAACACTTCGGTATTCAAATATCTGGTCAACCGAGGAACCTGAGAAAAATACCAACCCCTTTTCTTAATTTTAAATAAATCCACCTCTTTCGCCCTGAAAGCCGAACACTCACCCTTGAAGAGCCAGCGCGTGTCTCTTTCTTGCGAAATTTTTACCCACTACAACTCTTCCCGTTCTTCTAAAAACAAGTCTTCACACGGGTCACGGTATGACACCTTTTCCCTTCACTCGTGTTCCGACCCGGTTTGGAGGTACCAGACAAACCTACTTTCTGCCCAGTCCGACGACCTAAGAGAATGTGTCTACGGTTGTTCTTGTTTCCAAAGTGGACCCCTCTCCTCCGCGACTACCTCATGAACCTCTTAGGGTTCTTCATGTAGGGACCTTGGTTCTACTAGAAACGACCGTAATTCTTCTTCCCTCTCTCCCTCCTGAACTATCGAATAGGGTTTTTCGATGGTCACTCATTATCAACCGGTGACGGAATAAATAATACTTTGTCTTCACAGAGTACTGAAGAATGCACATGGTATAAATTTAACGAGAGTATGTGATCTTAAGTCTAGTACTTGCCGACTACCTTATTAAGACAACCTGTCAGGACTAAATTTATTCTAACCAAACACCGATTTGCTTATGTCAGTCGGAAAAATTAAAACTATCATTAATGCCAAGTTGTTCATGATAGTGAAAGGGAAAGATCTCTCTACTAACTTGAACTTATTCCTTGTAATTTGAAAAGTCCCTCTACCACGTAAGGAAGAGTTTCGGATACTCTCTGACCGAAGTATAAATCTAAAGATATTGACCAATGTACCTTGCTGTCCGACCAAGGTTTATCCTTTACCTCATGCAGTTCCGACATATAACAGTGGGACGAATAAATCGAATATACGTCTCATGCAATACTCTTTACGACCTGACCTTCTTTGTGTTCGACCTTAGTTCTAACGGCCCTCTTTATAGTTAGTGGAGTCTATACGTCTACTGTGGTGGGAATGCCGTCTTTGTCGATTTTTCGGAGAACTACTTTCATTTTCTCCTCTCACTTTTTCAACCGAATTTCGAGTTGTAGGTCTTTTGCTTCTAGTGCCGTAGGCCAGGGTAGTGAGGTACCCTTTATCTACCTCTTTGTCACCTTTGTCACAGTCTGAAATAAAACCCCCCGAGGCTTTAGTGACGTCTACCACTAACGTCGGTACTTTAATTTTCTGCGAATGAGGAACCTTCCTTTCAATGCTGGTTGGATCTATCGTATAAGTTTTCGTCTCTGTAATGAAACGACTGACTCCAGGCAGATCAGTTCCGATACCAAAAACGACACCAGTACATACCTACACTCTCAACCTGACACTTCTTCCGACTCGTGGTTTCTTAACTACGAAAACTTGACACCACAACCTCTTCTGAGAACTCTCAGGGAACCTGACGTTCTTCTAGGTTGGTCAGGTAAGACTTCCTCTAGTCGGGACCCTAAAGAAACCTCCTTGACTACGATTTCGACTTTGAGGTCATGAAACCGGTGGAGTACGCTTCTCAACTGAGTAACCTTTTCTGAGACTACGACCCTCCCTAACCCCCGTCCTCCTTTTCCCCTACTGGCTCCTACTCTACCGACCTACCTTAGTGACTGAGCTACCTGCGCTAAGACCCACTTGAGGCCCTCAACCACTACTTGTCCCTCCGGACCGCACGACGCTAAGTACCCCAGTGTTTGTCAGCCTGTGCTGACTCGCTGACTTGACTCGACCAATATAATTATATAAATTTATGACTTTTCCAGGGAAGTGACAGAATATCTTGTCTCCTCCTAAGTGCACACGAAGTTCAACACAAGTAATCGGACAATCCCGTTCCTGACTTTTAGTGACTGTTTCAGGTGAAATACGGTTAAATTAATTTTAAGAGACAGATTTTAAATCGGAAAATGGATTACTTTCCGTAAAATCACACCAAATACATATCGTAGTTTATTTCGTGGATTTTTTTTTTAAAATAAATCCACTTGAGGAAAAGTATGGTTATTACTGGGAGACGATCGGGAGTCCCTCCCTACCTGTCTATCTTCACTAGATACGAACTCCAGTACTGTGTACCCAAACTTGTCCTCGATACGTCTCCATTGTCAAATCTGAACTATTAGAGATCTCAGATCTTTTGTGAACTGTAGACGAGTCAAACCACTTAATTGTTATTACTACTACATAGGTATACATAAAGTAGTAATAAATACTGTATTTTTAATATTAAAGATACATGACTTACGAACGATAAACTGTCTGAGACACGATCGTAGGAACGACATAATAGAGAATAGAAGTGTTGTTGAAACCTTTTGTCGTTATTAGAAGAGGTAAAACTACAATTTCTTTAACTCTGAGTTTGTTGCTTTATCAAATATGTTCATTTGTCGTCTTAATTGTACACTTGGGTCTGAGTATTCTAGGGTTTAGGGGAAAGGAAATGAGAGGACGGAACCACGAAAAGGTTGTAGTCGAATAAAAAAAGTATTACATTAATAGAGTTTGAATGTCTTTTCATTATTCATGTCATTTTTCTTTTCTTTTCTTTTCTTTTTGTGAATCAAAAAGACCTTGGTAACTCTCGTCCAACGGCTATTTAGACCTTGGTAGAGAAGTTTTTACACCTCCGGTTGTGGATATCTCTGTAAGAGGACACATGGGTGTTATGTTCGAACTTTAGTCCCATGACTATGTACTGATGTGAGAGTAGAAGTCTGGAGTAAGTTTAAGATGGTCGACAGGGGGTCTAGTAAGAATTTCGCTTTTTCGAGTCAAGTTTTAGTGTAAGATACATCATGGCACAGTAAACCAAAACACATGGTAGACCTGTCAAAGACCCGAAAGAAACTGAAAGTACTGAATATAAAAAGTTCTAATATTTGGTCCCCCTCCCTATTTAATCCTCAAACCCTAATTGTCTACCTGTGATGATATATATTTTTATTCATTAGTTGTTCCTGGATGACATATCGTGTTTCTTAACATGAATTATCAGAACTTTATTGGATTTACCCTTTTCTGAAACTCTCGCTTATCTATACGTATATACACATTGACTTTACAGGACGACATGTGGACTTTACTTGTGTCGTAACAGTCAGTTGATCCCCCCGAAGGGACCCTCGAGTCTGTCATTCCTCAGATGGACGTAACGTCCTTTGGACCCAAGTTAGGAACCCAGTCCTTCTAGGGGACCTCTTTCCTTACCGTTGGTGAGGTCATCAGAACGGACCTCTTAGGGTACCTGTCTTCTCAGCCCACCCGACGACATTGGGTGGGTCGAGGAGACAGGTACCCCAGTGTCTCAGTCTATGTTGATATGATATGAGGTTATATTTTATTTTTAAAATTTCTTTATAATGTTTAATCAGAACATTTTATGGGTGGTCCAACCCGAACAGACTAAAAGGAGTATTAATCTAAGTCCGAGACGTAGAAGTCTTGCTTATAGTGTCTTTACCATGACGGAAAAGTGACGGAAGATCGGTTACCCTGTGTTAACGTTGAATAGGGCGACAACCACTATAATTGAAACAAGTGCACCAATTCGACGATACACGGTCCAAAGAAATGATACTTCAATGAAAAGAAGGAAACATTAATTCTTCAGAAAAACACAATCAACGAGTCAACGTAGGTTAAGAAACGTCGGCGTACCTGGACGGTCCGAGAAGACATGTACGCTAAGAGACCCGTTCTTAAGACCTCACCCAACGGTAAGGGAAGAGGTCCCCTAGAAGGGTTGGGTCCCTAGTTTGGGTCCAGAGGGTGTAACGGCCGTCTAAGAAATGGTAGACTCCATCGGGGGTTCTTCAGAAAATACCCCTCTATTACTCTATTGTATTTATAAGATAAGAAGGTAAATAAATGTATGTAATGAGTCCCAAAGAACAAGATAAGAGAAACTAATATTAAACAGTCCTGTAACCTACTGAAAAATTTATTTATCGTTTCTTCACTATGTTACTCCACTCGGTCGAATGTTTTACTAATTCTTAACTCTTTTACCGTCCTTGAAGTACCGGGTCATTTTGACTCGTCTTATAAGATTCCAATTTGATTTACAGACCCTTTCCACTTACTAACTTTGGACCAGTTTTGCTTTCAGTGTTAGTACCAGAATTGTCAAGGTTTATCTTTTCCCTTTACGGAAGTAATTTTGACTTCAACGGAACTCTCGGAAGTCACATAGCCACCCTAAAAACACCTTCACGAACCTTCGTAACCACCCCTAACGTGCACCACTGCCTACACACCACCAACACCGTAAAACACCTTGCACCTTTAAAGGGGAAAGACTCCTAGTTCGGTTTTATACTCAAACTCCCACGGTATATGCATCCTTTTACGATTCCTGGTCGGTGGAAAGAGACTTCCCTTTGACACCCATCACTGAGGGCGTAGAATGAGAACCGGAAAAGAAAGGGTGATCGACCTAATCTGATGTAACCGCAGTCGGTTTGTGACTTGAAGCGAGGTCCTCATGCACAAGTCTACAAGGCTCACTGTTAGGAACGACTGGACCCTGTCGGGTAGAAACTCCCAAGTCTCGCCAAACTTAATGAAGAAGTCTACGGCGACCCACGTCGTGAACCTCTTGGGTTATTTTGGTGGTAAAAGTAGTTACTGTGGCAGTGACTGACATTCGTCTCACGAACAGGAGGAAAGCCAACTTTCTGAAATTTCCTCTCCTTCGTCGGTTTCGTCAAGAGGATTGTTCAAAGACCTAGTGACGTTGGGACCACATAGTTACCATAACATAACAGTAACCACAATGTATGTAAGGCCACTATACACGTTCACATCAAATGCGTTGACATACTTTTATATTTCTCCTTCTTATTCGGATCTTTCCTAATAATCTGACACGAGACGAAAAAGGAAAAAGGAAAAGGGAAAAGGAAACAGTGGTTCCGGATACTTTGGGTCAGCAGTTAATTCAGTTGTCACTTCTTGTTTTCCGAGTTGGAAAGAAACAGGTGACTACGACCTGTTCGTCTAAGGTTGATGTCACTACGGAAGTAGGAGAAGGGCAAAAAGTCCAATATCACGACTCACGGGAATCGTGAGCGAGGACTGAGAGAGAGGTCTATATCCTCGACTATTTTTGTTCCCGTGAGTGTGAGTCGTATAGTGGGATTTGGTAAGATTTTTTCGGTCTGAAGGTCTGACGAAGGGTCCACCACGTCGAGTGATCGTTTATCCTTACTTTTGACCTCCAAACCTAGGAAGTCCGTCGTGGTGCAGGTAAACACCCCACGTAGACCCGAGGACGAGAACTCGACGGAGTACAATGACCGGAGGGAAGATGAGTCTGCATTCGGTGTCTTTTACTGGATAGACATTCGACGAGATTGTCGTTGGTCTGTCCTTGAGGTGAACCATCGCAGCCGTTGAGAGTCTTCAGTCACGTGTGACACAACGTTACACTTTCCAGAAGAGAGGTTCAACTGGAACTGGTAGGGATCTTCCTCTATAACAGACACGTAGTTGTACCCCTGTACGAAGACTGAAGTTTGGTCTAGTTAGTACAGAGGTTTGACTTTTGTGTGGTCTTTTTACACGACTCTTATTAAAAGGTACATTTTTTTTTTACCAGGGAAGACACTTTCTACTGTGTTAGTTGGTTTTAGTAGGACAGTGGCTCAGGTCGACTGGTGACAGTTAGGTAGTGCAGTAGGGATATTCCTCTCCACAAATAACGAGATGGTTACTTGTAGAGTAGAAGTGATATTTTTACTCTTCTGAGTCGGTAGTAAGTAAATTACTGGGTATGTGAGTCGTACGACGGAAAATATCAAAGTATTGACCCAAATATTTTCTCATCTTTTTTCGTTCAGTGTTCGGTTTCAATGCATTGTAAACAAGGTACATTTCCTTTCCCTTTGGTCGTTCATATCACTTTCCATGATTGGGCCACGTAGAGTTTGAAACGATTCATAGTGGCCCTCCCGAACTCTGTCTTTACGTTTCGGAGGGGTGGTCTAAAGTCAAGTCATTTTACCTCCTGCTAGACTAGTAGACATTAAAATTGTTCGAGGGTCCACCACGGTGACGACGACAAGGAGGTTGGTGTGTTACCAGGGTTTCATTGACTCTCCGTTACTAAAACTACGATCATGTACTGTTGAGTGGTCTTTTTAGAGAAGATTTTAATAGACGTCTAGGTTTTAAGTTGTGGTGACGTCCTCTGTACTTCTACACCCAAGTTAGGGAGCCAGTCCTTCTAGGGGACTTCCCGTACCGTTGAGTGAGGTCATAAGCACGGATGTCTTAGGGTGTCTGTCTCCTCGGACCGCTCGATGTCAAGTCTCCCAACGTCTCAGCCCGTACTGACTTCGTTGAATCGTGTGAGACTTTATTATAACTAGAAGGAGTGGATTTGATTTTTACAATGGGACAACGACAATTAGAAGTACAATTATACTTCTATGATAATTCCAAAGTAATAAAACGAAACCATTTTACACAAATTTCGTCAGGAAAAGTTTAACAGGACACGTACTCTATGGAAACTCGTAGAATAATTTTACGTCTAAGATCTCGTCGTCTAGACTGTACTCCGGAAGCTAAGACGTAAAGATTGTTCGAGGGCACACTTCCAAAATCAGATAGTGACTTTTATGTTTCTACTGATACAAGAAGCAAAAGTTTTATGTAGTCTAAGTCCGACTATATAAAAAGGTTCACTTCGAACGTCATGACTATGGACTCTGTGTTCGTCTTCTCACCGAAGTCTCTCTCCATAAGCACCACTCCTATCGTCTTTCGATTGGACTAACGAAGACGACAGTTCCAAGTGGTTACAAGTCTCACTGACGGATTTGTGTACGTCATGAAATTTGAATGTGTTTAGGTACACACTCCCGGTACGACATAAGACCGAAGTCTGTCTGACTCTATCCAAGTCAAGTCAAGTCAGCGAGTCAGTACAGACTGAGAAACGTTGGGGTACTTAACGTCGTGCGTACAATACGATACTAAAAATGTTTCTCGACACTTTCAGCGAGTGAGCACAGGTTGAGAAACACTGGGGTACTTAAAATGTCAGGTACCTTAAGAGGTCCGGTCTTATGACCTCACCCATCGGAAAGGGAAGAGGTTCCCCAGAAGGGTTGGGTCCCTAACTTGGGTCCAGAGGGTGTAACGTCCGTCTAAGAAATGGTCGACGACGTGGACGGAAATTTTACCAATGTCCTTGGTCCTATTGACACAAGATACGGACTTTGTTCACGTAATAAAACCTGAAGTAACAGAGAAGTATGAAAAGGGTTAAACTTGGACGGACAGGTGACTCAATTAAGGGGGTCCCTTTCACTGTCTTGTCACAGGTGGTCACAATTCCTGACCACCAAAGAGTCTTTACCCTAAATACATACAAGGAATTTTACAATGATGTTGACTTAAATAGGTGTTGTGATTCCTGTGCACTTAGAAATTGTTAAAAATTTTTTGTGTACATGTGTCAGTTTATAATATTTCGTATTAGTGTAAACTTTATTAATGAATTTTGGTTGTTTAACCATAATCGACCAAATTATAATTGTATAACTGGGAGAAATAACAGATAGTACATGGACAGTGTAAACTGTGACTTACAAGGTGTTTCTGGTTGTAGATCTATAGATAGGTATTTACGGTGATGGGATTTAATCCCATGACTCAAGTCTAATTGTGTAATATTACTCATGTACATTCGGGACGTTATTTTAATTTCGTGTGTGAAATTCAGATGATATACTTAAACTTTAAACTTTTTAAACGATAACCTTTTAAAAGGTAAAAAAGGAGGTTCCAATGTAATTATAAATTTTATGACTTCAAAATGACCTGTGGAAGGGTTATTTTATATTAGAAGGGTTGTCTCATTATGTATTAATAGATAATTTACTTTATTAGATTGTTGACTGACTCTGGGACACCAGTGGATCCATTTGTGGGTCGGAGAAGATTCGACCGAAATCCTGGTAAGTAAGGTGGGTAAATTTGAAAGATAAGGAGTTGACATTTAACTCCTTTAGTTTAGCCAAGGTTAAAACTCAGATGAGATGGTGGTTAAGGACAAAATTTTACCAACCAACCCGAATTCAGTAGTAAAAAGGAATTCCTCGTCATATTTCTTTTTGAACCGAAATAAGATCTATTTGTACGTTGTCACTATAGGATTGACTGGACACTAGGTGTTACGATTTAAGACTATTTAACAAAGAAAAGTACGAAAAAAGTTCACAGATGTGTACATCCAGGGTCACAGGGACTCAAGACTTCCTGATAATCCGACAAAAACTGAACTTTTGTGAAGACACTAGAGACATTTCAGAAGAAGTTGGAACATAAAAGGGAAAAGAAAGTTTTATTCCGGTGGTGAGAATTGTCGAAAAATGTACCTTTCTCATTGGTAAGGAGTTAAAACGTATGTAATCTAGGCATTAACTTAGGATCCACAATTCAGTTACCCCCCGCCCCAGTGTTTTGTGTGAGTTTAGTGAGGTGTTTGACGATATTTGTGACGTAAAACGAACTGTGGCTACCGTTGTTAGGGTGAAAAATCTTCATTTGTCATAATCATTATAATACCTTTGGTCGTAATATTTATCTTTAGAGTTAATACACACCCGACTATTTTCGTTGACTATACCCCTCCTTTAGATTCCTTTTTTCTATCGTAGGATTCCCTTTTTTCACTTATTTTTAGTTTACTCTTTTCTTTTAACTTCTTTACCTTTCTTTTCTGGTGAATTCCTAATATTTTCAATATAAATAAGTGCTACGATGTAAATAACGTAAGGGAATCTTTTTACCTCTTGATAAATACATGGGTTAAACGTGTATATTTTGAAATATGTTTAATACACATCGTGTATTTCCGGAGACCATGTCGATTTTAGGACTGTGATGTTAAACCCATTAGGACGAAGTCCCAGAGGTCAAATAGTTCAGACAGGTATCTTTTATTTTTGACCTTAATTCAGTAAGAACGACAAGTGTGAATCTTTAATAAAATTTATATTATTTTATTTTAAAAGTTAATGAGATTTTGGGTTTTTTCCAATTTGGGCTTCCCCTATGTAAAACAATGGTTAAAGTTAAATTGTCATACTGTTTAACTGTGGAATAAAACCGACCCAGAAAACTTTTTTTCTTTTTTTAGTAGCATTCAAAACTGTAATAGAAAGGTTCAACACCGACGAAGTCTTCATTAAACAGTTTTTATAAATGGTTTGTTAATTTTTATTATTATTATTATAGGAAAATGTTTTACCATGTTATTGTGGAATTCCTTGGTCTTTTATGATTTACAGAAACCGATATGTTGATTTTCCGGTAAGAAGGTTTGTCTTATCCCGTATAAGTAGTGGAGTCTTGATATCTTTGTCGCGTTGTCTTTATACGTATCTTAAATTACTCTTAAACAGAACGGAAAAAAAGGGTAAGATGGGTATTATATTCGTTCCTCTTACGTTACATGTATTAGAAGGACCTACTTTGAGTTATCGTGATGTTTCTTCTATGGGTTTGAAGACGTTTCCGTTTCACTTAATTTTGTTAATGTGTTGATTCACTTCTGACTTCCCTGTTCACAATAGACGTTAAAAGAAAAAAATTGAACAAACGAAGGAAAATTCGCAGTGTCCATATCTTTAATATCGAGTATTTGTTTCAGTGCTAGGAGTGTTTACCTTGATATTATCTTTTTATTTAGTTTACTTTGTAAATAATTATTTACTTCGGATAAAATAATGAAGTTCACAATTACTATTTTTTTAAAGTCGTGTCGACAACGTAAATTTTTTCACTTTGATGTATGATACAGAGATCGAGCCATTTGTCTACTTGGACTACAGCAACTTACTGTATTGTTAACTCGTAACATGTCATGTAGAATACTTCTGGGCATTTAATTTCTTGATGACCAAATTTCAATCACTAATACTTTGTTTATACATAAGTATCAAAGTCGAAGAAAAAAGAAGGAGCCGGTAGTCCACGAGGTAGGTAAAATGCAAAGACACAGATCTTTGTTTGTTTTCCCAAAGGAAGTAGTGTTCTCATTATAATTGTACTTTATATGACCTTCTATGTACTATCGTGAAATGATTATTGACGGTGGACCATTGTCCATAATTAAAAGAATTGGGTTTCTTGGAATTAAGAGATTTATTAGAATAGATGCATAAAATTATTGTGTTTCTTAAATGACGATAATTACTGCATTACTCATTAAGTGTTAATTGTTGTCATTCAGTTATGTGGTTTGTGTACGAAACATAAACTTTCTCGCCATTACTCTTTATGAAACACTCCAATGTACTTGTGGTCTGAAAGACGTCTGTAAGTAAATGAGTACTGGGACATTCAATAATGATTTATTGTTTTACTGAAAAAGAGAGAGTATTAAAAACGGAAGTGTTACGATTCTCTAGTGACCCCTTTCTTTGGTTTCAAATCTTCACTTGTCATTTCCAACATTTTCAGTGACGAAAGGATTATAAATAAATTTATAAGATTATAAAATTGGACATAAGAGTTTCAGTTCACATCCGAGAACCGTGAGTGTTCTGTCTCGAATGGTTTAAAAATGGTTAGGAGTGTGACACTTGATGGTAGTATTGTACTAAAAGGGGTGTGTTACGTTAGTCCAAACAAATATGAAAAATTCGTTAAATTACAATATGCTAGATCGTTTTTTTTTTTTCTGATTACGTAGTCACTATTCGGTTCATTACAAGTTTAAGAACTTTTGTCAATTCGGGGGGTTCTCCTGTAAATGTGAAAGTAGTCATGAGTGACTTCCAAACCCAGGAGAAAAGAAGAAGAGACGGAAGAGGAAAAGAAGATCAAGGTATAAAAGAGAAAGTTAGTTCCATTAATTCCACAATGTGGAGGAGACCTCAAGGACTCAATATTTGTGTTGAAATGTACTATTTAGACATAAGAGGTAGATATTCCAAAGTACTTATGTTAAAGTTTTGGTTTCCATGCAAAATTATCGTATAGTAGTGAATGTGGGGGGGGTTTATATAAGTTCAAAAAATTTCGTTTTTGGATGATTAAAGGTATGTGTTAGGTACGGTCCCCCTAATTTCATTCCAGACACACGTGGAAAGTGAAGTAATATCCGGTATGATGGTATGTCCTGTGTCGGTCCTTTACAGACGTTGTCATGTACGTCTCTCTTCCATCATGCGATGTAGGTTCAAGACTTAAATGACTCTATGTATGTGGTCTCGCAAAATGTCTACACGATACCATACTTAGACGGACCGAATATCTGTTTCTAGTGCGGAGTTGACAAGGTCGTGTTCCCCTTCCCCGTTATGTGTATAATAGTGAAACATACACACGGAATTGTACTTGGTGTAATCCTTCATTGTTCAAATTCCGGGACCATGTCGCGGTCATTTAATTCCACCGTGACGTAGAACAAAGGGAATGATTGATACTTCATCGACAAGGATGAAATTTTCTATATTATGTCTCGAATACCGTGGACTTAGACAGAGGAGAGTAACATATAAATATTACGTAAATATCACGTTGTAAAGGGTTGGATCTCAAAGTATTTTGTGGTCGGAGGTCACTGTAAATTACCCTTTTTTTTGGAAGTCACCAGTTTGTGAATGTTCTGACATTTGATAGGGGGTAGAACTTCTCGTTGTTACATAAAATTTATATGACTCTCTTTCAAATAATAATATTATAACAAATTTGAAACGATGGGGTCATATAGAGTTTTAATTCTGATGTCTTGAAAAAAACCGTAATTATAGTAGGACTTCTTGTTCTACTTCGATTTTTAAGTTTCCACCGTTTTTATGTATTCCCTTCTTGTTAAGTAGTTTCGATTTAAAAAGACTTAAGATTAAAATGCAGTATTTTTACCTTGAACGACTAGTCTTGGATCGTAATTTTGTCATGTCATAAAATGGTGTGATTCGAGAAAAATTAATTGACCTTTATGTCATAAGACTACCCGTCTACGTACTCTTCAGGAAAGAAATATTTTTACACATATAAATGTTTTCGTTTTCAGTTTAAAATTTAACACTAGTAGAATAAGTGTTCAATTTTGACTACGCTGAAAAAGAAGATGAATTTCGATCTAATTTTAAATGTGTTTTTTGATTAGGATGACATATATCACTACAATTTTCTTCACGATAGTTTGCTACCTTTTTTATTTGAAACATTCACTGAGTACTGTAATCCAAACATTGACACCTCCACTTGACAAAGAATTCCTTGATGAAATTGGAAACTATGTTTGTCGTTAGATTGTTTTTAAATGAAGTTTCTATCTGTTTAAAAGAGAATTATTTTTAAATTTTCCATGGAATTTGTTATGATGTAATAGATGAAGCAGACTTAACAAACGAAGTCAGGTGTTTTTCCGGGGTCATGAGTGGTAACGCCAAGACCTGAAATCTTTGGTCAGCTTAGACTTGACTCCTCTCAACGCTTATGTGACGGCGTCGAGTAGTATGTGTAAAAGGAACAGCTTAGGTTCGAACACTTCGTATGTCTAGTCCTTCGCCAGAAGGAGAAGTCACATCAAAAAGGGAAACAATCATGGTATTCTATAAGAGTCGACTACTTTTCCACGAAACATGGCAGGCTAGATACTTTTGGCCTAAAGTGTAATATGTTTTATGTTTAGGGTATCTTGGATATAAAGTTTGAGTCATTTCAACCGATATTTACAACATAAAGTATAGGTAAAAAATAGGTTGCGTGAAGGTAACATAGTGGAAACAAGACTTTGTTGACCAGAAATAATAATATCTTTATTTATGTCTGAGTCTGAAAGATCATGATACATCGTTTCTCGATTTAGTGTCTCTGTGACTGAGTGCATATGGTTGACTTTATGACTCCATTTAAGACAACTTTTACGGGTACTTAAAAGTTACAACAAGAGACTTCTTTAAAAATTAAAATTGAGTAAAGAAAAGGAAAATTTTTCAATGAAATTGAGAATATGAATGTCCTCAATAAAATAATTAATGTTATGAATAATGATAAGTTTCATGGAAGCACAGTTCACGAAAAAACTACGATTAAGAGGAGACTTAAGAGCGGAGAGGAGAGAGCTAGACTCGGTATTAGAAAAGATACAGGACGTCGAGTAACGTAGCAAGGGTCTTGTGTCGACATCCTCATTCTAACCCGTTTGCCCTCTCCATCTCTTTCCCTTCTTTACATTCATTGAACAAAGATATTTACGAGACTAGATAAAGTAAACGATTCCTAATTCTTTACAAAGGGAAGAAGGGTGTAGATTATATCATTCAGTGTGTTAATAGACAAAGGAATTGACATTTTTTTTTTTTCATTCCACTTGCCGTACTAAATTCGTAGAGGGTTGTGGATTAAGAGACGAGAAAACTTTAAAAGTCGTTAGTGGCTTCGTGTTGATGTGTATAGGTGAACAGTTGGGTTGTCTGAAGTTCTTTGTCTTAATATACCATAAACTTTTCAATAGTTCACTTTACTCCATTTTTCTTTCGTGTTAATAAGTCACTGGATAAGAACAAAAGAACCAATGTCAATCAATTGTTCCCATTTTTTTCTTTTTAATTACTACGGTAAAATTTCTTCCCCTCGAAAAGGTTGAGTTAAAAATTTTTTGTTTTGTTCTATGATTCAACACCGTTTAAAATCAAATAGTTTTGTAGCAAGTGCCTGAAAGGACCACTCTCCAATTCTGAGATACGAAGGCCGGGTCCTCCACACCCAAGTTAGGGACCGGTCCCTCGATTCTGAGGTATACGGTGCACACACGACACGAATCAGAGAGGCAACACAGACGGAGACACACTGGGCACCTGACATCGGGCGTCCGAGGAGACGGGTACCACTAAGAGGTCCGTTCTCATGATCTCACCCGACGGTACGGGAGGAGGTCCTCTAGAAGGGTTGGGTCCCTAGCTTGGATCCAGAAGGCGTGACGTCCGTCTAAGAAATGGTAGACTCGGTGGTCCCTTCGGGTGTACGGTGTACATACCGGTTTTTAAAAAAAAATTAATTCTTTTGTTTATGTAGTAAGTCTCATTCTTTTAGAGTTGAAAGGTTGTCGGGAGGTCTTCGGACTCTTGTAAGAATGTGGATGATTTTATTGTCTTCATGGACTCATAAGTTACTGAAGAAGACCTCAAAAAGGGAGATGAAGAGAACGATATAAAAGTTATAGTAGTGCTGGGGTGAAGAGTAATCGAAACTATTTGACCAATTTTAGAGAAAATAAGGTTAACCATTTAGGGAAGTTTCGTTTCCTTTGTTTCGTATATTAGTGACTCGGACCCCCCTTTCGATAATTCTGAAATGGTTAGAACGATTCATAATATCTTTTTAAAGTCAACGAGACTCAAGATTCAATAAAATTTCACCATTGATAAGTATACGTATCTACACGTGAGACCGTTATGTAGTATATGTAATGAGTCCGTCGGTTCGTTGATTCAGACTCACCCTCTCCCTCTTTACGACGTGTTGTTTCACTGTAAAAGTGACGCGAAAGTTCCCCTTTAACAGTCCTCCTTACCTGTATTTCTCCGTCTTACTTGCATTTCTCGTTTGTATATGTGGTTCGCCGTCTTGTTTCATTATTATTTCGAAATTTCCATCCAATTTCGATCTAAGAGTTTCCGGAACTGACTTAGGATTTCCTACAAAATTTTTTCATGGTTCGTCTATGAACATTAACTCTTACTGCTGTATCATTTTTACTCTTCTAGGTGTCCTTTCCCTTCCGCCCTCGTGACCTTCTTTCCACTAGTTTCTATGACTGAGATGTTGTTATCTGAACCACGTTTAGATAGGAGAAGAGAAGATGGAGGTGTTGATTACTGTTAGTGTTGTGTCGCATGTGGGTATACGGGTACGAAGTAGTTGAGGTTAGTAAGGTGAAGACTTTCGTTTTTGAAATGAAGAAAACAAATAGGGGTGTCTTGGATTACCCCATGGAATGTTTTATTGGTAATGATTTGGACCAAAACTAGCTTTCGACATGGACGCAGTCTTCGAAGAGAAAAAGGAGATTGAGAAGTAGTAATTCCCCAAGTCGAAGTAGTTAAAATTCGACAAGAAGGAAGACACGGACACGACGTAAACCATCCAGTCCTAAAGCTCCCTGGATTTTTATATGTATAAAAAAGATACAGTAGTCGGTTATATAAAGTCCTTTATACACTACTTGATTTGAGAATAGGTTGATGTACTTTAAAATGTTCAAAATTAGGTTCTTTTATATAACTATACGTAAATCATTCAGTTTTGTTTACTCTAATCAATGTTTCAAAATGAAGACAATGGAATATTGGTTAACAAAAAGACATTATGTCTTAAAGAAAAAGGTTATTAAGTTTATCTGCACCTCCTTTCTTGACCTTTAGGACTTGTAACCCAACAAAACCTCCAGCTCCTCGGATTTTTTTTTTTTCCGTAACAAATATTTTTGTTTGTTTGTTTGTTTTTTTGATAAAACGAAATTTAGATAGACTTTAGAAAAACGTGAGCTATTCTGGTACTGTCAGTTAAGAGGTTCGTTGACTTACGTAGAAGGTATTTTAAATTGTTTGTAGTTCGTTTAAAATTTACGAATGTAAATTTTAATTGAAAATCTTTGAAAGTTGTTTTCGACTTCCTCCATGTGACCTTCTTTGGTGTGTTTTAAATTAAGAGTTAGACTAAAATGACGTTCTTATATTCTTTTTATTAAAAGTAAAGGTTATAAAAATCTATAAACACGAGACAGTCGAGTGGAACCCACGAAATCCAAGTGACTGCGCTTCTCGAAGGGACTTTATCCGTAGCTGTCGTATCAACCGAAAAGAAAGAGCAAATCCTCCGAGTTAGGTGAGACACTTACGTTAGATCGGGTACCCTTTGTCAAGTTTAGTCGTTGAAAATAATGTGTCGGTGTTTAGAATGTACTTACGCTGAGGATGACAATGGAGTTATACTGAATAAATATTTACGTCTATAAGTATTGTGGGATCTGATATACTCCGATCCCTGATTACGTTAATTGTGTGTTCTCCTACAGATCACTTATCGTATTTTGTAAGTCATTAATAAAGGACTGGTTTAATTACTATTAACCCACTTTTTTCTTTACGATGTCTACCATACGATCTTGATTTTAATCCTCTCTTTACATCTATTTATAAATCTGATCTTCTTTAAGTCTCCTATATTTACAGATTTACAATTTTGCCTTTAGTAATCCATCTTAATAAAAGGAAGACGGGTCGTCCATAAAAGATTAAAGAGATATATTATGATTAATCCTTCCTTTATCGTTAGATCTTTAATCGTTCAAGTAGGGAAATTAATAATTATCGGTTAAGACGAATCCCTTTTTTTTTTAGATTATTACAACACTATTTAAAATGAAAACCGTTATCAAAATTAAAGGTTTAAAGGGATTAATGATATTAGTGGGGTGTGTTATATGAAATGACATTTTCATATGTTTTTAAAAATTTTGTAAAGTCGTAAATGGTTGACTTTTAAACCGTAATTTAAATTGTGTTTTTACTTTTATTAAGTCTGTACTCATTTGTCTTTACTGACGACAAACTCTATTCCGTAGTGTGGATTCTGAATTTAAGGTTAAAAGTTCATTTTATAATTCAGAATTTTATTGGTTTTAGAGAAAGATTTAATGGAAAACAAAAAGAGACATTAGAAGAGGAAGTTTCAATATTTGCGAACTGAGACATAGGTAACATTTTAAAGATTCACTCGAAAGTGGGTAGAACCTCTCGAAAAGTAAGTAGAGACGTCAGATTCCTTTGTTTTCTTTGTAGAAAAATCTAAACTCTTAAGATATTTTCGTACTCTTGATATCAGTTTTACTTAACCTGAAATATCATGTATTGAAGAAACCTTCATTCATATTGAATCTATCGATAAAGGAGTCAAGACCAAATTTCATAAAATATATGATCTTTATTAGTAAATTAGACGTAGAGTGGAAGAAACGTGGAGAAAGGTTTTATGGTAGTTATAGGAGTAGTCATTAGAGTGAGAGGAAACTTCGTTTATGTACACAACGGGGTACGGAATAGTAAACTTCGTAGAGTAGAAAGGGTTAAAACAAGTCTAAGACTAGGTGTTCAGAAGGACTTTTTTCTACAACTACACATTATAATTAATTTGAAGACCTTAAAATTTACAATCTATATTCGGGTGTATTAAAATGGAGTTTGTTATTAGTAAAGACAAATAAGTGTAAACTATTAAAAGTGAAAATGTATTTTACGGTTTAAAATTCAATTATAAATTTTATAAAGAATTTCGAATGTACAATCCATTATTTCAGATGACTTATGGTAGAGTTATTTTATATAAGAGTACACTCTTATTGTCATTAAAACCTATAAACTTTTAGTTTAATGGTTTTGGATCTACTCTCATAATATTTGTGTCGTTCAAAGACTATTCGTCTTTGATTAATCATAATAATGATTATTAGGGTTTAGTCGGAAAAGATGAATCTTTTACTTCATGTTTTTGGAAATGTGACGGTTTGAAGTTCTCAATAAGTGTATATGAACACAAAGTTAAAAAGATGAAGTTGGTTGAACATTGCTCACCTATTTCTATGTTCAACAAAAGACCCTGGAATTTAGGAACATAGTACCAAAATCCAGGGGGTGTCTTATGTGGTAGTTTATAGACACTGAAAGTTTCAATTCTGTGTAGAAGTTATGTTTCTTATACTAAGAACTTTCGATAGAGTTACGATGTTTTTACAAGAATCCGAATGTCCTTAATGAAAGGACAACCACCTTTCTTTGAAAAGTCTACATTCATGAAGATATATAAGGGTATAAAAAATAATATGGGGAATCATGTGGTTTGCATTGGGTCTCCGTATGTGGCTTCCGAACGACAAACTGATCATACAGATATTTACCCTAATTGTTTCGATGATCGTGTTCAAACAAGGTTTTAAACGGGATCTTTTTGGGTTTCAGTTTTCTGACAAAAAGAGTCGACTAACATTTTCTTAATCAAAAAATTGGAAATTTTTTTCCTTTTTTTTTTTTTTTTTTTCCACAAAGTCTCTACTTTTATTGACGGTTGTTCTTGGTGTTCCGTCTACAGAAAGATTTTGGTACCTACTTACACTCCTGGTGATGTAGCGAGTACTCTTTAAAGTGACAAACCGTCCGGGGTCTTCAGGAGTCTCTGAAAGGATTAATTTGTAAGTGACATTATTAAATATGTCGAAAACTATGGGATCCACTCAGTGAAGGATCGACATGTGTACTATTTGTTCGTTGAGTGAAGATAGAGACTACGGTTGGAGGTCGACCGTACTTCTGATTTCTATTATGAGACATAAATTTATGACTCGTGTAGCGGACCATGTTTTATTCGGACGACTCGTTGATAATTGTTTTTATTGATTGTCATAAGTTAGTACATAACAGAAATACATATGCTGTATACCCATTGAGATACCTACCGTAAGTCAAGTCAAGTCAGGTCAGTACATGCTGAGAACACTGGGGTTGCTGACGTCGTGTGGTCCGGAGAGACAGGTAGTGATTAAGGGTCTCTTATGAGTTTAAGTACAGGTAACTCAGCGACTACGGTAGGTTGGTAGAGTAGGAGACAGCAGGGGAAGAGAAGGACGGAAGGTAGAAAGAGTCGTAGTCCCCGAAAAGGTTACTCAGTCGAGAAGCGTACTCCACCGGTTTCATGACCTCAAGGTCGAAATGGTAGTCAGGAAGGTCACTTGTAGGTCCTGACTAAAGGAAACCTTGCCTGACCAACCTAGAGGAACGTCAGGTTCCCTGAGAAGTTCTCAGGAGAGGTTGTGGTGTCGAGTTTTCGTAGTCAAGAAGCCGTGAGTCGGAAGAAATATGTCAGGTTGAGAGTGAGAGTGTAGGTGTGTACTGGTGACCTTTTTGGTATCGAAACTGATCTGTCTGGAAACAACCGTTTCATTACAGAGACGAAAAATTGTACGACAGATCCAAACAGTAACGAAAAGAAGGTTCCTCATTCGTAGAAAATTTAAGTACCGACGTCAGTGGTAGACGTCATTAAAACCTCGGGTTCTTTTATTTCAGAGAGTGACAAAGGGGTGGATAGACGGTACTTCACTACCGCGTAATTCCCTATAGTTTCTTTACATTGTGAGGGAAGAAATGTTCCGTGGATTCTGGGACCGACTGTTTTGGCTTGTGTGTTTACCTCGGTGGTTACCTCTTGTGTGTCGGGGGGCCGTCGGGTCTCAATCGCAAGACCCGAAAGAGAAGACACCGGACCCGAGTCAGGGACCAGCCCCTTGACTCTGAGGTGTTTGATGTACCGGTTTCCTTTTTTTCAAGACTGCATGTCTTACAAGATTAAAGTTGTTTCAGGTAGACCTGAAGGGACCATCGAGTCTGTCATTTCTCAGACGGACTTCACGTCCTCTCAGTCCAACCTAGGGATCCAACCCTTCTAGGGGACCTCTTCCGATGGGTGAGGTCATAAGAACGGACCTCTGAGGTTCCCGTCTCCCGGACCACCCAATGTCAGGTACCCCAGAGTTTCTCGACCTGTTCTGACTCGCTGATTGTGTTCTTGTGCTGTCATTGGAGAATCGAAGTCCCTGTCTCTTTTACATAAACCAGTGTTGTGTTAAACGCTCCCTTTCTGTGGTTGTACCCGCTTTCCAACTCCCAAACAAAACATATGTGAAAAAGTAAAATGTATAGGGTAGTGATTTTCTAGATGGAATTCGAAGTACTTTTGTGTTTACAGAAGGAACTTTCGAATAGACCGTGTTCTTGGACTTCAAGGGAAGGTAAGTAAGTTTTATTTTAAAGTGAGAGTGAAAGACCAGGAGGAATGTATTTGCAAATAAGACACAGAGTGAGAGTGAGTCAATATTTGCGGAACTTTCATTCCTGTGGCCAACCAAAGTCAGTGGAAACATAAGAGTCGTGACTCTTGTTACGGACCGTAGGCACCGACAAGTTATTTATTAAAACTTGAGCTTATAGGTCCCCCTTTCACAATGTTTAAGTTGAACCATTTACAGATTTCAGGATTCCGAGTGGGACGACCTACTGCTACCTTAGGTCAGACTCGAAGTAGAGCCGTGCGAGGTGATAAGAAAGAAGATGTCACAACAGCCAATACTTCGCCTTGTGAGACTGACAGAACCAGACAGGTTAAGATACACGAGCCAGGATCCTTTTGTCGATCAAATGAAACTTTTAAGTGTATGTACTGTAGACTGACACATAGAACTCTTTGTTCTGCTTTTGTAAGAGTTCATGTTCTACCAAAATTTTTATACTTTGTTTTGTGACTACTTAAGTATAAGTAATTGTAAAGTAATTGTCAAGAATTTCAGAGTCAAAGTTAGTTTAATTAGTCAATAGAGTGTTCTTTAGGAAGGTCTTCGTATCTTGTACAACTTAGACACTTTTTGAATGGTACAATTAAAATAATCCAATTACCTTTATTTTATGTGTATTACAGAAGTCTGTTGTCTGTTTTAATATTAGAAATTCATATTGTTACTTTGATAAAAAATTTATAAAAAAATTCAAATTTAAGTTTTACAAAAAGATGATTTAGTTTAGATTTAAAAGTGATATAAGTCCCTCCTTTTCACTATATTTGTTTGAGGTGTTTGTTATATTTTTAGGATCAGATTTGTCATGGGTTAGCTGATGTATATTCTTCAGTTTGATTAGAGTTAAGGTAAAAGGCAAAGTGAAGACAATTCAAGTCTTTTGTGTGAGAATATTTCTAGGGATAAAGATTAACTAACTAAAAGGGTCGGTGGAAATGTTTCTCGACGTCCTACTTTCAGCGGTTGTTCCTCTATATTTGTGGTGTCCGGTTCAATAATCGTCATGATTGCATGTTTGAAAATACAAAAAGATAATGAGATATCTAGGCATTCAAAAGAGTTGTATTCTTGCTAAGAGAACTAGACCGGTTCTATGAGTTCTATGTACCCGGATTCTAAAATTTTGTAGTTTACACCGTCCGTAATCGTCGAGGGGTTTGGACAAATGGCACGGAGGGTCCTGTGTTATGATATGATAGTCAATGGGTGAAGATACGTCATTCAATGTGATACACTGACTCACGACCGGTTAGTGTCACCCCTTTGACAGTCAAGACTGGGTACTTTTTGAGGGACCCGTTAGGGGTCAAAAGAGAGGACTACCTTTCCTATATTGTCCTGAGATTCCAGGATTCTGTACCGTCTATATTCTACCTTTATGGGACTAAATCTACCTACTAGTGGACGTTTTGTGGGAGTCACTTGATAGTCCAGTCTTTTTTATGTTAAGATAACCTAAGTCAGTGGCTGTAAACATCTGACGGGTAATCGAGTGAAATTGACTTTGTAGATAATTCGTGTCTCATATAGACAATAGAGAATGGTATCGGACTTCTAGATGAACCCCTAAGGTTAGACTCAGTATGTTTTAGTGTTGTAGTCGTCATCGTTCTAACTACGGTTCTGGTGGTCGAGCACACGAATTGTATTTTTGTTTGAAACACGACAAACCAAGTAACATGCGTAACTACCTGAGGATTACTGTATTTTATTTTCAATCTTTTCATAAAATAGACTATTAAAACATTAGAGGGGAGGGGTCTAAAATGAGTGAACAGAGAGTAGTACCCCACAGACAGGTAGGTTGGATGTCATGAGTATTAAGGAGGTGTACGTTATTAGAAGGTTTTATAGGTTATGGGACCAGTAGACTGACTTCTAGTCATGAGCGCTTGGACAACCGTTTACATTGTCTGGTAACAGTCTTCAAAGTCTTCATTTTTCTTTAAATAAATTTAAATGTTGATTGGTTTTGGTTCTGATTGGTTAATGGGGAATTAAGGTCCATTACATCAATGTTCCTATTTTGATGTGTAACAAATAATAAATTCAGTCAGTGAGGGGTGTAAAAAGGGTAGTTCCGTGTTTGTCTTTTCCCATCATAAATATTTTGTGTGATTCCATTTGTTCTTCCCGATAGACGGAGACCGGACCCTTTAGAACGGTAGGGTTTCTGTAGAAATATAGGGTGTATGAATTTTTATTGGGAGGTGGTGTTGGTGGGAAGGGACATGTTCCGGGTCCGTAGGGAACTGTGTGTGGGTCATGGGACTGAAGTGTGTTCAAGACTTCTGGGTGAGGTCTACCTTCCTGGTAGGTCCACACGGATTGTGGATGTGGTAGTAGGAAGTAAATCCGGTGTTACGTTTAAAGGTTAAGGAGGTAAAGAAATCGGTCGACGTGTTACGGAAGTCATCCTATATTCTACTGATCACCTAGTGAAACCTTTTAATACTTTGACGGAACAGAGTCTTAGACTCCGACTATGAGACGAGCACAGGGTACAAGAGTACGGGATTTACGCGTTCCTACGAGTCCTCACAGGACCGTTCAAGAACGGTGGGAAGGGCCGTGTGAATCAAAGAAGTTAATGAGTTGAAAGTTCCTTTCGTAAAATCTTTTATGTAAAGGGTTCTTTCCGTATTTTTCTTTTTAAGTGACTGTTGAGATTGTTACAAAAGTTGTCAATTATAGGATTTTGTCTCAGTAGATGACTATGTTAATAGTAAGAATAGTTTTATATGTCTCTTTGTGTTTACCTCTTTAAACTTCGGACACATGAAGTAAAATGTCTTACTTATTAAACAAGTACTTTACGGAACCATAGACCCTATACCAAGTTTTCAGACTTTCCTCCTTTATCCATGTCATGTCTACTTCCGTTCGAAACGGTGATCGACTATCAACGACTTCGACCGAAGTACGATTTGAGCGAGATGTGAGTACATGAAATTTGTTTAGACATGTGTGTGTGTGAAAGTATGTTTTTCAGTCGTATAATACTTACTTTAACAAAACCCAGTTACGTATATTACAAATTAATTTAATTTTTATGTGTATTTATTGACTTCTGGTGGTCGGACTTGTGTGGTGGTGACAGATAATTTCCGAAACACTTGACAGATACTCACCCTTCCCGTGAGAACCGTATAATATTGGTTTTTTTACCATAAAGATCCTTTCACATATCTTTTACTCTTAAAGGGGAGTTTTAGGTCACGCAAACTGACGGGATTGATGTCGAACGAAAGATTTTTTAAACTCCGAATTTTGACCCTCCGACCGTCCCACCCCACACTCCGAGTCTAATTGCCTATCCTCACAAAGTTACAGGGTTTGAAGTCGAAATGTTTCACGGTTACGTCCCCTCGAGGGAGTGAAATTGTAGTCTTAGAATTTTCAAAGGTGATGAAGAGGCAAACTATGGTCATCTCTCCATGGAACAAGAAAATTAAATCCCTCGTCAAACAGATTGTGGTGGTAAAACGGTGACAACCATTGGTCTACGTACAGGCAACACATTCCACCTGGGCCAAGTCGGGGTAGTTTCTCTATCCCCACCAATGTCGTAAAGGCGTTGACGTAGTCTTACAAGTCGTCGGCGTAAAACAGGTAGAAGGGACGTCTCAAGTCATATAGATATAGGAAGTAATTATAGGCTCATATGGATCACTTTTCTTTTTGTAAGATTTCTTTTTCAACTACCGAGTTTACAAGGACCTACCCACGGACGGTAAAATATATGAATTAGGGTAGAGTTGGGGTCTTATGGGTATGCTTTGGTGGGTAGTTGAAGATTACACGCGAATCCTCGCATAGCGGGCTTGAAGAAAAAGAATAAAGAGAAATGACGGAAGGGGAAGGGGTGGGAGTCACAAGATTACACGTGGATATTGTGAACCCAAATCTCCGGGTTTTCTCATTTAAGTGGAAGAAACCTACTTGACTTTGTTTTGATATTACTATGTTGTAAAAATTCATTATTTCGGTTTGAAATTTTCATTCAAAATTTGTATTAAAATTAGACATCAGAAAGGGTTTTCTTCTTACGATGATAAGGTAATGATAAGTTACACCGGTCCCGTCGTAAACCCATCCTTTGTTCTTAATACTCTCGTATCCGTACTACTACTCTTTTGTTAATTATGTTGTCGAAATTCACATTCAATTTCATGTACCCGACTCCCCTCTCTTCGCCCATCAATTCGATTCGGACCTAATACTTTTCGGAACTGACATATGTGATTTTTCAATTCTGTAATAGGATTTCCTTTCTCATTAGAAAGGTTTATGGTTTCAAAGTCCTGGGACTTAGGAGACTCGTTGTTGAATTTATTGGTTTCGGTAGATACGAATTGTTGAGGTTAATCATCCGTGTTTTATAAGTTCCGTCTGGAAAGGTCGTGTTAAGATTACATTTTAAGTGGTTACACCAATATTTGATTTTTTTTTAAACGAAATGGAGTCATGACTAAGTTCAGAATTAAGACATAAAATCTCGGTATATTCTGTTCGGCTTGAGAAACGATGAGAATAATTCTGGAAAGTTTTAAAAACTCCTGTAAATCTTTCCCGATGGAAAACGGGTAAAGAAACGGAAAATAGAAAAGACAGGAAAATGGTTGTTGAGGTCGGGGAACTTTTTTATGAATAATACGACTCGTGACTTGACTTGTATGAACTCTACGTCATTCTTGTCTCACCGATTAATAAAGGGAGGAGACTTGTGAATTCGGTCGTCAAAGATTCTAAGTATGTGGGTATTTTGAAAATTTTTTCCTTTTGTCTTTTTTGTTTTTATTGACCTTAAATGTTCCAAAAGTGGAAAGAATCATACGAGATAAATCCCCGAAATTTTATCGATAGTACACAGCAATGACGTTAAAGTGTTTTCCTGTAAAATTAGAACGGATTTTATTTTGTAGTCGAGTTTTACCTGAATATTTGATTTATTTATATCGTAAGACTCTATCCTCTCTCGTGAATTCAAAAGAGTCTGGAGATGGTAGAGGCTGAAATAGTCCCTGATCGTACTCGGGTACCCGGTCATAAATACTGGGTCGTCCAATTGGTGTACAGAGTACAGACACGGTGGTCTCAAAGAAAAAATTTTTGGGTACATCTCCCGAAATGTAGGTAGAGACAATTTACGGTTCAAATTGAAAACTTAAGAATTTGAAGGGTTCGACTAAGAAAGTAGAAATTGTTTATGAAACATAGTATTTAAACTAATCCTTCAGGATCCAAGATGTGGACCCTTTGACAAGTCCGACTCACGTTTGGTCGTTTGACTCAAGGAACTGTTATGTTCATGTTTTCGTTTTATGTTTACTTTCAATCACTTCTTAATTCTTAATAAAGTTTTTGTGGAGTTTTGTGTATGGTAAGGGAAACGTAAAACGATTCTGGGTGTATCTAAAAATGAAGGAAGAAACCTCCATTTGAGAAAAGTTGTAGTCGGAATTAAGCTGCCTCCTCCTTACCTGCGTTTTGGAATTTTCTCGTCTTTCTTTACCTCTACTGGAATAGCCATTGTATTCATTATAAAGTCCTAGAGTTTTCGCAGGTAATTTATGTGTCTTTACACGGAAGAACTTATAGTTTTCTAAGAATCCTGAAGAGGGTTTATATATTAAATAATAATGTCTGAAGGATTTCTCATACAATTCTACTGATAAGTTATATTATTCATTTGTGAACTAAGTGAACAGTATTACACATTTTTTGTTGTCATTTAAAATTTCTACTATAAAAGTTGTAAGTGACGGAAAGTTTAAATTTTGATAAATTCTTTTCCGATACAGGTGTAATACTACAGTAGCACCAATGACAAGGGATTAAATAGAAAAAGAATACCTTCATCTGTTTATATTTCATATGTGTGACATTTATATATCGAGTTATGTAAAATTAGTTCATTTGTATCGGTACATTGGTAGAAGATCTATTTGTAGGGTATTTAGGAAGACATTGGAAGGGTCAGTGATAGGGGGGTGGAAGGAAGGGTTTCCATTCGTTATAAGTCAAAAATTGCAGTATATAGTCAAAACTACCAAAAATTGAAATAAATATATGTTTCTAAGTATCATATACGGGTTAAATATAGACAAAAAAAATGTGTTATAATATAAACACTCCGTATAGGGACAACATATATCCATTAATTAAAAGTATTTTATTAACATTCTGTCGATATTTCGTTTTCTATAGGAAAATAAAAATAGAAGGAAACAAGATAAATGGTGATCGAATATTTTTACACTAGTTTGTCGTTTTCAACTACTCTTTTTGTTATTCGTTGTGAGCTTATAGTAGTGTATTCCTTCGAATCACCTCGGGTTGGTTTTCGACCGTGGTTGACGGTCGGTACACTCGCTCCTGGAAGTTGGGGGGACCGGGAGAAGGTCTTGATAGACACATGTACGTCGACCCATTTAGGTCGTTTCTTGAGTGAGTCGGTTGAATATTTAAAACCCCAATAATTTTTATATGTGTTCAATCCGAAACCACACCCTAAAAAACGTTGATTTCTTTTGAGTAAATTTCTTAAGAGAGTACGGGTTCATGTGGTACAACTAACACTTGTGTGAGAAAGTAATGTTCTGTGTCCTCGATACCACCCTTAGAGTCCTGTCGCACCGCTCCGTCGATGGCCTGGACATAGGGGACTAAACTCTTCGTAGAAGTACGACGATCGATTCATTTTATTTGTTTACGGTTTTGGCCATAAGACAACACGAAATCATACGAAATGGATGTACGTGGATAGATAAATAATTCGTTTCAGATGTGTATGTATGGGGTGTTGGGAGACTTATTTATTTAGATTTAACTCACGAATGTACAAATTTGCGGTAGATTTTACTTTGTTCCACAGATCCTCTGGTAATAGAAGTTTATACATGTTTTATGTTAAAGTCATGTGTCTTAAAACTCTTGGAATTTTAATTAAATATATGTTCATAGACTTGTGAGGTTTCAAAAATTTAAAAAGGGGAATTAGCTTATACGTGAAACTCGGTCCGTAATGCGATCCCTATGTTTCCGTTACATTCTGTGTAGGACGGAAACACGAATGTTAGGTCTCCCTTTCGCAAACATTCCCCCAGTAAAGTCATCGGACACGTTTCAGGGTGTTACAATCTTACAACCTAATAATTTCTGTCCGATCTCTCGTCAGAGATCCGACCGGAGCCGGACCCATGAGTACCTCTTCCACTGTAGCGGTGACTCAGAACCGACTTCATAATAAGTATTTCCGTTCTTTCTCTTATGATCTACACCTTCTTTTCTGTTCGTTTCTGTGACTTTACTCGTGTCACCAATGTCTTTTGACTGTCACCCCAGTCGTGAAAATCGTTTCATTTCGAACTGATTCTTCACTCTGTCTTCAACCTCTTGTGATAATTGTCTTTGTAATTGAGAAACCTCCTCTCTAAGACAGGGTGTCCTGTACAAAGATCCCGGAACTTTGTAAAGACTGACAGTGTTTACTCCCGTATGATGACCGTGTCTCACTCGTCTTCACAGGTCCTACGACGATGACTTGTTCTCTTGGTGGAAGGGGTAGGAGGTTTTTGACGTGGTTGTACAGTTGTGTTCAACTCTTTGGGACTCAATCCAATACTTTCCGGAACATACAGTACGAATGTACGAGATAGGACGACCAGTCCCATAATATTGGACCCCAGACAATCTCTTTAAAGATAGAAGGATGGTTGAAAGGAACACTTAGAAGTGTCCTTCCTTGTTTCGATATAAAGTGTCGTTTTTGTAGTTGAGACGAGTGTAACGTGATAATCGTCAACGAACATGTGTTAGTTAACTAAATTCTTGTTGTCTACCTGGAAATCGGAAAGCCTTCGTTTAGACAATCTAAGAGGATACCGTCCATTTGTCTTGATTTCGAAGGTTTTGAACAAGTATAAATTCAAGAATCCGTTGAGAAGAAGGGGGGTGACATACAATTGGGATTCCCTAATTAATTAATTAAGTGATTCAATGTTAAAGTGGGATCCGAGATTCTGATTTTGACGGTATGTAATGGTGGAGGAGCGTAGTATTCTTATTCATGATTTCACCCGTCTAAGTTTGTCTAAACTGAGATTTCGGTGACACGAAAAACAATTGTCTTTTTATTAGATGATTGGACATAGTAAAAAGGGTAATCTTTGTACGAAAAAATTGGGATGAGGTTTTATGAATGGTATACTTCGGAGAGTTGATCGAAAACTAGGGGTTCCGTTAATAAACATAGTTTGGTCCTTAGCTTCAGGATCTAATTGTTTGTTTTTTATGTAATTCTAATTAAAATACACACAAGTCAGCGATTCCGTACAGGTCGAGAAACACTAGGGTACCAGCCGTCGTGCAGTTCGGAGGACCGGAAGTGATGGAGGGCCAAGCGAGTTTAAGTGTCGGTATTATCATTGACGTTTATGGAATAATACGATCCAATATATCGTATATTGTTGAAGATTTAATTAAATTATAAACTTGACACTTGACGTTTTTAGTAAATCAAGGAAAATTACACAATAACAATCGTTAAGTAAAATCTTAGTACATAAAGGATTTGTAGTTCTACTGTTCAAAGTTTCACTTGTCTTTTATTAACCTCTGTCAAAACCTCTATACTTTTAGTTATAAGGACTTTTTTTTTATACGAAGTCAAAGTCTTTTAGAATTCAATTTTGGTGAAATGCCAAACGATTCTGGTGGCACGTACACCTGGGTGGGTGAAGATAGCAAGTTCGTAATTTTTGTCTTGATTTCATCGATCGGCTGTGACTAATTTAACGGAAAGTTATTATGTTAGAAGAGTTTTCTGAAATTTTGCATTTTTATTATTTTAGATGAGAATTTTACTAGGAATGTATTGTGTGGGTTAGTTTTAATTGTGGAAAACCCTTGAATAAACTTATTCGAGAAGTTTCGGTATGTGTGTGTGTGTGAGTGTGTGAGGTCTTTACCCTCGTTTCCAAGTTTTTACTTCAGCTCGGACTGTCTTTTGGTTTTAATGATTAACGTATCTGACAGCTGTATTACATGTAAAACGATTTATGTTGGTTCTCAAGTTAATTAATTGGTAAAGATAGTGGTGTTTATTGGATAGTTTTCGTTCCTAATCAGAGATACGAACTGGTGTCTTTTATACCGATCTGTCTGAAGTGGTTTAAACTTCCGGTAGGACCCTTCTCCGGTAGGACCCCTGAATTTTGAGTCCGTTGTCTTCAGGGGTTTAAGGGAACCCCTTATTGGACTCGTGGTGGAATTCTTGAATTCGTCAAGTGGATCTCGTCACAGTGCGGTTGCACTGGTGAGTTATTCTTACACTTAAATGCTGTAAGGTCTCTCTTGTTCGGTACTAAAGTTTTTACTCTGACTTTAGTTTCCGTGTTTTCATTTAAGAGTCCTACGTTTGCTTTGAACCATCCAATGTCCGTCGATTGATGGATTTTCACACTTTTCACTGCTAATAGAGTTCGTCATGCTTTTCCATCCGGTTTAGGAAATTAAAAAGACTAAAATGACTCTATTTGACTGTCGAGACCTACTCCAAACTTCACATGTCGCGTTACTGTTACAAATTTCTTGTAGGTAGTGAATTATGTCTATATGGTAAAAACTATTTGTCTTTTTTATAACACTTCTCTTGAAGTCCTAAATGACAATGAATGAAAATCAGTAATAAATGAGAATTGTTAGAAGTATAGGTTGTACGTCGTCACAATGTAAATAGTACGACGTGTAGAATTTATGAATTATTAGAACATTCACCTTCCATTTATTCATGTTATTTGAGACGTGGGAAATTGACGGAAGTAGGTCAAGACGAAGAGGGGACCAAGGGTGGAGACCATTGGCTTTAAGAGTAGAGAAAGATATATTCAAACATACAAAGAACTTCGTCCGGTCAAGATAATGTTTTTATAATTCATAGTTTTTTGATGAGGTTGGTCTTTTATCATTCTTCATGAATGTAGTCGACTTAATTTCTGTAGACCATTGTTTTTTAATTCTTCACTGGTTTCAAGTACGTTCAACAAAACTTCTCCACAAGGTCAATTATTATCAGCTAAACATCAGAACTTAAGGGAGTGATAAAGACTGTTGACTTTCTTGGTTTAAGTAGTAATCTTACTCATCAGATGTATACCTAGTTTAAGATTTACTTCCGTGTTTACTAAAAGTTTAGATTTATAGTTTAATGGAACCTAAAAAGTAAAAACTAGGACACTCGAAGTAGTTATTGGTTCATAGAGGTTAATTTAAAAAACTTTTGTCTGAAGAGAAATTATTCGTAAAGTATTCTTCAATGTGTATGTAGGGTAAGAGGACCATTGTTTTGTAGAGACTGTTTTCGTCGGACAAATTGTTTTCTTTTTTTTTTAAGATAGTACGTCTTTATTTGATATGTAATTTAAATAACTATTGTTCTCGTATCCGTCCCCCGCCCTCCCTCCCGCCTTATGATTTTTTCTTAATTCTCAATGGATATCATGTGTTCGTCGATGTTGATCGAGTTTCATTGAAGTAATTAGGATACAGTGTCGGTACATTATTTATTGACTGTTTTAATAAACCACGTTTTCAACTATCTGCTTAAGAATTTTACAGAAGAAAGGTGTTAAGGTGATTCACAACTTTAAAAAACCTGTGTCCAAATCTTTTCCTATTTCTCAAAAGACTGTATTTCTATCTATTCCTGATTCCTGATCAAACGTCATTCGTAAAAGTAAGTAAAATTCAAATGTCTAGAAAATTCTGTAACGATACTTAAAAGAGTAAAATGTCCACTTCTTTGATTTCGTTTCTGACCAATTTGGTGACCCAAAGTTTCGTATCATTCCTAAGACTTTGAATTTTATGGGCTTCATCGATTTTTCCCTCTTTTCCTTAGATCTCAGTATGACTATCGCCTTACTTCCCTTTTGTTTTGAATTATGTGTCAGGAAGTTATGTCATACTCAGGTAAAAAATTAGGTTTAAAATATAAGAATTATCACAGTTAATAAAGGTAACAACCACCACGATAAAATCAGCGATTCAACGGACTAAAACACTGAGGTACCTGACATTGGGTGTTCCGAGGAGACAGGTGTCCTAGAGGTTCCGTTCGTATACCTCACCCAACGGTAAAGGAAGAGGTCCCGTAGAAGGACTGAGTTCCTAGTTGGGTACAGAGGACGTATCTGTCCGTCTAAGAAATGGTGACACGGTGATCCCTTCGGGAGTAATGAAGGTAAAGGAGAGGGGGTTTCCTACACAGTTGACTAGTTATAAAATTGAATAAAACTATCTATACTATGGTTGAACAGTTCAATGATAAATGTAAAGATGATGAATGTAATAATACTTCTTTGACGAGATCTTACCCTTATTTCGGAAGTTAAAATATTGGTGGGGGATTTTCGTCCGCCTTGTTTGATATGAGAATATCGAAAGATGTCAGATGTTAAGAAAAGGGGTCATACTTAGAATCGGTAGTTCTATTATAAGGTGAATGTTTAATGACTATAAATACTTCTGGTCCGAATAATAACCCTGGGAAAGAGAAGAAAATAGGGAGGAGATCAATAGGGGAAAGGGGTTTTGATTTAAGTTTAAGAAAATTATAGTTGTTACATTGTTTTATACTCTTTGAATGGGAGACAAGAAATAGCGGATAATTTGTTTGTCTGGATTCACAACCGTGGGTAGAGAACTTAAGTGAGTAGGTCAACACATTGCATCTGAATCCGTGGTTTTGGTACACTCCTGGTCCTTACAAAGCTATCACAAAGTACATGGGTTCTTCTCTTTAACAAACTTCGCAGAAAGGGTCCGGGACTTTCTCTGTTATTGGTGTTGCGATACTTTGTGCCTTGTTTTGTCTGAGGGCATAAATAATAAAGGACTGACCATGTCTTTGTAAATTTTCTTTTCGACATATATGTGGATTGTTTATCGTCTTTGAACTGGACACAGTTCACCTGTTCACAATGCCGTAAATTGGAAGTGGTCAGACACTTCCTACATGGTAATGGTTGGGGGGTTTCGAGTCTATATTCGAAAGGGTCCCAGTGGGTCGTCTCGATCTTGGTCTTGGTTAAAGAAGACTGAGGTAATGAAAGAGGTTCGTTCACGGAATCGTGACATCGATATCTCTTTGAATTTTGTAAGTGATATATTGATCATTTATCATTTGTTCTATGTTATAAAATGTTCTATCTTGCCATGTTCCACGGTAGTGTCTCTTTTATAAATGACTACTGCAGGTTGATTAGGGGAGACACAGAGTCTCTTCACCCCCCTCGCTGCCCTCTACCGGTTTAGTATAATGTTTTCAGTTGGTTTCCGTACGAAGAGTTTTGCATCATAAAAATTTAAATAATGTGAAAGTCTCTATTATTAAGGAGTGTTAACTTCATATCTAAATCTAAGGTGAATCCGTTGATTTCACTCGATTAATAATCAGACTGTGTCCTAATCGAACGATTGTCAGATGTCATATTAGTTATTTGATATAGAATGTTCAGAATTGAAAATATTTAGATTTACCATATGTTCCAAAATTTAATATTTTGCACCTGAAGATGTTTTCGATAGTTTGTGTATGGTAAAGTAGACGTTCCTATGGTAACTACGGTAAGAGTATGTTTCTTTACTCGGTTAAATTAGGAGCCTGAACTATTAGAGAGTCAAATGGGGTAAACTGTAGATTCTTGTTTTCTTTTTACTGTGCGTGTAAAATTTCTGTTCTTATGTCCACCCGTCGGGGAGGAAGTAAACTGTGAGTCTCCAAATTGAACCCGGATGTGTGCAAATAAAACTGACACGGAAGAAGTGATCTAAAATTCTTGCCCTTACACCGTTCAAGGTTCAGTCCTTTCCATCGACGACACCACACCTCGCCTCTTCCTCGTCTACCTATACCTTCTGTTCTTTGTGCTGCCTTCCCCCTTCCGTAGACTCCGGGGGTCGGCGAGTCAGGAATACAATAGTACATAGCCAAGATCTCTGAGAGGCCGGATAAAGGAAAGAGTTACAGTCGCGTTCACAAAGATTGGTTCTCAAAAGTGGACGGGACTACTGGTTTTGTCTCCAAACGACCCCGGACACAAAAAGAGAATTGTTTCCCCTTTATTTATTTTTAATAATTATTTTCTAACAAAAAGGAAATGGGAAGGAATGAAACGAAAAGGTTCTCTAGAATGTTTCTCTTTACCATAGAAAGTCCCAAATGTAAAGGGTAGGGTCTTATTAATGATTCATATACCTAGTGTTTATTGGGTTGAATTTTTTTTTATGTACATATAAGATATAAAGTAGGGAAAACTTTTGTGACGAGACTCTGCTTTACAATCAGTTGTGATCCTTTTGACCAATGTGGCATTCTTACACTCTTTCTCAGTTGAGTTTATGAAGTTTAAAGGAAAGAGAGACGTGGTGTTTAGACCGAGACCGGAAATCGAAGTATTCTTCTTCACTTTTGACCCATGAGACATCGGTTTTCTTTTTTTTTTAGACCTTTATGGTGAAATTGGTCTGATTACGTAAAGATTGGTCTAGGATGGGAGGAACTTCAAATCAGACGATTCTCAAGTTCTACTGTCAATTAATAATTTTGTAGGTTAGGTTTAATATTTAGGACATGATGATATTTAAAAATAAAAGGAGTGTTGGTGATACTAGCATGTTTGAACAGTGGTTCACTCTTTCTCTTTCTAGTTCCTTTTTTTTTAATGACCCGAGTCATTTTCTTGACACGGTGGTCTGTTGGTTCTAATATGTACGTGCGTACGATGTAGCGAAGTCAGTATAGGCTGAGACGTTGAAGTGCCTGACGTCGGACTGTGCCGATGTACCTGACAGGAGACAGGTACCCTGAGAGGTCCGTTCTTATGGTCTCACCAACGGTACTGGAGGAGGTCCCCTAGAGGACTGGGTCCCTAGCTTGGGTACCCAGTCAGAGAACGTGACCGTCCGTCTGAGAAATGGTGATTACGGTGAACCCTTTGGGTTCTAATATATTCATTTTGGATTTGGACCAATTGGTACAAAAGAAAACCCTTTGGTAAATATTTGAAATTTTGTTTCTGTTTTAGTCCTCTACTCATTGTTTTTCAGAAATTATTGATGGAAAAGTATGTGTAGAAAGAAGAGATCCCGTTTATATACCGTTTAAGGTAAGGGTAAAAATGTATATGTAAGTCCTTTGTAGTTCGTGTTACCACTAAATACGGGAAAACTTTATGTCGTAGTGATAGTATTACTATATGATAGTGAAGATCGGTTTTTTCATAGACTTCAAGTAAAGCGTTAGTTATTTAAAGTTTCTAATGAATTTTAAGGGAAATATTTAATATCGGTTCTTTTTGGGGTTGTAATTGGTTTCCGATGTTCATCTACAAAATTTCTAATTCATTAATTTATATATATTGTATGTACTACCTCTCAGAAGTTTGGCTCACGTTTGTAACCAACGAAACCTCGAAAGACAATTATTAAGAAGTAGAAGAAGAACGAGACAAGAAGCCACAGCTATCGACGGTTCACATTTTATTTTAGTTCGCTAAACTCAGAACCGAAATTAATGGTCGAAAGTTGTATCATCAGTTCTCCGACTGGTTATAAAGTGTCATAGAATTCTCCGTACATTTAATTCTGATATCTCATTATGGAATCCAATTGGTCTTGGACTATTTGTATTTACACTATTAGATTAAAGTTGCTTTATACGTCATTCTTTTTGGAGTATCAAATATAAAATTACACTTCATAAAACGAGGGTGGGGTTTTTATCAAGGGGGTCTTTAGTGTAAAATTTTTGATGTTGAAAGTGGTTTTCGACGTCTTAAACGTCTTGTCTCTGAATCCCGAATTCCGTTACTGAGAAATTGATCTCTAAGTAGTCTTAATGAACTTCGAAAAATTTATACGTACGGGTCTAAAATGTAGGGTTGGTTCAGTCTATGTCAGAGAATTTTTGATTAAAAAACATCCATATTATAACGGTCTAAAGAATTAGAGATTTCCTGAGTCCAATCATTTTGATGAATGAGGGGTCAAAAGTTCAAAGGTGAATATGAACAAATGAAAGTTGTTTATGAAAGTAAATTTAATCTTTTGTCATCTAATATAAGGTGAGAACACTAGAGATATAGATTTAATAACGAACTAAAGATAATTTTGTTGTACGAAACACCCTTTCTATTAGTCGGAAGGGTCTATCTCTTTGTAAGGAGTCTTTACTTTCACTTCCGTTATTTTTAGGTTCCTAAAAAAAAAAATCATCAAAAAAAAAAGTATAAATAGACCGGCGTGGCCTAGAACCGACACCGTGCATCCTGGAGACTAGAAACGACACCGTGCGTTTGAGAATCACGCCGTATACCCTAGATCAAAGGACTGGTCCTCACCTGGGGTCCGGGAGACGTGGTCCCCACACCTCAGAACCGGTGACCTGATGGGCCCTTCAGGGAAGAACGACCAGTATACACAAATGAAGAACACAAAGAGACGTAAGGTTAGAATGTTTTTGAATTAAGTTTTTAGATGGGGAGTTGGGGTTCAATGTGAGGTATTTGGTTCTCTCTTTGAATTGAAACGAGAAAAAAAAATTTTATTTTAGAGGAAGTATTATATGATAGTTCTACTGACTAATAATGCCAACAATTTGATTTCTATTTTCAACCGTATACGAAACAATGAAGTTAATTACCAATGAAAGTTCGTTGCTCCAACGGGATTTAAGTAATAATGATTGGTTTGTAGAATCAATCCCGAAGGGAGTACCGAGTCAACCATTTCTTATGCGGACGTTACGTCCTCTGGGTCCAAGCTCAGGATCCAACCCTTCTAGGGGACCTCTTCCTTTACCGTTGGGTGAGGTCGTAAGAACGGACCTTTTGGGGTACCTGTCTTTCCTCGGACCGTCCGATGTCAAGTATGCTAGGGTTCTCATCCTGTGTTGAATCGTTGATTTGGTGGTGGTTTGTAGAATTCAATAGGTTGGTCGTGTTTAAGATTCTTTCTTAGATATTTAAGTTGTACATTCTTAATGAAATGTTTAAAACGTGGTGGCGGATTGTTACCGTAGTATGTTGAACTGTAAAGGAAAATATATTTCTTTGATTCAAAAATTGTTTTTAAAATTCATCTGATGGTACTGTATTTAGTAGTATGATAGATATTTGTTCGTGTCTGAAGTCTATTGTCGTCATGAGAGTTAGGTGCATACACCAAATCCTCTGATCTCTTACGGGGTTCAGTCTAGATTCAAGTTTCAGTCTAACAAGATTAAGGAAGATCTGCTATAATTCATCCGGTGAATTGGAAACGCAAACAAAGGTGAGGTTCCTCTTCCATTGTAGACTTAAGGGATGAGTTAGATATATTTTTATTTCGTAATACGGATAAAAATAAATAAATATGTACATACCGATATAGGACGGTTCGGTTGACCCGGTTTATTCATTGTCGTGAGATTGATAAAAAAATTATTTTACTAAAACACGAAGATTACTTCTGATAGATTTTATTAAGACCAAGTCGACAATTCATAGTTGATAATGAGTGAGCGGTTGACTATCGTTCAAGACAAAGAGCAGGAAAAAATAAGCACCCGCGGGACCAAAGTAGAAGTTTCCACTCCAACCTCAGAAGACTCGTCGTCCGACTTACTTTACACGTTTGTCAAGACAGACGAAATTATTTATGAGTTTGGATAAACGGGCCAGTCAAACGACCTTCTTTATACTTTTGTGTAAAATAGTTTCATAGTTATGTTTAAGTCTTTAGTTTTAAAGTTGCAGAGGTATGTTGTTAGAGTCGTTATTTTTCCTTGAGGACGATGTACGTTGTTGTGTCTACTCTAAGTTTTCATACTATGATACACTTTCGTTCGTTCGTACGTTGATGTGTGAGAAGCTAGGTTTAAGGTTTGTCACTAAAAGATATACTTTAAGATTCATCACTAAAGAGTCTTTCCCCTCGACTTCACAGTCCCTACTCTCCTCCTCGTTTACAGACCCCCTACTGCCTTGACAAGATGTGACACTGACATGCCACAGATTTGCCGGAGTTGATAAACGGTTTTGAGTGACTTAATTTTGGTATTTTGACACACAGTCACTATGAACTTACATCAACTTCTTTTTTATAGTTTCTTTTTTTATTTCTGTGACGTTATGTCCATATGAATAAGTCTTCTCCCTTTTTACAACACTGTTTAAAATTTTTCGATAGTCCGAACTTTTTGTAGATAATTCAAGTACTTTATAAGTAATTGGGATACGTCAAGAATTATGGTAAAGAATAAAAATATAGATTGTAGACACCGAAACTCACAAAGGATAATAGTGTGTTTTTCTTGTCTTCTGGTTTTTTTGAATTCTGGAACTTTAGTTCAAGAATATTTTTTCTTGTTATCTTTAGATGTCGGAAATCTGTTGTCTAAAAAATGTCTGTGTAGTTATGAAACTAAAATTTATTCGTCTTTGTTCTTCTGTTCTCAAGTTATTTGTCTCTTCGGACAATGAGTCATAGAGATGGGTATTTACAAATTTTACAGTTGAAATGTTACTTAGTGTTTTGTAAAATGGATCGTTTGTGGTCTCCATCAGATTACACGAAAAATTTACTTTTGTATTAAAGATTTGTAGTGTGGTCACATTTTGACTTCGGGTTAAACTGTGACTTCCGTGTGCCACTGGTGTGGAGAGATCACGAGTTCTAGGAAATTACCAAGATCTACAGTTTGACACCAAGTACTAGGTAATCTAGTCTTTATAGGTTTTAGAAACAATAGAAGATGTTCCAGTTCAGACTCTGATGATGGAATTTCTTGCTTCATATTTGAAATGCTTTCGAGATGTCTTCTAAAGTATTAAAGGTTTTAAGAGAGTGACTAAAAGAATGACTGAATGGATACTTATCCTAGTATCCATAAGATTCTGAATGAATACTTATCCTAGATTGTCTACTATTCCTCAGACGAGTCTTCTTTTGACGAACAGTTCCAGTACTAAAACTTTTTCCTTTAATTTCGTCCTCTGACTTTTTAAACATTCACTCTTTTTTTAACGTTATTTCCCTCGACACCTCTACTCTTCGTGACATTTCTTGGTGACTTTTGGAGGTAATATATTAGTCTAGTCACAGTGTCTGAAATGTTTTTGTGTCTAGTCTTTCTTCGATCTAGTACTCTTTACTCGGTTTACTTCTACGGTTACTTTATTAAGTACGTTGTCTTCTTATTACTTGATCTCACCGCCCATTTTCTATTTTTTTTTATAAATACTTCAATTTAGACGGTTCTGATACTGTGTGACAATATTTGTCGAACCCATAAATAATTCTTTTTAAAAGTAAGTAACTCTCTTGTGATTTATTGACACACCCTTTGTCTATTACTTAAGTTGAAGCCTATGAGGATTTATTCTGAATGGTTTCCCTAAATTTACAAGTTGTTCGTTTACTTTTATGTTACTAACCTCCGTAGACTCGATCTCTATTTATAAGTCTTCATGAGTAAATTTTCACCGTCTACTTTTGGTCACTGTTCCGATTGACAGGTTCTTGTTTATAAGTTTTACATTACTTCCTGTTTACTTATTAGTTTATTCCATAGTAGATCCGTTTTTCCAGAGAGTTCCGTTCTTTTTTTAAACACCTCACCGGTTACCCCAGTTTATGTTCATACTTATTCCTCTTACTTTGATTTTGATTCGGTTTCTTAACAGGTAATTTCAATGATCATGTAGTGAAGAGTCGGAAAACCGATTCTAGTCATCTCTTAGTGATTATATCACAATTACTGTCTTAGATTCAACACTTCCGAATCTTCTTACTTACCCTTTTCATTTTTACCTTTTTGTAGAAAAGAAGTTTATTCTTACTGTCGTTTCTTTCCACTGTCCTATCAATGTCTACATGTGTTTTACATATATATGTTTTGTATTATCTTTAGTATCTTATTATGTAGTGAATATGAAATGTACAATGTTGTATGTAATACGTGTAATATATACACATATGTCTATGTATATACGTTTGAAAGTCCTGAAACTTCGGTAAAATCTTTAAAGTTTTTATAAACGACTATAACTACTCTTTCAGTTTCTTGTTCCCCTTGCATTATGAACAATTTTAGTCATAAGATACACGGTCTATGATAAGACCTACGACTTCTGTCTCTCTGATTCTGTGACAAAGGTGAGAATTCCTCCTATGACATAACACGTCACTACTATAAGAATGTGAAATTGAAAAATTCTAAATTTTTTTTAATTCATTCAAATTAGATATATTTCGTGTGTCTTGTTCCGGGTCATGTATGATCAGTAAGTGACAATCAGTAATAATAAATTAGATTTGAATTTAAGTTTCGAGAAACATCCATGACCAATTGAGTATCATTTTATTTCTAAGGGTTCTCCTACACTTTACACTCGACCTAGAAAACGTTCATATTATAAGTATAAGAGAAAACAACCCGTTCTTTATGATAATGATATATAAAAACATAATATATGACATACGTATACACGTACTCTCTCACGAGTCAACGAAGTCAGTACAGTCTGAGACGTTGGGATACCAGACAGCCGAGGAGACAGGTACTCTAAGAGGTCCGTTCTAGTGGCCTCACCCAACGGTACGAGAGAAGGTCCCCTACAAGGGATTGGTCGTTAGCTTAGACACAGAGGACGTGACGTCTATCTAAGAAATGGGTGACTTGGTGGACCCTTCGAGTATTATATAACATATACAATAATATTTAATATGTACGTAATGAGCGAAATATTTGTCATCTCATGTTACGATCTGTCTACTTCTTATTTGTGTAGAACTTATCAATGAAGAGACCAGAAAATTGAGTAGAGTGAAGGTTACGATTTAGATTTTTCCTCATAATTATATTAGGTGTATAAATGTATAATGCACTTAAGTACTTTATGTAGACGTAAACGAAATTAGTTCATTCAGCTCATTCTAATTTTTTCAATGTCATGAGGTACCATGTGTATAAATTTAATCTATAGACATGGAGTTGAAATCATTTAAATTAGTGGATTATTTTTCGATAATACTGAGATAAGTATATGGATCTTGTATGGTAAAAAAGAAGTATCCACCCTAGACCAAGAACCTAAAGAAAAACGAAAGGTCCTCTACGTAACAGTTTATGAAGGACCATTCTCCCTTTTTGGTGCCAAACAAGAAGTTCTTATGAGTTGTATAGTAATAATGTGACTAAAGTCGGGTTTTGTGTAAGTTTCATTATGTGAGGACAGGACTTGAAGGATCTATGGATTTACCGACGGTAGGATAGACTGTCCTTTGGAACTACGTTTTATGCTGTTATCATTGTTAAGTGAATTGGGTTTATGTATTTGGAGTACGGGTGACGGTTCTAATTTCGTGTTCCAATAATGGAGGTTGTAGGATCTTGTTTTTATGAATTTCGGTTTAACTTGTTATATTTGACACTTCCTTTACAAGGGAAAATTATTTTGACGTCATAGATGACATCATGATGGGTTTACATGTGGACCCTTCAGTGTGTCAGGGGGACTAAAGGTAGAAGATTTTGTAATTTTTTTGAGTAGTACGTGAGATTTCACTTATGAAATTGATGTCAAACTAAGGAACTATTAGTTCCATTACTTAACTATGAGTTGACTATTATTTACACGATAAAAATGTTTAAATAAGTGGGACTGTAAGTCTTTCAGTGTTTTTGGTTTTTTTGTCGTGGTTGAAGTGACGTTTCAAGCGAGTAGGTAATTTTCTTGTGTTCTTGTCGACCACTTTTCATGTTAAAAGTAATTTCTACATCACTAGACACCACGATGTATGACATTGTTTCAAGTCAAGTCAAGTCAAGTCAGCGAGTCAGTACGGGCTGAGAAACGCTGGGGTGCTTAACGTCGTGCGGTCCGGAGGGACAGGTAGTGGTTGAGGGCCTCAAGTGAGTCTGAGTGCAGGTAGCTCAGCCACTACGGTAGGTCGGTAGAGTAGGAGACAGCAGGGGAAGAGGAGGACGGGGGTTAGGGAGGGTCTTAGTCTCAGAAAAGGTCACTCAGTTGAAAAGCGGTACTCCACCGGTTCCATGACCTCAAAGTCGAAATCGTAGTAAGGAAGGTTTCTTTAGGGTCCCGACTAGAGGAAGTCTTACCTGACCAACCTAGAGAATGGATACTAATTTTTCGACTCCCCTACCCGGACCATGTCGTGATTATATTCTCTAGTTTACTGGGTTTAAATTCAGATAGAAGTCACGATTCTGGAAATGCTTGAACACATTGGAATTCGAGTAGTGTTAGAGACCAGAGGTCTCATTGTCACTGTTTCGGTGGATGGATCTTATTAAGTGTTTTACCATGACCCTATGGTACTTTTCAGCTTATATAGGATTTGTCTCAGTTCTACACGAAAGGTTATCGTCAGTAATAAAGAAAGTGTCAGAATTGATTTTGTCCGTTTTCTAAACCCAAATCCTGAGAATTCCAGTATACCGATAACCATATATCACATGGATGGATAGTCAGGTCCATCCATACTCTTTACTCTTACTTGGTTCTGTCCGGGGTAAGTCCAACGGTTTTTCTAGTATGATTAATTTTTTACACTGACGAGGGTACTGGATGGTTATGGTTCGTTTTTTTTTTTTTTTATTGGATTATGTATCCTTTCGATTGATTACAAGGTTCCTTTCACCCGAAACAGTCTTTTATTTACTAAAACCTTTTTACGTCGAATTTTTGTTTGTTTGTTTTTTTGGTATGATATTATACTTCTTTTTTTTGTTTTTGATCAGTCACTTTTCTGACCATTTTCTATTTTAGTGACTACAATGATAGGACTCTTCTTCTTTTTATTACTTCGGTAAAAAGTTATTTACTTTAACAATTTGTTGTGTAAAAACCATTTTTATACTGTCCCTTTCTATAAGCCCCTTCCCAGTCGAAGTCTCGGTCTACACCCAAGATAGTGTCTAAGATGAATGTTCTTCTGAGTTAAAGGGGTAGACCGTTTTTATCATGACTGTCGGCCATGAACAATGTTGTAATGATAAGTATCAATTTGAGATTAAGGTGAAATGGAATTTTTGTCGTTGACTTTCCGTTTTGTAAATCAAATCCGAAATTTAATAAGGCGAAAGACTATAAAGGAATTGTGAAGATCACTCTGACTCTGAAACCAACGATGAGGTTTTAAGCTTACTATCGGAGAAAGCTCTCCGACTGTTGTCACCTGTCGTTAAACGTTTCTTCACGGCACGCACGAGTCAGCGAAGTCGAAACAGACTGAGACGGTGGAGCGGTCCGAGAAACATCGCGCGGTCCGAGAAGGCAGGTACCCTAAGAAGTCCGTTCTTGTGACGTCACCCAACGGTACGGAGGGGAGGTCCCCTAGAAGGGTTGGGTCCCTAGCTTGGGCGCAGAGAAAACAGAGAACGTGACCGTCCGCCCAAGAAATGGCGATCGCGGTGGACCCTTCGGGACTCTTGACGCATAAATTGTGTTGACGAAAGTCACAGTTTGAAAGTTTGGGGGAATTTGTTCCTTCGCCCTTAGATTCAATTGGGATCGTTAAGTTTTGTTAGTAAATTTTGGATTTCTTTTTCTTTTGTTCGTTGTGACTGTACTTGACTTTTGTTTAAAGTTCAGCGACTTTAAACTTATGGTCTCCAGGATAAGGTGGTTTTGGGTGGGAATGGAAATTTCAAGAAAGTTTTTGATTATTGTGTAATGGAGTGGGATCTATTCCGGCGACCAATGTGTCTCATCCTGAGGTGACTTGACTGAACTGGATCATGTCGTGGGTTTATTTTGATGACTCGGTTTACGAGATACCATTTGACGGGATGGTAAAGGAATAGCACAATTAAGACGTCGTTGTAAGGGAAAGTCTCGTCATAATGGAAACGAGTTAGATAGGTTCCTACCTTTTTAAGGTCTTTAGAGACCCAACGCTGATATTTTATAGAGTTTTGTCTAGCTTCCGGTTCTTATTTTAACCTTCCTCGTTCGTTGTGAAACAAGGGTCTGTAGCGTTTTGGAACCTCGTGTGGGTTTTCTGGGCGGACCGTCAAGGGGTTAGAGAGGTGGGAGCGTCATGACAATGGTAAGGGACTGGGTGATCGGGGTCGGGTCTTTCATCCCTCGGTATCTCTTGCCATGGTTAAAAGTTTTATTCCGGTTCCGGGGGTTTCTCCTTTACGCGACCAGACATTCGTTTGATTGGCGGGGAGTGAGTGATTAAGTAAGTAGGTAGGTAGGTAGTGAGGGGGGTGTTTTACTTTACCCCCAAGTTCTGTCGACGACGGCGGAACCAGCGAAGGGAAGGGGTGCCTTGTCACGGACCCTCCTCGGAGGAGAGGGAGGCTCCCTCGTCGACACGGGGCGAATAGGGGTGACGCGGGAGCCGGTAGGTCGGGAGCGGTAACAAAGACGCTTTGTCTATGGCGGGGGCGTTTCTTGCCCTACTTCTTTTCCTCCGGGTTCAGGAGCCTACGCGACGAAAATTTACGGAAGGGTTGGGGCGGACAGATGGGGGCATGTATCTCCCTTTAAAGGGAGCGGGAGAGGGGTTCAAATCGCCTTTCATTTTAGCTCTAAGTCTCTACTCGCTCCCTTAATACCCTCAGGTCGAATTTTTTTTTTTCCCATCTAGGAGTGAGCCGGAGTCATTAGTTCTTGTACACAGATTATTCTCGCAAGCTCCTAAACCGTTCCAAGCGGTTTCTCTGTTTATTATATTTGCACTTCACGGTCTTTAGGTGAACTCCAACGGACCTATCGAATTCGGGTTCCCACTCTCGTAGTAAAGGCTGGGTTTGCCAGACTCCGGCTCAACCTCACGCTTCCCCACTTCAAACCGAGACGCAGAGTAGTGATCGTGTCTCCGCTCCCTTGGTCAAGGAGGAGGGGTAGGACGGGAGAAAGGTGTGGTGCTCGGCGGGAGTGGAGGTAGAGGCTCAGGCGCCCCGGCCGTGACCGGTGCCTCCCTCGGCGGACCCGACGCTGCGGGAGCCCCGGCGGAAACAACGACGACAACGAGGGCGACGGCCGCCGGCTCCGACGCCCGAACCTTCCGCGCGAGAGCCCTCCGCCCCCACCGCCTCCCAGCCGGCGCCTGCTGTACTACAAGGCAGACGCAGTGGGCGACGACGGTCTCCGGCCCAGGCCGTCCCTCCTCCTCCTCCTCCGGATCCGGACCCACCGACGCAGCGTTGCTCGTCTACCTCTTCGCTCTCCTGATGGACTTTCGGGGGACGCGGCGCCGAGCCGCTGCTCGGGTTTGGTCCGGGTCGTTGGAGGGGGAGACCAGCGGGAGGAGAAGGCGCCCCGAGGCCCAAGCTGGCCGCGAAATGGGGTGCCGCCCTTAGTGCAGCTGCTCTCACCCGCCCCGGTGAGCCCAGTGACTCCAGTCCCTTCCGCCCGACTAAGTGTCCTCCCGCCTCCCAACTCCCTTTTTCTTTCCTTTCGTTTCCTCCCTGTCTCCGACCCTTGACCGAATCGACGGAGGAGAAGAAGGAGACCATCTATAGTAGATAGAGCGGTCGTGAGTCCAGACGATGGATGCGGTGGCTGATAGTTGTGAGCGCTCTAACTATCAACCGATGTACTGACCCGAGGCTCACGCGTACGCGTAAGAGGGGAGAAACGGGACCCGGTGCGGAGGAAGCTCCGGGGTCTCTCGAGAACCCATTCCTTACCCGCCCCGGAGCTCCCTCTCTAACCTCTGCATCCAAACACGCAGCCGAAGGGCCGTACTGCGCTCGCGACAGAAGGTCCGCAAGAATTGCCGAGTCCCAAGTAGCCGCGGACCAGACGAGACGAACCGTCCCTAGACGCCGTGAGGCTCTTTTGAACGGGTCCAAAACGAGGCGGATGACGTCATATCTCCGGACACGTCCGGAATTGTGAAAGCGACGGCGGCGAGTATCCACACTGCGGCTACACAACTTCTACCAAATCAATAGGGTCAACTGCAGAGAATACAAAACAACAGATTTGTTTTCCCGGGCAATCACATTATAAAAAAACAGATGTGCAATCGATATTCTTAGTAAAGATTTAAGGAAGATGAAGAGAATGTCTCAATTTGCTATAAAAGAGACTTAAATGTACGATTTGTTCGTTTGACGGGTAGTGGTACACTTACTCTCAGTATCTATTCTCAGTATCTATTAGCCATCTATTCTCTCCGGTACCCAACATAGAAAACGAGATGGTGATTTATAATTTTACATGGCTGACGACACGTAAAGAAAGAGGAATTCTTTATGAAGCTTATTAGAGGTCACCAATGCGGAAGGTGACAGGAGTTGTATCGGACACCCAGAACGCGTGCCTAGACGACGTCCAATAGTTCTTGTAGCACAAGATGAGTTATCTTTTAGCATGACGACACTTAACAATAGACGGGACGTGTCCGAGAATAAGTAGAAACATAGGCGTATAGGTCATAAGATAGTCATACATAACTTATCGCCTCTGTGTGAAAAGTTCTCAATTCTAAACACGTTTGACAACTAATACAACTTAAAGTTTGTCTTCTCGAGAGGAAACTTAGATATCGGACGTTTGAAAATTGACTAGTTTACTATTAAAAATTCAACTCTAGACCTTTTTACGGGGGGTCGGGTAATCTTTATGACAAACACTCTGATATTCCTTGGTAGATTCCTATATACTTGTCTTTTTATGTGTTTACTACAAACAACACCAGAAGCGGACAATGACGTTTTTCGGTCGTCATCACTCAGGTTGTATCTTTCACACTAAAATTTCGACAACATGTCGGTGTGTCACTTGATAATATATAGAAGTTGTTGGTAATTACGTCTTCTCACAAATAATATATCACAATTGACTTTTTTGAATTCAACTTTTTGTACTTACTTTGTAACCTTCCTATTAGTATTTTCATAACTTTCACTAATAACAACCATATATAAAGGATTAAGAAAAATCAAACATAAAAATAAAAAAAGATTTCACTTAGACACATAATGATATAGTTCTTTGAATAAAAAATATAAATTTTTTTGTGAAAATGGTCTTTTTCTACTACACCTTCATTTTTCAATTACAGATCCCATTGTCTGTGACTGTATGTCTGTGACTTGTTTATGAATACTTGTCTATAAATTATAACTGTAATTCTTCTTTCGTATATTGTAAATAAATTATAAGTCTCATAAAGAAGTGAGATGTCCATTTATAGAACCTAGAACCAAATCTTTGGGATTTTTATATGACTTATACATTTATCTACTTAGAACTTCCGACTGTTATTAAATTCTTTTTGTTCATCGTTCCGTTTGTTATTTTAATGGAGATTTTAATGTGGACAGAAAGAATTGTATCTGTAAATATGATACTCACTCAAAGAGTACACTCGTATACTTTCGACATACTCTTAGGACACCTCCATTAATACCTCCTTTCTATGAATTTTCTTTCCTCCTTCTCCTTTGTCTTAAAAACTTGGGTCATTAGATTGGTGTCCCTGTCCTTTTGTAAAACTCGTTCCAGATCCTCGTCCCTCCTTCCTTCACTCCTTGATGTCTTTTCTGTTACAAACTTTTGACTCCATATCCCTGTAATTGACTCACCGTCTGTCATCACGGGTGAATCACCGGTTCCCTGTTTCCAGATAACAAGAAGTTTACGACTGCCCGATTTTGAAGGTCGACCAAGACTTTAACTATCGTAATATATTCTAATCACATCAATCTCATCCTACCTCTCAGTCCGTTCAGACCTTAAAGTACATCCATGCTCTTGAATTATAAACACACTTAAGTCCGTTTAATGAATTGAAGAAACTTTAGTCAGAAAAGGAGTAGAAAAATAATATAATAAGTTTGAAATATAAACCTACTGTAAGAATATTATTACAACTTTCTTGATATTATTAATATTGTTATTAGTATTCTATTATCAATATAATTGGATTAATATTGTATTATTACAGTATTCTTAATTTACTCTAGCTCATACGTCCCACAAATTATGTCACGGACCATCTATGACTCGAGACGCAAGTTCACAATCCATAAGACTATGACTTCCTAGTATTCGGATTCCCAGTCTCTTCCTAGTAGGTGACACACAAAAAAAAAAATTTATTCCTCCTCCCATTTCCCTTATCACAGTACTTTTGTGATCTTCCTTTATGAAGAAATTTGTACAAGGGTCTTTATTTATGATATTACATTGCAGTACTATCAAATAGAGTTTATACGTTTATGGACAACAGACGTGGCTTTTAAGAGAGAGGACCTAAATCACACGATCTTGCCATACACGACACGACTTGTCTCACCTCGTTTGTCTATGAACGGTCTCCTGTTAGCTACGGTTTCTCGATCCTAAAAAAGTTGTAAAACCGGAACTTACCATTGTTTTTCCTAAAATAATCCAAATAGTTCTTGTGTCCTCCTTATACGACTCGGACAGAAATAGGGTACGAGTAAACTAAAACACTTTCGGACCCTTTCATTCAGACCAATGATGTACTGTTGTTATTTTGTCATAACGCAAACACTCATAGAATTCTTACCCGCAAAGGTTGTGATCTATGGCTACCAGTGTATATGTAGAAAAAGTCTCAAGAGAATGAATCCAGTAAACGGTGTACTCCCGTAAAGTTAATTTCTTTTCATAATTCATTTCAAGGTTACGTAGAGGGAGTACAAACCAGTGGTCCAGTATAGTCACCCACTGAGACAGACGAACCACAAACATGTACATAAATACGGTAGTAAATTTTAACGGAAAGGGGGGTGGGGACGATAAATGGTCAATTTTTAAGTTCAAGAGACACGTAAAGGAGGGACCATTTTTTTTTTTTTTTTTAAAAAAAAAAGACGAGTGAACTTACGAATGAAAGTATTTTCCCCTTATCAGAGTTTAGATTCGAAGGTAAAGTCTTCGGATCTTTTTCTTCTCGTTTTATTTAAGTTTCATTCGTCTTCTTTCCTTTTTTATTTCCGTTCTTGTCTTTAGTGACTTTACTTTTAGTCTTTTTGAATCTGTTTTATTCTGTTCCTTGACCAAGAACCGTCCTATTTTAACTGTTTTACAAACCTTTTGATTGTTTCTTTTGTGTTTAGTAGTTATAATCCTTAATTTGTCTTGGGTACCAATGACTGTAACTTTTGTAGTTTTTCTATTTCCCTTATGATGTTCGTATTTAAACTGTTTAATTTATGGTGAAAAAACTTTTTATTGTCTTTTATACTTCATCTATTAAACTTATCACAATGTTGATAAATCCTTTAATTTAAGTATTGGATTTTCGAGGGGTTTTCTTTATAGGTTTGGGTCTACCAAAGTAACCACTAAAGATAGTATATAAAGATGTGTTAAGATGTCTTTAAAATATGTTAGAGGAGGGTTTTATATCTTTTCCTACGTGAAGGGTTTAGTAAAATGTTTCGATGACATTGGGAGTATGGTTTGGTTCCTATAACATATTTTCTTTTACTTTCTGGTTATAGAATTACTTATATCTACATTTATAGGAATTGTTTTATAATTGCTTATGTTAATACGTTACACATTTTTCTTGACACGTTTATATTAAATAAGGTCTCTACTTTTTTTATCAAGTTATAAACTTTTAACTACAATACACTGTAATTGTCCAATCTCTTCTTTTGAGTGAACCAATATAGTTCGTTACGTCTCTTTCGTAAACTCTTTCAAAGTTGTAGAAAAGTATTATTTTTGAGCGTTTTTTTTTTTTTCATATATCCCTCTGAAGGAGGTGAACTATTTCTTGTAGACTTTATGGATGTTGGGTTGTACTATGAAGCACTCTGACTTACAAAAAGGAGATTCTAGTCCTTGTCCGTTTCTAGGACGAGTGTGGGACACACTCACGACCTTTCCTTTTTATTTTGAGAGGTAAACGGTTACTGTGCTAATAGATGTATCTTTTAACGTTCTTTAGACGGTCTTTTTAGGTTTCCGGATTATTCACCTAAGACTTTCAAAAGTTCCATTTCTTATTCGTAAGTTTTTAGTTGATAAAGATGCTTAATTGTTACTTGTACCCCTGAGTCACGTCTCCAAAAAGTTGTTTACCAGGACCTCTTTAGAGGTACCCCACCCCCCTCTTCGTTGGAACTGGATTCAGAGTGTGAAACACGTCTTTAATTGAGTTTTATCTATCATCTGAATTACATTTTGTCTTTTGATTTTTTAAAATCTCTTTTTATCCCCTTTTACGATCCCTAGATCCCAACCCGTATATCAAGAAATAGTAACTGTGGTTTGCGTACTAGTCATCTTCCTTTTTAATCAGTTGACTTATTTTTTAATTTTCGAAAACGAGACATTCTCTGACAGTTCCTCTACTGTTCAACGTCTCACCCTCTTTTTATAAATGTTTGTACAGTTTGTTTCCCACTCATAGCTTATATATTTCTTGAGAGTTTCAAGTTGTCCTTTTTTTCGTTCGCCAGATACCTTTTGTACCCTTTTTATTTACTTCTCTGTAAAGAGACTTCTTCCGTATGTCTGCCGTTTAATCGTGTAATTTCTACAAGTTTTCGTAATCAGTATCCTTTCACGTTTAATTTTGGTGTTACTCCATAATGAAGTATGGATTGTCTTACCGATGTTAACTTTTGTTACTGTAGTTTACGGTCACTCGTATGGTTCTTCTACTTAGTCAGTATGCAACGACCACCTTTACACCACGATTCCTTGAGCATCTGGATTTTGGGACTCTTACCCACGAAATCCTTTTTTGGTAAAAGGAGTTTTTTGTTTTCGTACACGTGTCAACATAAAGAGACTTTGATAACGAGGATTCATACACTAGGGTTCGTAAACGAAATTAGCATTGAAAATTGGTTTCTTTAAAATAAAAGGTCTTTTGATTTCCCATTCAGTAACACTTGACATACTAGATGTAAAATCGTTTGATAGTCTCGAATACTTATGTGTCTTGTGTTGAAAGACGTCGGTGTGTGTAGGAAATATTCCGAAGCGTTTCACCGTTTTCATTCGTATAAGTAAATTGTCTGTGTTTATTTATCAGAGAAATATCGCAAATTTTATGTTTCACTTTACCATATGTGTCTTTTAATACGAATCACTAGTTACAAAGTTACAGTATAGAATCTTTACTAAATCCATAGGTTCCTTATAGACCCTTAGTCAAACAATGTTCAGATTCTATAATTCAATAGATTCATTTAATAGGAATTCGATTGTATGACATTTTACATCATCGAAGATAACTTTTAGTCTTATTATTAAGTAAAACCGACCTTAAGTTGAGTTCAGGGACGACCATTGGTGACACCCTATATAAAAATAAGTAAAAGGTCGTACAGAGAGATCTTACCGAAAGAGGTGAAAGAGAACCAAGGAGACGAGAACTAATTCATGTTACATAAACCAAACAGGGTCAAAGGTCAACCAACACGTAACACCATGAAGTATCTAAATGATAATCACAAAGTTAAAGTTTAAGGATCACAACCCTTTACCTGATTGGGTCGAGTCTAGTCTACGAGTAAGGTCTAGATAATCCACACTTTTCCCCAGGTCGACGATCTATGTCTATATCAATGGGTCCAGACGGAGAACTCGTCCTCGGTCCTACCCTCCGTCCAAGAGAATTCTTCTTCCCAACCTCTACGTTTGGTAACTGACCGTAGAGGTCGTATACAAACGTCAGATATACGCAGTGTCTTTTAATCCTAAAAATAATTTTTTCTTTAGATGAGCACAAGGGTAAGTTCGTGATACTAAGAAATTTAAAAGTAAGTGCCAAATTTAAGGTAGTTTCCATAGTCAAGATTCGAGTTAACGTAAACTTCATGTAAGTCGATTTAACATAAACTTTATACAAAACACTCTCGAAATTAAAGTATAGACTCGAGAAATCCATACACATACGTACACACACACACGCACACGGGTCAGTACAGGCTGAGAAACACTGGGGTACCTGACATCATGCGGTCTGAGGAGACAGGTACCTTAAAAGGTCCGTTCTTATGACCTCATCCAACGTTAAACGAAGAGGTCCTCTAGAAGTATTTTTGTCTATATTTGAATCATAGAACAGTCAAGATTTTGAAGGAAGTAGTCGAAAGTTGGAGAGAGTTTTATCTACGAGAAGTGTTCACAACTTCCATTAGAAGACACGTGTCATTTACGGGGTCTCCCGAACCCTCCCCCTTAAGGACAGTGAACCAATGGTCAGTCCTCTGGTGACTCAACGTAAGAATTTTATCGTAGTGAAAACCAAGACAGGACCCTTCTACCTGATGAAATCTCGGATCGATCTCCTTCCTTCACCTCTACTACATTCAGAGTGTAAGTCTGCAATCTCTCTTCCGCCCTTCAGTTTCTCCCGTAGGTAAGTGATAAAACATTCTCTTCGTCCTTAATACCTCGTCCCTGGAACTGAAATGTTCTTCAAACATTCTTAGAGATCGGAAACGTCCGGTAAGGACGAACAGTAAAAGTAGTGAGAAAAACCACGTGTGAATTTTAGACTTGAGAAAATGGTAACTTAAAAGAAGAAGATATCAGGAAAGTCGTGAAACTTAACTACCTGGTGACTATAAACCTTTATCAGACTTACAAAAACGTATATAAAATTTTAAAAATAATAACCTGCTATTAACGAAATGTTACAGCACAATTAAAGACTACATGTCTTTGTCCTTTGTCAATATACATATATATATAGAAGAGGGAGGACTCGGAGCGAGAGTGGGGTGGAGGGGTGGGGTGGGGAGATCTAGTAGTGTCTCGTATCTTAACTCGAGGAACACGATATGTCGTCCAAGGGTGATTGATAAATAAAATGTGTACCATAACACATATTCAGTTACGATGAGAGGGTTGATTATCAGGTTTAAAATTAAGACCTAATTTGAGAGTTACTACACGAAAAAAAGTGCTACGACATTAAAGGAAATACTTTGACCATTTAGAATACGTTGAAGTTAAGGTTGGTCTTGGAATTCCACCTTTGTCACTAACATTAACATAGAAGGTCGATCAACCGTAAAATAAATGTATTCCAGTCAGGTCAAGTCGACGAGTCAACACAGGCTGAGAAACGCTGGGGTACTTAGTGTCGTGCGGTCCGGAGGGAGAGGTAGTGGTTTAGGACCTCAAGTGAGTCTAAGTGCAGGTAGGTCAGTCACTACGGTAGGTCGGTAGAGTAGGAGCCAGCAGGGGAAGAGGAGGACGGGGGTTAGGGAGGGTCGTAGTCTCAGAAAAGGTTACTCAGTTGAGAAGCGTACTCCACCGGTTTCATGACCTCAAAGTCGAAATCGTAGTAAGGAAGGTTTCTTTAGGGTCCCGACTAGAGAAAGTCTTACCTGACCAACCTAGAGGAACGTCAGGTTCCCTGAGAGTTCTCAGAAGAGGTTGTGGTGTGAAGTTTTCGTAGTTAAGAAGCCGCGAGTCGGAAGAAGTGTCAGGTTGAGAATGTAGGTATGTACTGGTGTCCTTTTTGGTATCGGAACTGATCTGCCTGGAATCAGCAGTTTCATTACAGAGATGAAAACTTATACGATAGATCCAACTAGTATCGAAAGGAAGGTTCCTCATTCGCAGAAAATTAAAGTACCGACGTCAGTGGTAGACGTCACTAAAACCTTGGGGTTTTTTATTTCAGACTGTGACAAAGGTGACAAAGGGGTAGATAAACGGTACTTCACTACCCTGGTCTACGGTACTAGAATCAAAAGACTTACAACTCGAAATTCGGTTGAAAAAGTGAGAGGAGAAAGTGAAAGTAGTTCTCCGAAAAATCGAGGAGAAGTGAAAGACGGTATTCTCACCACAGTAGACGTATAGACTCCAATAACTATAAAGAGGGTCGTTAGAACTAAGGTCGAACACAAAGAAGGTCAGGTCGTAAAGAGTGCTACATGAGACGTATATTCAATTTATTCGTCCCACTGTTATATGTCGGAACTGCATGACAGGAATATCGTCGTCTGTGTATGTTTTCCAAATGACCCACCTTTGTGGACAATTCCTATTTCCCCCTTTCGTCCTCGTCCGCCCCTCATGGAAGTCTCTACGTCGCCCTTGTGAACACTTGTGAACACTTACCTCCTGACCCTTCCTTCTGCGAGTCAAAAGTCGTCTCGAGATTCTTTCTACCGCCGGTCCGACTACCCCTCAAAAATTCGGTGCCAGAGGACAATCTATTCACGTTCGACGTACGATTACGAGGATAAGATTATGGTTACGGACGAACCTGTCTGACGTTCTCATGTGTCGTCGTGTCCCCACTCATCAAACCTCCACAAAACTCCCCACTCCCTCTATTCGCCCCCCAGTCCCTCCACCTGGATCTACCCGTCAGTGACTCCGATGGAAACTTCGTGTACCATCAAAGTACTACAACTTGGTCATCGACAGTGAGGTTTTATACGACCAAACCGTACTAATAATAACACTAGACCTCCGTTTACTCTTAGTCTTGGTTGTCTATGTCTTTCTTCGGAAGGATCTCCACTTTCGTCTTTGAAGACTTTTACTTCTTTCGGTACTGAAGGGGGAGGGACCCTTCAAAATATCGATCCTCCTTCTGTCTTTCCGTTGTATATGTGTGATAACTATGATACATATAACTGTTTTATATATTGATTACTCTTGAATGACATCGTGTCCCTTCTGAGACTCCACTGGATTTACCCTTCCTTTAGGTTTTTTCTCCTCTTTATACATATGCATACTACTAAGTGAAAGGACATGATTATGTTGTAACATTTCGTTGATATGAGGTCATTTTTAATTTTTTTATTTTGTCTTTCAGTCGTGGTTTTACTTGGATGTGTTTGGGATCAGGTAAGAAAGGGACGTATATAAATGAAAGGATGTAAAACGTCGGGGACTATCGGATTTTCGATCAGGAAACAGAACAGTGAAGAGTCCTTTACATAACAAGAAAACAATTCTATGACGTCTTCGAGTTCAAGATTCGTGAGGGAAACTTAATGAGAAGTAACTCCAAAGAGGACGTAATACATGTGTTGTGTCATTATTCGACAAACTAAAAAGAGAACAATTCGAAAACAGTCAGATTATAACATCCCGGGGTCCGTCTCTTGAAGCCTACCATCTTTCTTATAGAAAAAGAAGGGATCGTAACCGGTGTTTGTATATACTGTACAAAATCTTTCTCTTTCTATGTGAAGATTATTTACACAGAAGGTTAAAATGAATTAAAGTTTACTTAAATATGTGTGTTTATATGTGTATGCACCCCGAAGGGTCGACCACGATCACCACTCTTAAGTGGACGGTTACGTCCTCTGGGTTCTTTGTACCCCAAAGTTAGGGACTCAACCCTTCTAGGGGACCTCCTCCCGTACCGTTGGGTGAGGTCATAAGAACGGGTCTCTTAGGGAACCTGTCTCCTCAGACCACTCGATGTCAAGTATCCCAGCGTTTCAGCCTGTGTTGATTTCGTTGAATCGTACGGACATTAGAAGGTAGTCTCGTGTCTGCATGTGTGTTTGTGTGTTAGAAGTCACATCTTTTTATTTTGTAGTTGAATAAGAGCTTGGAAATCAAACCTGAATGTCACTAGGGTCCATGAGTTTCCTTCCATTTTAAATCTACTTTCCTCCAAACATGAAACTACTTCTACTACGGATTACGAATACACAATCGATGGACACAACACGGTTCACGACCAGGTTCACAAATTAATTATGTCATAAATGAATAAACCGGGAGTGTGACAATAACAGCAACAAATCAACGACTCAATATCTGACATCGGGCAGTCCGAGGAGGAGACAGGTACCCTAGTGTAATCGGGAACTCTTTCCCATTATGAACAAGGGGAAGACGTCTCTCTCTTTGTCTGTATCTTCCATTTCACCAAATATGTAACACATCGGTTACACACTATGCCGTCTATTCAATCTGGTTTAATGCAGTCTCATTTTCTCCGTCGAGATATCAAGTTCCGACCATCGAATAATACTCACACCTTTAGTCCCTTCTGATGTGTTTACTCTTGTTTGTTCAATAAATAAGTCTCGACTGATATGGTGCCTTCAAGTGTCGGTAGTGAACGAGATCCGCCTCACCTTTTCGAAATATCACCATGCAAGAATAGGACGGACGATGTGTCGTGGTGTGTGTGTGTGTGTGTGTGTGTGTGTGTGTGTGTGTGTGTGTGTGTGTGTGTTTCCCTTGGACACACGGGTCGAGAGACCACTCCCTTTTTAAGTTTGAGTCCTTCCTCCTCTACCTTTTATGTCAAAGTCTTCTCGTTATGAGTTTCGATTCGTATAGGGGTCCCCGTACAGTTGAGTCGAGGTTCCCTCTATAGTTCTTTCCCTGATTTATCGGGTTGACTTTCTTTTCTAACAGTCTAACCTATTACGTTGTATTGATCGGATTTACGGTGATATTCTCTGTGTACAATTTTATTCCTAAGAATATTCTAACTTTTATCTCTATCTTTTTCTATCAGGAACGTTTATGAATGGGTCTCTTTTGCATAGTAATATTATTGTTCTTCGTAATGATCTTTATTTTTCCCTATGAAGTATCTCTACTTTCTTCGTTAAATCGTCCTTTTGTATTTTTAAGAGAAACATACGTAGATAACTGTTTCGGAGTTTTATGTGTTTCGTTTTATTAATCTCTTTAGATAGTAGTTCACCCTTTAAGGTGTAAGAATACACTCTTTGACTATGTTGTTCGTCGTTTTTTACAGTCATACCTATCTACATTTTGACTAATCCAGATCGAACTGGATTAATTATATTCATATTTTAACGTGGACGGTGGTATCCATGAGTAAGAAAAGTCCTCGTGTAAACGGTTTAAACTCCGATACGACTCAGTATTTCGTTCACAATTATTTAAAGTTTATGAACTTTAGTTCTCGTAAAAGAGACTAGTATGTCCTTAACTCGATCTTTAGTCATTAAATTTTTAATGATAGTCAGAGAGTACAAGTCATTGATCAGTCACATTGAGACTTTTTCATTTTTACCTTTAATGTTTTATAAACTTGATTTACCATTATTTTTATGTTGTAAGGTTTTAACATCTTATTATCGATTTCGGTCTTAGTTACTAGGTGGTTCATAAGTAGAGACATTTAATGTTTTTTTTTGAGTTGTTTAATTTAAGTACGACTTTCCTTCTTATATGACTTTCATTATAATCTGTAATTACTTTCTCTTTTCTCTACATGTCATTCATAGTCGTAACGGTTTTTGACGGAGAAACCTTTCTGATTATTTTAACTGTTTAGGGACCTTTCCGGCTCGTTCTTTTCACTTTTCGGGTCATTTTATTGTTCTTACTTTTTGTCGTAATGATGTCTCAGTGGACCGTAAATTTTCTGTTATTTTGGGATAATACTTGTAAAAATATTCTTAAACTTAAAAAAACTTTTCCTGTTTAAAGATCTTTTTATACTTTAGAGTTTGACTGTTTTCCTGTCTATCTTTAAAACTTATCAAAAGACAAACACACTTCATAAGGACAAGGATAATTTCAGAAGAACCCGAGGCTTAAGGTAGACATAGGTAAAGTTCCTCAAATGAGGATGTCAATCAGGAAAAAAAATTTTTTTTTTTTTTACATAAATAAACCAACGCGGTTCGGAATCAAAACCGTGAACCCTAGGAGCTAGAAGTGACGTCGTGCTTCGTAGAAATCAACGTCGTACATTTGAGAACCAACACCGTACACCTTGGATTAAGGGACTGGTCCCTAACTTGAACACGGGGGACGTAACCCTTCTCAGAATCGATGAGGAGGTCCTGGTGGTCCCTTCAGGGGTCAATTTCGAAGAGAAGAGACATAGTATCTTAAAAAAAAGGATGAGATAATCTAGAAACGGTGGTCGTACATTTGTACCCAATCACGGACTATGAGATATTTGTGTGTGTGTGTATGTGTGTGTGTGTTGATAGGAGAGATTATAGAAACCATAATGTAGGGAGGAGGTATAAAAAAAATCAGAAAAGTATCTTTGTAAGGAACTTTCCCGACAATATGACTAACTTCAGACATGAAGCCGTGGTAGACCTGACGGGATTAGTGTGAGAGAGAGGTCGTGACATGACTTTCACGAACACAGATAGTTCCTAAAAGTACCGTGGTTTTGTTTACGGACAAAGAGACAAGAATATGGAGAGTCATCCTCAAGTGTAAACACTAGTGAGGGAAAAGGGACTTTATAAGACACAAGTATTCTGATGTTTGAGGGGCAAAGGAAGGGCGAAAGGATAGGTAAGAAAGAGTCAGAGGAAACGACTGAGGAATAGGAGGCGAACTAAAGATGCACAACCTGAATCAGTACGTTAGTTGAGAGAAAAGATTGACGTGTAAGAGGGGTCCATAAGCAGGTAAAGGTCCTAAGACATATGTAGATATGACACTCCGGAGGGATGGTATGTAGAAATACACACACACACACACACACACACACACACACACACGGCAGCACAGGCTGAGAAACACTCTGGTGCATGACATCGGACGGTCCGAGGAGACAGGTACCCTAAAGGGTCCACTCTTATGACCGCACCCATGGTGAAGGAAAACGTCAGGTAGAAGGGTTAGGTCCATAGGTTGGACTCAGAAAACACAGAGGATGTAACCGTCCACCTAAGAAATGGTGACTCGGTGGACCCTTCGGACATATATAGAAAGTAGGTGAGGGAGTCTAAAATAGTGTAAGTCATCTGACAGGTAGTGTTACTCTACGTGGAGCTTAGTCTTACCGGTAGTAGTTTTTCTGATGTTTATGGTTTACAACCATTCCTACGCCTCTTTTCCTTTCGGAGCATGTGACAACGATCCTTACATTTAACCACGTTTGTGTCGTCTTTCGTCATACCTCCGAAGAGTTTTTTGATTTTAATCTTGATGGTATACTGGGTCATTAAGGTGAGGACCCATATATAGACTTTCTGTATTTTTTTGTGGTTAAACTTTAATATGTACGGGGGGTTACAAATACCGTCGCAATAAGTGTCAACGGTTCTATACCTTCGTTGGATCCACAGGTAGCTGTCTACTTACCTATTTCTTCTACACTAACTATATACAGATATATGTTACCTTATGAAGAGTCGATATTTTTCCTTACTTTAAAACGGTAAACCTTGTTGTACCTATCTGGGTATCTCATAATACGATTCGCCTTATTCGGTCTATCTTGTTCTGTGTGAGACATGCTACAGTAAATATACACCTTAGTCTTTCTAAGTTATTTGATCGCTTACGTTACTTTTTCTTTATCTAAGGGTCTATATCTCTTGTTTGGTCACCAATGTTCACTTTCTTCGTCTTTCTACGTTGTATCCCCCTTGTCTAATTCTCTGTGTTAATACATATTTTATTTAGTCGAAGTTCCTATATGACATAACGTGTCCCTTATATCGGTTATAAAATCCTATTGATATTTATGTTATATTGGAATTTTGTAATACTTAGTGATACGACATGAGGTATAACATGTCTTTGATACACACGAACGATTTAACGACGTCAGTAAAGGTTAAGAAACATTGAGATACCTGACATCGGGCGGTCCGAGGAGACAGGTACCCTAAGAGGTCCGCTCTTATGACCTTACCCAACGGTACGGAAGAAGGTCCCCTAGAAGGGGTTGGGTCCCTAACTTGGACTCAGAGAATACAAAGGACGTAACCGTCGACCCAAGAAATGGTGATCACAGTAGACCCTCCGGGTGTTTTTGATATGAAGTCATGTTTTTGTTTGTGTTTTTATTCCGTGGTCTGTCCGGCTTATCTCAAGATTGATCTCAATTCTCCTCGGTCCACTCTTTTTTTTGCGTCCTCGTCTTCTCTTCTGTTACCTGATTGCTTTCTCCTCTTAAATCATATAACTCATCTCTCTTTTCTGACTCCCCAAAATTTTACAAACTCTTCTTAAGGAGTGTCAGTTTTGTAGTGTCTTGCACGTAACTATTTTGCTTACAACAGTCGTCGTGGAAAGAGAAGGGCTCAGACAAAGGGTCGGGGGGGTGGAGGGACGGTAAATCAGAAGTACCCGACGCGTGAGGGAAGACGTCGAAAAGAGTTAGAGACGAGACGACAGAAGGACGTCGATGTTTCCGTCCCTCAATCTTGTCTGAATTTCGGTTCATTTTGATTTTACAGTGTCCTTTAGTAACTTCCGATAAGTTAGACGGGGTAGGTTATACCGCGTACTAACATTTGAAATAATTATCGTCGCTCTTAATTCAGTTAAGACGGTTAACAAGTAAACCATTTAACCAGACTAAGGCATTCGGGAGCCCACCTTTGAACCGCGACCTACCGACTTCCTCCACCTCCCTTTTCCAGTAATCTCAAGTTCCTCGACTCTCTTCGATCACAAGACATGCATGACGAGCCTTCCGATAATTTCAGTGTGTCTCTGGACTTTTTTATCTCTTCCCTTCTATCACTAGATGCCCCACTCCCACGCCCCGTTCTACCGTACTGGTGGCTTACTCTGCCCACTGGTCCTCAGTGATCTAACATCGTTGTTCATGTGACCAAAGAATTTGATTTAACGATCTCTAAACCCTCCTCCTCCCTCAGAACAGACTTCGTGACCACCGGTCCTTCCCTTGAATGAAGGACGAGGGTCCCCACCCCGAGACTGTCCTTTATCAAGGTAAACTTTCTCGACCCTTGTACTATAAGAGTTCCATCGGGTGTAGGGTAGTTCCGTTTAACCCGTACTTCACCTCTATTTCAAAAAATGTCTTGGTCTCCTTTCCGAACCGTTTTCCTTTCTCCACCCTCTACCATCGACTACCTTGCTAGTAAACCCCCAACCTCTACGATCATTGTCCTTAAGTCCCTTCCAACCCCTCTAACTCTCACTCTCCTCGAGAGTTTACGCTACCGACCATGATACCAACGTCATCACAACCACTACCTGTTTTTCTTCAGGTCTCGTCCTGTTGGGAAAAGAGGATAACATTCGGAAACTCTCTAGTAGAGTCGAGTCTTTAAAAGGTGATAACGTTGACATTTTCCTCCTGTTACCTCACAAACATCGTTGTATTACGTCTTGTCAGGTTCTCACCTTTACTTGGTTTACGGGTAGTTGACTACTTATCTTTTAATTTACATCGACTCATCTTATAATGAGTCGACATTTTTCCTTCCTTTACGACTATGTACGATGTTAGACCCACCTGGAACATGTACGATTCGGATCACTTTTTTCTTCCAGTGTCTTCTGGTGGACAGTATGATATACCAGGATACAAATAATTTTACGGATCTTTTCCCGAGAGATGTCTCTGTTTTATCTAGTCACGAACGGATCCCAAATACCCATCCCAACCCCTTTACCCATCACTGACGATTGTCCATTCTTCAAAGAGAAACCTCACTAATTTCACAAGATTTTATTTGACACTACTGTCAACCTGTTAAGACTTACACGATTTTTGGTAGCTCAACATGTGAAATTTACTCACTCACTCCACTTACCATACACTTAATATAGAGTTATCTCTTCCTCCCGTTATTGAGGACAAGATTAGTTTGTTTTATACCTACATTCTTAAGAAATCTCTGTTTTTCATGTTTCATGTATACTCTAACGATTCCGTTCACACCCCTACGGAAGGAACTCTCGTAGTTCTTTTCCCGATCACAAACCCCCGAACAGTATTGACTCATTAACTTTCACACTACTCTCTGATATACTGAAGTTCCTTGAAAATACTAACAATTAAGACACCTTCTTATCAGTATTTAAATAAGCACAGATCTAAACGGAACGTCTAAGTCAAAATACGTGTTCCCCCGCTACAGGTGGTTTATTGTTTACGAGTTCGCCGACCTTTATACGTTTATATTAGAAAATCCCCTTTTTGTCTCATAGTAATTCTTGTTGACTTTAAATAACCAAGGTAATTATATCTACTTAAACGAATACTCATTGTAGACCCATTTGTTGATTCCACTTTCCTTATGAAAAACCACGTATTACATACGAAAAACACAAAACTTGATACAGTAGCACAAGAAACAAGTTTTATAATATATCTTTTTATTAAGTATTCTTTCTAACAAAACACGAGAATAAGTCTATTTTTATAATTAAAAATTTTTCTCTACATTTCTTATATAAGTTTAACATCTGTAATAAAATTTTCATAAAAGTCTCTAACGGTTAAGTATGATTATTGAATTTTTGTATAAGGTCACTTGAATTCCAAAATAAGAATGGTAAGACAATAGAGAGAGAAGGAAGAAAGGAAAGAAGGAAGGAAAGAGGGAAAGAAGAAAGAGAGATAGAGAAAAAGATGTCCTTTATAGATAATAGAAAAGTTAATAAAAAGTTAAAAGATGTTGGTTTCAGAAGTTGTCTTTCCAATTTTTTATAACGTCTTTCATGAGTGAAAGAACTGTTATTAATAATTATAAAACGAAATAAATTTAGACAAAGAGATGTTTACATATATAACACTCGTTAAAAAAGTCAACAAAGTCCTAAAAAAAAATCTACAAGAGTGAAATTCATAAAGTTGTACGTATATAAACTACTTCCAATAGGTTGAAGTTGATGTCATGGTATTATATGATGTGGACTCTTATAACTGATTAAGAAGTTATAACGAATCGAGGATCGGGTGAATCAAAAGATAAACACGGATTTTGCAAAATATATCGAAAAAGGGGGGTAAGTTCCAAATATATACCGTACCACCAACAATACGTAACCTTCTGTCTCCCTTACTTTTCACGGGTGACTTGACTCTTCTGGAGGACTCTGATTTTTTTACTCTGTCCGTCAAGGTATATTAGTTACCTAGTCACATAAGATCCCATTGAATGAAAGTCCAACCCTGACCCACCTGTTACTAGGGTTTCGTAAGTATCGACGTGAGGTATGATGGTTTCCCGGTAACACTGTTAAAATATCAATTGGATCTCGTTATCTCCTCTCACTTTTTCGACCAAATTTTGAGTTGTAAGTTTTTTGATTCTAGTACCGTAGACCAGGGTAGTGAAGTACCGTTTATCTACCCCTTTGTCACCTTTGTCACTGTCTAAAATAAAAGAACCCGAGGTTTTAGTGACGTCTACCACTAACGTCGGTACTTTAATTTTCTGGGAAGGAGGAACCTTCTTTTCGATACTGGTTGGATCTGTCGTACAATTTTTCGTCTCTGGTTTTTCCAGGTAGATCAGTTTCGATACCAAAAAGGTCATCAGTACATACCTACACTCTCAACCCGACACTTCTTTCGACTCGCGGCTTCTTAACTACGAAGACATGACACCACAACCTCTTCTGAGAACTCTCAGGGGACCTGACGTTCCTCTAGGTTGGTCAGGTAGGATTTCCTTTAGTCTGGACTTATAAGTAACCTTTCTGACTACGACTTCGACTTAGAGGTTATGAAAACGGTGGACTTCGTTTCTCGACTGAGTAACCTTTTCGGGGACTACGACCCTTTCTAACTTCCAACTTCCGTCCTCTTCCCCTGCTGTCTCCTACTCTAACAACCTACCGTAGTGGTCGAGTTACTTGTACTCAAACTCGTTCGAGGTCCTCGTGGACTTGACTTGACTTGACTCCCGTATCCTAGCCACGTAAGGATCAGTTCTACTAACGTACTTATTAGACGGAACATTCACGGTCCTTATGTAGTTGTTTCCAGAAGTAGAAACAAACCCCTGATTGTTTTGTATCTCCGATTATAGTGGTCACTTGTATCTAGGTTTTTAGGAGTTGTTTTATAAACCTTTTGACTTAAGTTGTCATATATAATTACAAAATATCATCTCCGTACCGTGTAAGATAAAATTTGTATAAGGATTCATAAACTACAAAAACTACAGTATTAGAAGTAGAAAATTTTTAAACATAAATTTAATATACGGTACCCAAGTATTTTCATACTAAGTAAAAACGGACAATTGAAACAGAGATCGTTAGAAAATAGATATCTAAACGAACTTAAAAGATGTGTGTGTTAGTATAGTAACACTTATTATTCAAAATAAATAAAACAAGTTTAGGAGATGAAGAGTGACCATCCCAGGGAATCAAGTCATTACTTACTTTTACGATTATCACCTGTATGACTAGAACAAAATCCAGAGTTCCTCTTTCAACAGTTATAACGTGGAATACTTCACAGTACAAACGACTACCTAAAACTTTTATCTATAAGAAAAGAACCATTATGAAAAAAAAAATGAAGTACAATGATTCTCAAAACAAAAGTCATATATACTTTGATTTGTATCTATAACTTTAATAGTTGTCCAAAAGACGTAATCAATTTTACTGACACACATAAAAGGGGAAATCAAATGATTACACCACATAATGGAACATAAGAAATTGAGTACATCCTAACCGTAAGAAAGAATTTATAAACCATTATAGATAATCTCTAAAATAGACTCGGGTCTTAAGAGAAACATTTTTTCCAAAAATTGATATTTTAAGTAAAATCAACTATTGAGTAAAGTCAACTATATCCTGATAAGTTTTTAACAAAAGAGTCGACATCACAAAAAAAATTATCGTCAAACGAGTAAAATATTTTTAAAGTCTAAATAAACGGATTCCAACGGGTATTATAGAAAAATTAATAATAAAGTTAGAGACATAATAGACATCCCTATAGACTGACAAAATTAGGATAATCAATGTATGTTTGTATCCGAGTATAATACGAATCAATACATCTGTCAAAAATGTATCGTCATATATAACTTTTTGGTAACTACTGTAGTTTATAAGAAAATAATGTTACCAATCTTACAAAAGGTCATCGTCTTTGATAAAAAGTTTGTCTTAGAATGTGAATAGAAGGTTGTACCTTTGTCTTCGTGGGATTAATTTCGTTCCACTTCTCCGTGACCTAGAGTGTTTGAACCTGAGGGAAAATAAAGTCTCCAAAGAGAATAGCTCCTTGTGTGAACTTCTAATAACTACATATAACATTTACTGGTGTATGTATACATACGTGTTAAATTGGTTGGAAGGTGAGAACCTATGTGAAGGTTGAGGAACCTTTATTTAATAACACGTGGAAATTAAGAAGTCCCAACCACCACCACCAAATCAGTGGTTCAGTGGAGGTTGAGAACACTGGGGTACTTGACATAGGGCGGTCCGAGGAGACAGGTACCCTAAAGGGTCCGTTCTTATTACTTCACCCAACGGTAAGGGAAGAGGTCCCCAAGAAAGACTGGGCCCCTAACTCAGGTACAGAGGACCCAAAACGGCCGCCAGAAAACGTAACGTCCGTCTAAGAAATGGTGACTCGATGGTTAGAAGTCCCAATTAAGGAACTATAAGTCAATGATATACCAACGATACGCCAATTTATATCAAAGTTCTGTAATTTTAACATTATTATTTCACGAGAAAGTTTTTTCAACATGACTAAATACGAGGGTCATCATCATATACGATCACAAAGTGAAGGGTGCGGACATAGGTTTAACCTAGAATAGTACCTCATAAAATTTTATGAATTTTGTTATAATATGTCAGAAATTTCTACTGTCTAGTCTATGTACAAAGTGTGGACCCTTCTATAAATATTGTTGTCAGTCACGTCTTTCGTCTTAGGTCGACGTGTAAACGTCCGTTTCTTCCCCTTCATTGTCAAACTCTCACAAAAGGAGAATGAGGATGGGGAAGGGGAGTTAAAAGAAATTAATGTGTCAAAACGTTATACTCTGCTCCTTTTTATGAGGTCTTACGTTCCCCGTCTTTTACTGGGGTTCCATTAAAAGTTGTCTCCATTCGGTGAGATCGTTAAAATTTGTTTTACCAATTCTAAATTATATCTCTTATTTCTTAAATGTTAGTGACCATCCACACATACTGGAAATCATTACTAAGAGTCCTGTTACGGTGGTTTCCCGGTCTGAACCTTTGTTAGTCTTTAGACCTAAGTCCTTTGGTACAGGGATCACCGACTAAGGTCCTAGTGAACAGGTACCAAGGTACTCCCACGTCCCTACCGACGTGTCTACTACCGAGGGTCTTAAGTGGTAGAATCGACAGTTGAGTCCTAGTCCTTGTGACGAAGTAGATGATTTGTAGTCACCGATCTAAATTGTCATTACTACGAAACGTTCAAGACGGAGGGAGAGGTAAGTTGACAAAGACTTAAGTTCACTTACACTGACCACCTTTCACCTACTACCCGTCTCGCGATCGACGTTCCTTCAGACCCTTTACATCAAAAGTAAAAATGAAGAAGACTTCATGTCCAACAACAACAAGTCAGGGATTCAGTACAGGCTGAGAAACGCTGAGGTACCTGACGTCGTGCGGTCCAAAGGGACGGGAAATGACAGAGGACCTCAAACGAGTTTGAGTACAGACAACTCAGTCACTACGGTAGGTTGGGAGAGTAGGAGACAGCAGGGGAAGAGGAGGACGGGAGTTAGAAAGGGTCGTAGTCCCAGAAACGGTTAATCAACCGGGAAGTGTAGTCCACCAGTTTCATAACCTCGAAGTAGAAGTCGTAGTCAGGAAGGTTACTTATAAGTCCCCACTAAAGAAAATCCTACGACAGGTTCCCTGTGGGTTCTCAGAAGAGGTCGTGGTGTTAAACTTTCATAGTTAAGAAACCACGAGCTGGAATTACCAGGTTGACAGTGTACATGTACTGATGGCCTTTTCGATATCGAGACTGATATGTCTGGAAACAGATCTTTCTCAAAACTAGTCCACAAATTCGTTTGGTTAGAAGACGTCTGGGAAATAAAGAAACTACCAAACTATACACTTATACTTTGGTCACCGGAAGGGACCACCGAGTCTCCTATTTCGTAGACGGACGATTACGTCCTCTGGGCCCAATCTAGGGACCCAACCCTTCTAGGGGACCTCTTCCTTTACCGTTGGGTGAGGTCATAAGAACGGACCTCTTAGGGTACCTGTCTTCTCGGACCGTCCGATGTCAGGTGTCCCAACGTTTCTCAGTCTGTGCTGACTCGCTGAAGTGAGTGAAGTGAATTCGTTCGGTTAGAAGACGTCTGGGAAATAAAGAAACTACCAAACTATACACTTATACTTTGGTACTTTTATACTTCTAACACTTCCTAAAGGAGACAACCGAGAATCGGAAGAGACAGAACGATAGACGGGACTCTTCTACTGGAGGTACGTAACATGTAGAGGACCCCGACGACCAACGAAAATCGGTGACCGTTCAGTGTCCTCTCCATTGGAGTGAGGGAGTGACGACCAGACGAAAACCCTCCCCAACACAGGAAGGTGGATTCTGAGTTCACAGACGACCACCTGTCGAGAACGACCTAACAGTCGTCGTCGTGGAAGGTAGACGGGGAACTAGATTTTCGCCACTACCGCAGAATGGCAGTGATTCCCAAAAATTGGTGGGGAACAACCAAGGGAAGTGGGTTACGTGTCTAAATGTTAACAAAGAAGTAAGTTAAGAGAAGTCAAAGAGGAGTCTCACATGGTAGAAAAGAACGACCCCTACACTACCTACTCTGTCTATAAACTATTTTGTATCAAAAATAAGATTCCACGTACGTCGATCCAACTACTCGATTTGTATCGATTAATAAGACTTCCTCTACTCGGGACCCTTAAGAAACCTTCCTTACTATGATTTCGACTTTGAGGTCATGAAACCGGTGGAGTACGCTTCTCAACTGAGTAACCTTTTCTGGGACTACGACCCTCCCTAACCCCCGTCCTCCTCTTCCCCTGCTGTCTCCTACTCTACCGACCTACCGTAGTGACTGAGATACCTACACTCAGACCCACTTGAGGCCCTCAACCACTACCTGTCCCTCCGGACCGCACGACGCTAAGTACCCCAGCGTTTCTCAGCCTGTGTTGACTCACTGACTTGACTTGACTTGACTACTTGACTTGACAGAGGGTTTTAAGTATAACTTCTGAGTTGGGGATATGGATTCTTATACAAAAACCTCTACCCCCGAAAATTTCTTTTTCAATTCCAATTTACTCAGTATTTCTACCCCCAGAGTAAGTTATACCGACCACAGGAACATTACTGTCTTACACTGTCGTCCCAAGGACACAGGTCCCTTTTCCGGTTCACTCTGCCGTCGGTAGATGTTTGGTCACTTTCTTCGAAGTCTTCTTTGATTTAGACGGATGTGGAACTGGAACTTGAAGGTCGGAGGTTTTGACACTTTTTTATTTAGGTAATAAATTCGAGGGGGTAGACACCATGAAACTCTAACATCGGGATCGTTTAATTATAGAGTAGTGTTTTCGGTTTATACTTTTTTTCTTCTCTGCATGACCATAACTCGGAAAGTTTCCCTCCTCGCTCGTAGAGACCCACCCCGTCAACTCCCTTCCGGAACACCTTATCAAATACGACCTTGAACTTCCAACTGTTCTTATTACACTGATGAACCGTCGCAGTACCCCTAATTCATTCTCATTTATATTTTGTGTCACAGAGTTCTGAAGGGACAACCAGGTCACCGATTCTGAGACACGAGGGTTACGGTCCCCGGGTCCCAACTAAGGACCAGTCCCTTGATCTAGGGTATAGGACATTGATTTCTCAAGTATACGTCGTTGATTCTGGGTCACGTTCATTTGTTTATTTATTATTTATCATTTTTTTATTTCACAGAGTTATAGACAACTTGTCGAAACATTAAATGTTCCTGGGTGTCGATTTGAGTGTCTACGTCCAAGTCCCGATAAAGAACTGAAGGACACCGGATGAGAAAGGTCATCTCATCATTCTACAAGATTGTAGAATTTCAAGAATTGAGAGCCATTTGAACCCAAGGAACCAGGAATTCCGGTAGATGAAAACCGCAGTAGAGAATTGTCAGTTGAGACACTTTTAATCGGAGATTCTAAGAAGGTCATTGGGAGCAAGGACCATAAGTGTAGGAATATACAGAGGAGGGTGTTACTCATCCCTCATCTGGTCTACCGGGTCATCTCGCGTACTGTCACACTCCGAAGGTTTGGATCCAGTGTTTTCCGTACCTTCGAAGTCGACCCAGAGGCCCTAGTGATCGAACCCACCTCGGTCGTCGGTACGGTACTCCTATGAGTTCGTGGGGACCTTCTTCAGGTGTACTTCCTGTGTCCGGAGGACGATGAAGGGTCGGTACACCAAATTGGAGGAACCCTTGTATAGGAAGTAGAGTTCTCATGACGTCAGAGTTGACTAAGATGAAGTAAAGTGGTCTCTGACTCTGCCTTAACGATTCGGTTCTATGAGAAATTGAAGACTGACACCTTTTGACACTCTTACCTACTCCTACTAAAAAATTCGGTGATTTAAAACCAAATAATGTATCGTAATTTACTAATTGTGTTATAAATATTGGAAGGTAGATTATGTGACCTCTTCCGTTACCGAGGAGTGAGGTCATGAGAACGGACCTTTTAGGGTACCTGCCTCCTCGGACCACCCGACGTCAGGTACCCCAGTGCTTCTCAGGCTGTGCTGACTCACTGAAGTGAAAGTGAAAAGTTAAGGTACGTAACCTCTTCCTTTACCGTTGGGTGAGGTCACAAGAACGGACCTCTTAGGGTCCCTGCCCCCTCGGACCACCCGACGACAGATACCCCAGTGTCTCTCATCCTGTGCTGACTTCACCGAATCGACATCGTCATAGATTATGTGTCCCCGAAAGGTCCACCGAGTCACCATATTCTTAGACGGACGTCACGTTTTCTGTGACCTCTCCACCCAAGTTAGGGACCCATTTCTTCTACGGGACCTCCTCCCGTACCGTTGGGCGAGGTCATAAGAACGGACCTTTTAGGGCGCCTGTCTCCTCGGACTACCCGATGTAAGGTACCTCGTCATTTCTCAGTCTGTACTGACTTGTGTGTGTAGATTATGTGTTGTGTCAAGAGGCGTAAGATGAAGAAAAGAAGAGAAAAATTTGACTATTCACTTAACAGGTATAACAAGAAGAAACATCTCTTACGGAAGAAAAGGGAAGAACGGTCAGTAGGTTTCAAACCGAGTTAGAGGTGAAGATACGTCGAAAACTGGATGATATAAAATGGTCAGAGACGGAGTCATCGAGTGACAACCATGAAGTCTTCATTGATAAATGGTAGGGTATAGTAAATAAAATGTGTATAGAAACATGTCTATTCTGACTACGTCTAAAGAAGACACAGAGGGTGTCGTGGATCGTATTACGATGTGTTCATCGTCGATGAGACCACTTCACTAAATTAAAAATTATCCGGGAGTAGGTCAGCTTAGTTTTAGACCTTTTTGTCATGAAGAATCAGACTTAAGGTTTCAATAACTAAATTTCTAACTTTATTCGTTAAAAGTCTGTCAAAAATCCACATATCCCAAATACAAGATGTATATTTTCCCTTTAAATTTCGTTCTTATTAATTTGTTCGTATAATTTCAGTATCGTACACTGTTCCCGGTTCTGATGTTTTTTCACGTCGTTTACTTGAACACAAGTAATATCCTAGGACATATGGTGGGTTGTTCTCAGGTCATTAGAAAGACAAGGAGAATCGTGAGACAAGAGAGAGGGACCCCTACGACTATATTACTAAGGACTTTCTTTTTTTTTAATACCAGGTGTCTTCACCTTTATACAAAGTGACATTCATTTACCGAAGTCTTTACGTAGTTGTGAAATTAAAGTCTTTTGTAAAAACCGTATCTAACAGTTGTATAGGTTTAACACAAACATTGAACGTAAAGTTTAATTTGGAATTTTAGTAACGAACGTGAGAGATATTTATACATCTATAGAGTCTTATTACTTAATTGTCCCCAGAGGTCTCTTTCTTAGATACATAGACAGGTAGGCACATAGATAAATTGATGACTCTATCTTGGTTATATTAGCTAAACAGATAGAGAGACAGGTAGAGTTCTCTAAGATTCCTTGTTAACACTCCACCGTTCAAACTTTAAGTATCCCATCATTTAGTCGTCCGACGTTTAAGTGTGTCCTAAAGATACAATGTCAGAACTCCGTTTTTAAGGAAGAAACCATCCTTTGAAGTCAAAAACGAAACTTCCGGAAGTTGCTTAACCTACTCCGGGTGGGTGGGAGACCTCCCACTACCCGAAACGGATTTAACTAACATTGCAATTTGTGTAGATGTGTCGTAAAAACGTCGTTGTAGATATGGTCACAAACTTGTTTGTGTACCCGTGGTGTCGAATCAGTTCAACTGTGTAATTAGGAAGCTATCGGATGAACTCTTTCATCCGAAAATTTTGTAAATAAACTGAAGAAGCAAAAGACATGGTGGTGTATGCCTCAGGAGGTTTATGAGACCCTTAGTGTGTGTTTTAGTCTCTGTGTGACTCGGTACTCACTTAGTGGTTGTGTTGGTACTAATCATCCTTATTTAGGACAGATTACTTAATATCCTTGTTTGAAGTCTTTGAATTAAAAGATATCCACAAATAATTATTCATCGAAACATATTATAACTTTGACTTAGATTCCCCCCTTACACTGAGTGGTGATCTCTATTATTTTACGGAAGACGATGACTGAGTCAAAAATTTATACGTTATTGTACGTAAGTGTCTTACCGGTTTAATAAGAGGTCGTTTGAGAGGGTTGTTTTGAGATTAAGTTTTGTACATGACCATAGTCTCTTCATCGAAAAGGGGGGTTTCTTCCATATACGTTTATAGGTCTCTAAAGTGGTACATGTCCCACTGTCTGTCTACCCCTTCTTACTAAAGTCTTTACTAAAGTAGGAGAGTTTGAAGGGTTTACTAGATTACTATCAGTCTCAACGTTTTACGGTGTTGAATGCCATTAAGAACCCCAGATTACTTCGTGACCTCCACAGACTTTTACAAGGATCTTTACCTTTTCAGATAGGACAATGTTAAAGGGTTCCGTACAACCTTTACACAAAGGACTGGGTTTCCAAGAATGAATGACCGGAAAATAAGTTTTTTCACGACGATCGTGACTCATCTACTTCTTTATTTCCCATATACGTACCCGTTGTCAGAGTCCTCCAAAAACATAAATCAATCTCGTAACTGACATTGTAAAACCGTACCAATCACCCTATAAACCCCCAAAGGGACCACCGAGTCTACCATTTCTTAGGTATAAAGGACGTTACGTCCTCTGGACTCAAACTAGGGACCCAGTCTTTCTAGGGGACCTTTTCCTTTACCGTTGGGTAAGGTCACAAGAACGGACCTCTTAAGGTACCTGTCTCCTCGGACCACCCGATGTCAGGTACCACAACGTTTCTCAACCTGTACTGAATCGCTGATTGTGAGTAAGTCAGTCACCCTAGAAATAACATCTTTTACTCACTGGGAGATTTTCGTCTTGACCCTTCGTATCAATTGTCCTCTTAGCACAAAGACTAAATCTATTTCTAAGATGCCTTCCCAACTTTTGTCTTTAAATGTGTAGGAATAACCAAGTGTCAGAGTCATAGGTTTAATTGATAAATTCCAGAACTTTGGTTTAACAAACTTTTCAAAATAAACCATCGTCTTTAATAGATGTTAACCTAGAAATGTTTTCTTCTACACGTTCTTCCCTCTTTATTTAAATATGTATTCTAAGACGACACCTTTAAACCCTACCAATAGTTGTTAGCTAAATCCAATGTTCTTGAGTGTGTTTCGGTACAGAAAAATCATTTCCTTCGTTCTTCGATCCAATTAGGGAACTACTTTGTCTGACAACTTTGAGTATTATATGTAATATGACTTGGATTTCTTTCTATTTAGATACCTCCTACTTAATAAAGTTCAACGTCATTATATATTTGTATAAATAGTCTAATTTTGGTTAGTAGAGTTTTGGACTGTTCACTAAAAAGTAGTAGTGTTCAGGTACTACAGATTTTATAAGTAAACGTGGTACCGAAAAGTAGAGTGTCAACAAGCATAAAATTTAATACATGTCTAAATGTATTTCATCTACAATAACAAAAAGACCTCATACTGGGGGAGAGAGAACTAGGTCAACCAAACCAGTACGATACAGTTAGGACTATTTTTCGACTGACAATCGATTGTTACCTCCCAATTCTGGTTGACGTTACTGGGTTTCTATCCTTATTTTTCCTAACCGGGTGTAACAACGAAGATTTTAAAAATTCCGATTGCGTAAAATTTTTTCTATTAAGTGAACTTTATGATTGTGACTATGAAAGCTACCCAGTTTATTTCTCCGTGATTCTCACAAACGCTCATAGATTCGTAATACGGATTCCATATCACATATCCGTATTTTATCAATTATCGATTTGTTTTGTATTTTTTATGACGAAAACGATCTCCCCCTTACGTCCGTTGAAGGGTGATCATCTTTTTGTTTGTGACCCCAAGTTGAAAGTCAAACTGACTTAAATACTTATACTTCTAATATTCGAGGGTACTTAATTTATATTTCTCAAGTCCCCCTTAATACTGAATACTGTAATTACATATTCGTACCGTCATAAAGACATAGTTTAATCAGATACTAATTTATGTTACGATATATATGTATGTGTATGAGTATCATGGAAATATCTTCAGAGATTCTACGAGTGTCATAACTACTTTTTATTTCTACTTTTATCGTACATCTATTTTGGGTAAAAATATCGAATGACTGACTATCGAGGACACCCAATTCATCGAATTTAACAAGTTCAAGCTTAAAACTAAAAAAATTCACCGTAACGTGTGACCATAAGTTTGAAAGTACTTTAACATGTCAAAAAGTTTTCTTTCTGATCTTCCCTCTCTCGTATTTGCACCATCTTTTTCTGAAGACTAAATATTAAGTTGACAATGCACCAATTGTTCACCACAAGTTGTGTACAGACCGGTTTTGAGTCGAAGAACATCCACTAATGCCCATAATTCCGCAGACAAAAGGGTTACCGAATTGCCATTTCTTAAACGGAAGTTACGTCCTCCGTGTTCTCTGTACCCAAACTAGGGACCCAGTCCATCTAGGGGACCTCTTCCTTTACCGTTGGGTGAGGTCATAAGAACGGACCTTTTAAGGTACCTGTCTCTTCAGACCACCCCAATGTCAGGTACCTCAACGTTTCTCAGTCTGTGTTGAACGCGTACGAGTGTATACACATAAATGTATATATACACATATGTGTGTATCCATAATTTTTACAAACTAAGTTTAAAACATAAATATTTTCACGTATCAAATTTTTGGATGATTTTTAAGATGGTGTATGGTGTGACCTCATCATCATGGTGCGAATACATATGTAAAGATGATGGTCCTTTTAAATGAAATACATATTTGACCCGGATGCTGATATTGATAGAGATCAATTTCTTAGAGGACATTACACACAAATTTGGGATAATAAAATGAATGAATATAAACGTACTTAGTTTTAAGAGAACTATCATGAGTTTATTGTTCCGTTTCTTTGGTTGACCGTCGACTCCGAAGTGGTTGATAATAGAGTTGAAGTGTAAACACAATGAATCTTTAGTTACAATCTAAGAATCATTACCTGATTCTGTTCGTCTGTTTACACCTGAGTTTATACCAATGTGACTAATTTACCTGAAAAGTCCGAAATACATAACCCGAATATGTTTCAAATGAATTTTTTCTAAGATCGTGATTTTTTACAAACCCTCTATGACGAGATATTCTCTGAGAGAAAGGTAAATTAAACAATTAGGTCACAAATTACACTTAATGAAATTGTTTGACGGATCATGTAAAGTTAAGAATTTAATGAGTCGGATTACCCTTTTAAAGTTGTTTAATTACAACACCCAGAAGTTTTGACTATTGAACATTCTATAACTCTTTAAGGTGATTTTTTAAGTATTAACGGAATCCGAAAAGACTATCCAGTGTGAACTTTGTTATAAAGATTGAAACTTAATCAGTGTAGAGATAACAATACAAGATTCAGAGTTTTATGCAAATAGGAGGTACGGTTGTGTTCTTAGGAGTGTGATTTTTGACACAACACACAAAACTATCAAGTCGTCGTAAAGTTACTAAAAAAAAATGATATAAAACACCAAAGTAATATTTTGTTGAACGTGTGTGGTTTGAGTTTGTTAGAAAAAATAAATTTTTGGGTGGAGTTTTAAGTCAAGACCCAAATCAAAGACAAATTTTTATTCGTTTGTAAATTTTCGTAGTTTACAATAAGCAGATGTTAAGCAGAACAATACTTGCAAAAGAATCAAGGACCTCCCCTGTATTTGAGTGATGTATTCAGTCCGTGTTATGTCACCGGTTCTCCGGTCTTTAGTCCCGTGTAGACACAAGAGTCCGTTGTCAATCTCCAGGCTTCACCCTATCCCCTTGCACTGAGTCGACATCCGAGACGCTAGAGATACGGGGGAGGTTTTTGACAATCATTCAGAGTTTAGTCATGTCTTCTCTAACATACATTGCATGAATTTTAGGTTAGTTTGGTTGTTGATATGGACGAAAGATTTAATGTAACGTTTCGGTGCTGTCTATTTAATATCGGAGTGATATATATTACACACCAGAACTATAGGTACAGTGTCCTGGTACAATATCCACTCGGTCTTAATATACTATGGAGACCACCAAAGTCTTTAGATCAACCTTCTTCAGGTACCGATATTCTAAAGTGTAATATCGTTCCGAGGTGATAAAGAACTTAACCCCGTCACTTATATTTAGTGTCATGTTTTAGCAATTAAAAAAAAAAAAATGACCTTTTCGTTATCCACGATGTCTACTCTTAGTGAATATATTGTAGATAAAAATTTTTTTGTTGCGTCTATATTTTGTAATTAACGTATCCCTAAATTTATCCTATTCCGGTTCTTCTTATAATTCATTTCAAAAAATTTTTTGGTATCTTTCCCGTGATACCACAGTTTTCTGTCTTAAAGTAAGAATCTCGTTATTTAGACGTACTGACAGATTAATTTTCAGTGTCATACAACGATATTGATTGTCACTTATAGTTGACACAGTAATTAAGGTTTGACCTTTGGTTGTTGCAATCTCCTAATTGTTCTTGTGTTGAATTCGAGCAACATATTTGGACTAGTCACATAATCGTGTAGTCACGGACCATGCATGGACTAATCGACATATTAGATGTGAAACGTTTATTACATTTAAAATTATGTACCATTGTTCACACTCTCGTGTAAGAGTGACGTACGGTAGTCACTAAATATGCAAATGAACTATCACAGTAATAAGTGAGAAAGGTTCCACATTCTAGGGTGGGCCGTCTTAGAAGTGAGTTACTTGGTTTTTGTGACATTAATTGTTTTATTTTGTTCCAAGGTGGTAACTTTTACAGGTGCTTGGTCTCTTGATTCAGGACTATGGTCCTACCTGTGTTACAAGTCGCGAAACTTTCCGTAACTTACTACTCAGGTAGAGATGAAACATAAAATTGGATTGCTAATGGGGTACTTCAAAATCCATCTTACCGTCTGGCGCTTACATGAAGAGTACGGTACACCAATAGGACGTCCACTTTCCCGTTAAAGAGTTACCCTTTCATCGAATCTAATGAGTCGTAGCAAGAACTCCTTTTTGTTCTTAAGGGTTGTCTTAGCACAATTCCAGGTAAACCCTTGTGGGTTCGGTTGCGAAGTTTACTTTTTCACGTATTTATGTCATTATGATGATCACACAATGGATGTCTTGTTTACAAAGAGACCCTTGGTTTGTTATCATAAAAGGGCGTAATAAATGTACACTACTTAACAAGGCTATGGTGTTTCGTGGTAAATGTCAGAACTGTCGAACTACTTCGGATTTTCCAGGAGGTTGAGACTAAGATGAATCAACTCCTAGATGGATCTCATCTTCCCAGTTCAATAGAGCCCAGTTCGTCCTAAGGAGAAATGTCAAGTCAGGAGAAAGCAAGTCTGTGTAATTTCGTCAGAAAAGTAAAGTGTAAGAACCGACCACAAAGCCTGAGACACCTAACGGAGGGTAGCCAGGTCCGAAGGGCCCACGAAAAGTCTCGCTCCCAGAAGACAACCAGTTGGTGGTGTATCAGGTGAGAGAGTAGCCGATGTGACGACGGACTCGGCGACGAGAAAACGATTTTTGGTTTCCTTTTTTTAGGGTATTCAAGGACGTCTTCTTCCTCACGAAGACGCACTTGAGGTCAGAATTTTGTACTCGTGTATGTGTGACACTCATTGAAGATTTTAAGATGGCCAAGTGGTTTTTTATTGTGTTTGCTGACGTTAAATTACTATGACAGTGATAGGATTGACATAAGACGAAAAGGTGATTAAAATCTTAGGAATATAAATTCTTAATCCGTGAAGGGAACACTAGGTCACCGATTCTGAGACACGAGGATTACGTCCTTTCACATTTATTTGTCACAGACATATTATTCTTACACACACACAATCAGCGATACAGACTGAGACTCTGGGGTACCTGACATCGGGGGGTCCCAGGGGACAAGGACCTTAAGAGGCCCATTCCTATGACCTCACCCAACGGTAAAGGAGGAGGTACTATAGTATTCTTATGTTGATTATTATTGTGGATTAAACACTCATATTGTTGTGGTTGTTTTTTGAATTTTGAAAACCTGTTTCAGTCATTCCCTCATTAAACTCATTTGAAGTCTCATGCAGTACTCTTTGCGACCTGACCTTCTTTGTGTTCGACCTTAGTTCCAACGGCCCTCTTTATAGTTAGTGGAGTCTATACGTCTACTGTGGTGGGAATACCGTCTTTCACTTCTCCTTGATTTTTCGGAGAACTACTTTCACTTTCTCCTCTCACTTTTTCAACCGAATTTCGAGTTGTAAGTCTTTTGCTTCTAGTACCGTAGGCCAGGGTAGTGAGGTACCCTTTATCTACCCCTTTGTCACCCTTGTCACAGTCTGAAATAAAAAACCCGAGGTTTTAGTGACGTCTACCACTGACGTCGGTACTTTAATTTTCTGCGAACGAGGAACCTTCTTGGTTGTATCGTATAAGCTTTCGTCTCTATAATGAAACGGCTGACTCCAGGTAGATCAGTTCCGATACCAAAAGGGACACCAGTACATACCGACACTCTCAACCTGACACTTCTTCCGACTCACGACTTCTTAACTACGAAAACTTGACACCACAACCTCTTCTGAGAACTCAGGGAACCTGACGTTCCTCTAGGTTGGTCAGGTAAGACTTCCTCTAGTCGGGACCCTAAAGAAACCTTCCTTACTACGATTTCGACTTTGAGGTCATGAAACCGGTGGAGTACTCTTCTCAACTGAGTAACCCTTTCTGAGACTACGACCCTCCCTAACCCCCGTCCGCCTCTTCCCCTGTTGTCTCCTACTCTACCGACCTACCGTAGAGACTGAGCTACCTGTACTCAGACTCACTTGAGGCCCTCAACCACTATCTGTCCCTCCGGACCGCACGACGTTAAGTGCCCGAGCGTTTTTCAGCCTGTGCTGACTCGCTGACTTGACTTGACTTGACTTGTAACCTTTCTCTCACTTCTGGTACTAATTGACACCTTGAAGTCTTAAAAGATTCGTTTGTAAAATTACTATTAGGGATTTTGTCATATTTTATATATTGAAGGTACGGTAATCTGTACTTTTTTATTTAATTAGACGTATTGACAACAAACACTAAATAGTTTTCCGTAATTCATTATCTGAAGATTTGAATAATTTGTATGATTGTCTCAAGGGAACACTGTCTAGAAGTCCAAAGTAAACACTATTCATGTAAATATCTTTCTCCAAAATGAATGGAATGCACCACCACACCTAAAGGGTCTTAGATTTAGATCTAGATCCATAAGGTGAACAAACAGAGGGAACCCGAACTAGTAACCCGACAAAGGAGGTAGTTCTGATAATGACGGTTTTTCTAAGACTTTCATGTTATGCCATTTTACTTGCCAGTTTGTAAGTACTCTGTATGACAAGAAATGGAACAGACGGTAGAAATATTCGGATTTATAATTGAAATCCTCTTATATCGAACTTCCTTATAGAGGTATCTTTTGTCATAAAATCCTACCCCTTTCTATTCATTATAAAATTTTTAACTAATTTTGTATCGAACCCCTGTAGGGACGACCAGGCCACCAACCCTCAGACGGACGGTTACGTCCCCTGTACCCAAGTTAGGGACCAGACCCTCCTAAGGTTTATGGGACCTCGTTAATTCGGGCCCACAACGTTGATGACTCGGGGCGTATGGAGTCGATGACTTCGGGTACGACGTGTTCTCTTCGGTGGTGCTACTCTTCCGGGTACGTGACGTTGACCTCTCGGGTGTACGTCTCGCTCCCGGGTCACGTCGGTTTTTATTTATTTGACATTTTTGTCATTGGGTTTTATTTTAAAATTTTTTCGAATCCATTCGCTCGATTTTTATCAGACTTCTCATTTTGAACCAAGGCTGGTTCTGACCCGGCAGTTCGATATCAATCAACCTTATAGATAGAGTCACGATAGACTTGAGTTAATGTGAGAAACTGATATCCTAGGAATGGTAGGTGCAAAAGACTAATTAAACAAAACAAAAATCCCTAACTGGTTCTACCGCCTTTCCTGGACTCGAGTGTGAATTTCAAAATGTAAATTTCCGAAAGTACGATTTCATACCATTGATTTCTGATACTTATGACTGAGATAGCCGTTTCTGACAAAAGGTTGGTAGACCTTAAAAATGGTGAACAAAGACAGAAGAGAACCGGTGTAGAAAGACAGGGATTGTCCCCGACATGATCTTCCTGATGACAGATTCTTTTCTTGTTCTTTTTTCCTTCTCTCTCCTTCGTCATTTCTTGTTCTTGTTTTTTCGGACTCCGTCTTTTCACTTTTCTTTATCCAATAATCCTTGTACTGCTAGTTACGATTTATTTTTCCTTTCCTACTACACTGAAATATAGGGACGTATGTGGGAGATGAGACTAATACTGTCAGAAGTTTGTACGAGGTTATTTACTAAGCAAGGGTCCGGAACGACGAAAATTGGAATTGATTCTTCCAAGGACTGAAGAGGATCCACTGCGATGTACGAATGATCCCCGAAAGTGGAACATGGGAGGTGGTGTGTCTGTGATGACAAGTGTGTAATCGAGTATGAAAACTTCTTTTGGTATTACTACATTAGCTGAACTGTTAAAATATGAACAAACTTACTTCTTGTGTTGACCTTTCGACGTATTTAGACGAAGACAACTAAGAAAGTATGACGATGACGTAAAGAAAACCCAATTTGCCTCATTTTGCACTAAATCCGTTTCCTACTAACGATCCTTTTGTGACTCAAATAAGTGAGTGAACATTTGTCTCGACGACTGTCGGACACATTTTGTAAAAATACTTAGTCCTTTTTCCACGAGGAAAGACCCCGTTGTTTCAAGACGGGGTCCTGGGTGTCGGATCCCTCGTCCTGTACCAGACCCGACGTACATGAGTTCACGTCGCACACACGGCAAACGACATATGTGATGTATGACGCATGCCGTCCACATACGTCATTCGTTAGACGTAATGACTTACACTACCTGGATAAACATCCTCATCCAAAAATTTGGTTTAACTAGTTGATGACGGTTATTTTGTAATTTTTTCGTCTGTCATTGTACGTTCCGTATTTTTTATGTTCGTTAATAATGACGAGTCAATCATATTTATCGATAAGAAGGGGGGTTGGGACGGAAATAGACTAAGTACTTTCTGACTTTAGAAAAAGAGATTTACTGAGGCATAGAGTGCGAGTATATTTTTTGGTTCGACCTGACGCACACCCTCATACACTTTAAAACATAAGTTCACGTTACTCTCGAGTATGGACCTTAAAGGGATTGACTTTTATATGTCTTAATAAGTGTCGTGACGTCCGATACTTGTCTTGGGAACTCAAGTACACTACATGTGCAAATTAGATTCATTCGACAAGGATTTCACTTAAAGAATCCCAACGATCAATTTAACACGAGACAGATTATTAATTATCTTGACCGTAAAAAAAGTAGGAATTCATAACAATTTTAGATACAGAGCTGTTTTTTCAGACAAACGAGAGGTAGATTAGAGTTGACCCTTGTCGGACACAGACGGAAGATCAAAAATTGTGTCACAAAAGGGTTTTCTCAATCTTTTTGGGATTCTAAGATCCTCAATAATACTTCGCAAGACACTTAATTCTCTTTTTTTTTAATCAACCCTGAAGGGACCACTAGGTCACCGATTCTGAAACGTAAAGGTGGCGTCCCTCGTTCACAAACCAAGGAATCAGTCCCTTGATTCTAGGGCGTACGGTACACAGTGCCGGTTTTATTCTCTTTTTTATCATCACGAAACAAAAAGATTTTAAGAACTTTTTTTATGTATGTTCATAATTTGTATAAAAACAATGACAATGTTTGTTATATATACAGTAATCATTACTACATGGTATTGAACTTAAAGTCCACGAATTAATTCACTTAAAGCATTGAATTAAAAGTTGGGAATTCCTTGTACTTCCCAAGTAAAGTACTTACGAACTAAAATCTAGAAACACATTTACTTATGTGTTTCGTAGGACTCGTGGGACTAAACTCAGACCTCTTTACGTAATATTTTACGAAGGTCATATTGCGTAAAAGAACTTACCAAAGTTTGTAGTTCATGTATACTTTTCTTTATATTGACCTTTTAAAAAATAGTAGAAATAGATTGAATATAGATGAAATATCTATATCATAATGGGAGACTGGGTTATAACCAAAATCTGAAATACTAGACGAAAAGTTTTCGTAAAATTTTTGAGAGGAATTGAAGAATAAGTTTAAGGAGTGAGAGGTCATACCTTAATTAATTTTGTGTATGTCTCGTTTTCTTTTTTTTTTCAGGAAAAAGGACCTCATTTCTTTCCACCTACCCATTGCACATACTTGACCTTCTTTCCAACTTGCACTTGCTGAGTCTTCCCGACGATTCCTTCTCTCTACAATTCTCTTCTACGATGAATGCCTCAGAAGTGACCTATCCAACCCCAAGTACCCTTGCATTAAGAGAAGTGACAGTACGCTCAGCGACGAACTTCAACACGACACGTGTCTTAGGCCGGCCCCTCTGTCTCCCTTGGACCTCCTCGACTCCCGTCTCTCCCAGCAGTGTTTGTGTGTCGGACTGGGTCCAAAGAGTCGAGCGGAGGCGTCGTTCTTATTCTCTCTCCCGTATAAGAAGGGTCTTCATGACTTCGAACATTGGTAAATGATATATATAAATGATATCATGTGAAATAACGTCTGTAAGTTTGTGTATAGATCCTAAATATCGATAAACATTTGTCTATAAATTTCTCTTTGAATATGTCTATAATTTTTTTTGAAACTTTCCAATGAAAGGTAAATATCAATAATGTTTTACAACCGATATAAGGGTACAACATGTTGTGTAAGAACTCGGATGCAATGTGGGTCATCAAACTTGGAGGATGAACGGAAAGGGATGACGCTAGGGGTTGGGACACACCATTGGTGACCAAATAAGAGATATAGACGTTCAGACGAAGACATTTCCCTACGACACGACACGATCCAGCCAAGTCGGTACAGGGTGAGAAACGCTGAGAGACCTGACACCGGGTGGTCCGAGGAGACAGGTACCCTAAGAGATCCCGTTCTTATGACCTCACCCAACGGTACGGGAGGAAGTTCCCTAGAAGGGTTGAGTCCCTGACTTGAGTATAGAGGGGTATTTCCCTACAAAGACCCGTAAATTATCGGAACACGTCTCGCTTCTTTTTTTTTTTTTCTTTCTTTTTTTCATAACGATCACTATACCCCCTACTTATCTTTCAATGTCGAAATTTTTCCTTCTAAATTCTTAAGAATAAAAATTTTTTTGAACAAGTATACATATTTTATACTTGTGCAGTTGTGTCCAAACACTGACCCATGTAAGAAAAATAAGGGTGCATATATAAATGTACTTAGAAATAATTTATTAGGAGTGTTCTTTGATGGTATCAAAGGTCTAGTCATCAAGAGTCTTTAAAGATCGGAGTACTTGGAAAGTGCAAGAATTTTTTAATAACTCTTGGGGTTCCTTGAAAACAAATATCCCACTATAGATAACTGTAAGTGGTATAGTGTTTATTATCTTTTTTTTTAATTTGTCTTCGTATGTGTTTCCGCATGAGAGAATCGACGGTGTTACCATAGTGGGTCATAATCGGTGGAGACCTTTTGAAGTCACATGTGAGTACTCTCTGCCTCTCACCTCTTCGTTTACTGTAGATCACAACTGAAGTGTCTTTGGGTTTTCCCCTCCCCCAAGGGGTCTGGTAGGAGACCCTTGGTGACAAAATCCATGAAAGGTAATGTTTCTTGTTAACTCGACACATAAAATATGTTTCTGAATGAGAGCTCGTTTTGAGGATCACTACCCTCTAGATTGACCCCGAACATTAAGAAGGGTAAGACCGTTTCCAAAATAAAGATTTCCACGACCAAACTGACTTTGTTCTCTCTCTTTTACTCTAAAATCATGTATCTTTGAACCTTTTGTACTGGAAGAAAGATGTGGAGATGATATCGGTCTCATGTGGATCCTGACCGATCAAAAGTGTACTTTTCTTCGAGTGTCTACAATACACTAAAGAGCTTCCAATGTATCGATTTTTTTAATCGCTGTTTCCGATTTAATCTATTAAAGGACTGACAAATGACTTTCAGATTTATTTCGAGATAATAATGTACAACGAAGAATTAACTTCATGTATAAAATACTGATATTTGAATTACTCTTGTTCTTTCTCATTACACCGTGTTAAGGAAGTCAATAAACTAAATATTAAAAGTAATAAAGGAATAAAATAAAAAATATGATTACAATATAGCAGTTTGTGTCTACAAATTAAAAGATACATTTTTACAAGAAGTAATAGGTGTGACTTCGTACTCGACACGTTGAAATGTATGTTTTACTACAAAGCTTTCGTTATTTGTATTGTGAAACGATTTTGGTTTTTGAATTTTTCCTTAGTTACTAATTTCAAAACTTTAATTAAGCCCAGGTCAGACCTTGGTTTATCTTGTTTCGTTATTAGTGTAGAAATATGAGTTTGAGTCTAGACTCTTTCCGGTATTTTAATTGATGGAGTTTACAAATCGAAGAAAATTGGTTGTTACAGGAGATAATTTAATTCATTTTTATTTACGATTATAAGAATAATCGAAATAAACATTCTCCAGAAGTGATTGAATGGGGTAATAACGTTAGTTAATGACGTTCTTAATTGATGAGACGATCATATATGGTGTCTCGAGAAACGGGAGTTTCATTCTGAGTCTAAGGTCCTTATGTCTTTTACACGTTTTCTTGATGTTGTTATAATCGACAATTATAAGTGATATTAAATCCTCCGATAAATTTGTACAATCCATTTGTAAAATATCAATGTAAAGTAGGACGGTGAGATTTCTTTTTTTAAAAGTAAAAAAAGAACCATAGGGAGAAGGCCAGAAACAGGCATACATACATGAAACTTTGTGGTTCAATATTAATGGAAGTTTGACATTTTATCCATCGGTAACATTTCCTAATACATCTAAGTTACTCCGAATACGGTTTCGTAAGAACAGTTGAGTTTATGTTTTTTTTAAGTTACACAAAAAGACTTCCGATGTGACTAAAGTCAAGCTCAATTTTATTAAAACAAGTGGATATGAGAATTCTACCTGTACATGTCTTATAACACGAATGACTTTCGTAAATTAAGACTACACAGTGAAAAAATTTCGGGTTTCTGTTTATCGTCAAATCGACAGTTTAAGATTCATTACCGTATTTTATCACTTAGCTACCTTTACTAACATATAATAGAGTCTTGTCTTATATATGTAATATGTATTTATGTCCTCTGCCAACCTTGAGTGTTTGTCAAGTGTTCGAATTTCTTCAGTGACATGACTACAGATTTTCCAATTTTCTTATTACACTTTCCTGTTGTGACTTGTAGTATGTACTAGTTTATAAATTGTACGACGACAATTACCGTATTGTTTATCTGAGTAACATATAATACCCTTCGTAAGTGAAATCTTTCATATACGACCATTCAAAATAAAGGTTGTCGTTATCTTAAATTCTGAGAAGAAATGAAAATTTCCTGTTTTTTTTTTTTTTTTAGTGTCTTATTAGGGTTGTGGGGTAGGTCGTACGCCACGATTTCATGTATGGGAAAGAAGAACATCGTTTCAGTGGATACCAAACACTTAGTCAAGCGAGATTTGGTACCCCAAACCCAGAATTTTAAAATCCTGAAACTGGATTAACCATTTTTCTTCTGAGAGAATTATATTACAATAAAAAAATTAACCTTTTTTTTTTACCTAAGACAATTTTTTGTTGTCTCGGGACTCGTCTTTGTAATGTAGAGTTTTCGTAGTTGTATCAAACAGACACGTCTGATAAAGTCAGGACGATGACTTATAGTAAGTACGAATTTTGGTGTCCTTGGTCTTTCGACGTACGTTGTTACAGTATTCGTTTGACCTTTTCTGCCATCCCAAAATCACTGTATTGGTGGACCAATCAACAATAGAAAGAAACCTCCTTACCTCCTTTTTATACACGGTACAATCAAAAAGAAGATTGTACAGAATCTTTTGACCTAACTTCTTTTTTTACTATTTTGGGATGTCACTCCGTCGTCCATATGGAAAAGAAACTTCAGACCACAGAGTATACTTTCATGGTTCCGGATGAAAGAATTAAACTACCTCCACAAGATTTTTGGAATTCGACTGATGAGGAAGTAGAGGACTTTCGTGAGAAGATCTTTTCGTTGCGATGTTACAGACGTTTAGGTTTCAGTTTCGGTTCTGGTCACAAGTAAAGGGGACCTATGAGTCACCGAGGGACACTACGGCAAAACGTATTCCTAATCTACAGATCTAAAGCCTCGGCGACTAATGGACTAAATTACACTCTTAAAACAAAACAAAAAACCAGTACGTGGTACGTCGAACGGCAAGGGGTTGGTCCCTGACTTAGATGCGGGAACCACCGCTCCTGTGTCTCCGGATTGGTGACCTAGTGGTCGCTTAAGGGTTCAAAATTACATTCTTAACCGCTCGTATTTAAGTCAGCGATAGAGGGACTGGGGGCCGGACGGAGGGGGGAGTATTAGAGGCGGTACATGTTCATGACGACTTTTCGGAGCACTTTTCATGTCCAAATGGTAGGTCGTTCACCCGAGTATGAAGAAGGGTGACTTTCGGACCTCTACGACCCTATCGTTACAGTAAAGTTAGTCCTTAAATTTGATGAAATAAGAGTTACTGTGGTTTAAGAGAAAAAAAGAACCGTAAATGTTTTGACTCGACTGTGGATAATATAATCTACCGTTTTAGTCAAACGACTAAGTTGTGACTATCGATCGTGGAGTGACTGGCTTTAGATGTTTAAAAACTTTTATACTAAAAGATCGAATATTTTGTCCTTTTAAGGGATTAAGTGTCCATGAGAGTTTCCATGAGAAATCAACAGAAGTATCTTCTTATGAAATAATTCGCTTAAAAAAAAAAATGTCGCGTAAATATCTTAAATGCACATAAAAGATGAGGTACGTTATTAAGTCCAACTAAAATCCTGTTTACAGATTTCCACTTTTACAGGACTTAAATTGGATCAGTGAATCCGTAAAACCATCGAAGTAAAGAAACATAAAAATAACGGACCGAGTTAAACTGTAAATGTAAGGTCTGTCTTTAATTTCACAATCAGAGAGTCAGTAGAAGGTGAGAAACACTGGAGTGTCTGAGATCGGATGGTCCGAGGAGACAGGTACCCTAAGAGGTCCGTTCTTATGACCTCACCCAACGGTAAGGGAAGAGGTCCCCTAGAAGGACTGGGTCCTTCTAATTTGGGAGTAGAGGACGTAACTGTCCGTCTGACTTTACTTTTACTTTCACTATGAGTTCACTACCGAGTTATACTAACCCAACCGGTTTTCCAAGTAAGTCCAATACTTGGAAAACCGGTTGGGTTATAAATACTCCTCTCTTTCCTCTTTTTAGGTTTCATATACATGAGATGAGATGTCGGACCTCCGTTTGTAAATAAACTTACAAAGAGACTAATGAATTCTTTTCATTTTTATTTCTCATTCTTCATTCTTGTGATTTCATTTCCGTTTTCTTACTTGGTTGAAACTCCTATGTGATAAGAGTTTAAGACTCCCAATTATTATTGAGTAGACTCGGAGTTTCGGAAATTTAGGTTCCGTTAATCTTCACCCGAAGTCGATCTAATCAAAACTTGTCTCCTTCACTGTACTGTGTAAAACAAATCGTTTGTCATGACTGATGACCACTTTAGGAGTAACGTGACATTGGGAATGTCTAATCTTGTTAGAGTAGGTCCTGACACTTAGAGACCTAGTACACTGTCCGAGGGAGTGACCATTGTGTCGAACCATTTAGAATTGGAGACTAAGTCTAGATGAGGTCCTAGGAGGAATAAACGTATAACTGTTTCGGCGGGGGTGTACCTCCAAGACATCCGAAAGTGCGATGTACAAGTTTTTACCTTAAATCGAAGAGGTTGGGTGGTACGTAGACGAAACGAAGGAGAGAGAAGTGAACGACTCCGTCTAGAGAATCCTCAATGATGTCTAAAGTGAAGGAGAGAATAGAGGGATATAGTTAAAACTAAAGATAAATATTACTGTTATCAAAAGTAAGTCGGTTCTTTTACTGTTTTAGACTTCACACTTCGAGAAGGAAGGTAAAAATTACACGTGAAATAAATGAATGGACCAAACAAAAAGTCTTTTACTACTTGAGTATAGTATACCGATTTACTGGAGGTAGATATGAAGTTCACAGGAAGTTCGAACATTTTTTTAGTGAGATCCAGGGACTGACCTCCGTCGTTACTCCTGGTGTTTTCCCTGAAAACAATTACGGAAAGACAGACTAGTAGAGATTTCATTCCGAAAATCTTGGGACCCAAAAGTTTCGTGAGAAGTTTCTTCTACGACTTCGTCGTCATACTAACATACTGTGACATGTAAAAAAAATTTTTTTCGGTAAAAAGGGGATAGTATCGGAATTTAGAATCTACTTGAAAGATCTCCGATTAGACTCATACAATGAACGGAGGTATTTTGGAAAGTCAACACAAGAGTCTTATTTTGGGTTTGAGTAATCGTACCTGACAATCTCGGCGGTCCTCGGTCGTGGACGGTCCGGAGACCGTAAGGAAGGACGGAAGAATTGAAGGAGGGAGGGTGGGTTCGGTCAGGACACAAGGGGGACCATGCGACAACTAAGATTGATCTTCTGGCAGATAGTAGCAAATTAACGGTAAGTAGGAGAGTCTGAAAGCAGTCTCCTCCCTCGATTGTCACGGTTCTCGAATGGAGTTGGTGTCACGGACAGACACGATTAATGCTATTACACAGATGAAAAGATGGAGGAGGTCATTTGACCCTCGAAGATTTAATGGAAAAGAAGGAAGGCGAAGTTCTGGAGTCTAGATAGGCTTCCATATAAGATAGTGACCCTCTGGGAAGTTAGACAAAACTACTTGACAACTAGAGAATTTCGAATTAGACTATCACCACAAATTAGACTGGTCACAATATTAAAACACACACAGAACCTTCTCCTTTTTTGTTTTTCGTTGACTTACAACAAAGTTTTCACGTAGTAAGGTTTATACTAGTTCCGTCAGTCAGCATGCTCTACGGTTCGAAGTTTCTTCGTCTACGTTATCAAAAACTTTTCAGGTGTGCACCAATTCGTAATAAAACAAACGAAAAATAATTAAAAAAAAGTAACATGACGTCCCATACGTCCGATAATCAAAGGGGTTGGTGCCTAGTTTGGACACAGGGAACGTGACCCTCGTTTCTCAGAAGTGGTGACCTGAGGTCTCTTTTGAGTTCATAAGAAGAATGAATCTATCTAAGTTGAGTTTCACCTTTTAAATAAAAGATATAGTAATATCCAAATTGAATCGGACAAATGAGTAGGTAGACTTCAAAGTTTCTACTACGATGATAAAGGTCATCCGTAGAGTTTATGGTTCTTTCTTCTTTTTATTAAGTATTATAATAATCAGAGGCAATTAAGGTTCTTCGTTAGTTCCATCGTGTTACTTTTTGAAAATACGAACAAACTTACCAGAATATGTTTCCCCTGACATTAACACCATTAATATGACCTCTCGTAGTCAACGAGTCAACACAGGCTGAGAAAGCCCTGGGGTACTTGACATCGGACGGTCCGAGGAGACAGGTACCCTAAAGGGTCCGTTCTTATGACCTCACCCAACGGTAAAGGAGGAGGTCTCCTAGAAGGGTTGGGTCCCTAGCTTGAACCCAGAGGACGTAACGTCTACCTCTACGCAAATGGACGACTCCGTAGTATTACCTTCCAGTCCTTTTCCTTTTTTTCGGGTTTCCGTCTCCGACACGACATTTATACGGGAGATATGAGTACAGGAAATTTGACGTTGGTAGTTAGGTGTTTAGACTGAACTCAGTTTGAAATTTTGAACGAATATAAATGACCACAGTAAGTAAATAGGTAGAAAGTTTATACATAATATCATGTTTGTGGTAGGAAATTTTTCGTACAATTAAAAATTGTTGTAAGTTTTTTGACAAAATCTTCGAGGGAACTTTTTTATAAGAATAGATTCTATGGTCACACGGTTTTCCTAGATGGATCCCTTCGACGTGCTATGTAGAAGACCCACGAAGGATGTGGTTTCACTTCTAGGTCGGTCTGTACTTCTATGAAATTGGTTTGAATACATGTCTTAGTGGTCTTCATTGGAGTGTGGCGAAAACACTTTTTGGTCATATTGTTGATCACCAGCCTTGACGACATCTTTCGGTGTTTACCCGTTTCGGTTTGCTTTGTTTTATTTTTCTGTCGCATAGACTCCGGACTTGTCGACGATAATCATATAGTACAATCTTTCTCTGACTTACTCGGATCACTTCACGTTCCCACTTTCGACCATCCAAATACATTCCTGAATGAAATTCTTTTTAGTGTTATAAAGTGTCTTTAAAGGGGTTGAAATGTTTTAAAGAAAAGGTAATTTTATACTTTCAAAGTTAACTTCGTTAGGTTTGTCTTAAACAGAACGTAAAGGTTACTGAGGAGACGAAAGGATTATAAATTATGTTATGTACATTTACTAATAAAAAGAGGAGATAATTATATGTATTCCGTACCGAGTCTTGTTTATAAGAACACTGTCTTTATCATACCCACTTTTATATCGATGATGTCAACCCACTACCTATTTCCTAGGTACTTTTATGTAATTTACATTCACAAATTTTGTGTATACATAAAGACGTCGAAGTTAATGACCCTTCATAAACTTTTTGAGAAGACGATTGCTGATTAACGTCGTCGACTGTAGATATTAACCCCCATATTTGTTCTGATCTTACAGTGAGTAGATGACATCTGGGAAGGGTTTTTGTGTTAGTGTCTTTGACCAATATAACCCACAACTTAACCAATATAACTCAAAACTTTGATTCCTTCGGTATAAAATATCTCGATCGAAACGAATAATGCTCCAAATCAATTATTCTCTATGATCTCATTGTCTGACTCAGTATATAGACTACAGTGTTTTAGACTTTACTTTTCTGAGTACTCTATGATACGAGTCACTCTTTTTAAAGTCCTGTCAAAATATCCAATTCAAAAAACAAAAATTTACATACGGTTAATTGAAAAATTTTTTCATAAAATTTAAGAAATAACTTAAACAATGTTATAACGAAGACAAAACTAAAAGAAAAAATGAGGACTCCGTATACTTTAGAATCAAAGGGTTGGTCCTTAACTTGGGTGTGAGGACGCAACCTTTCACTTCAGAATTGGTGACCTGGTGGTTCCTTTAGAGATATCAAATTCTAAAATTCCTATTTGAAAAGAGATTCTAAATTTATAATTTTGCAAAAAGAGTTTGTCGATATTGAAAGATTTTTCACTCAACTATTGCACACGGGACGTCATAATTTATGAAAGGGTACGAAGGAGAGTATAGTATAATTAAAAGTTTTCATCTCGTCACGATTTCTTGTCGTTTGTGTAAAAAAAAAAAGATAAACGTACGTCATAAAGGTCCACCATGATCACCATTTCTTGGGAGGACGGTTACGTCCTGTCAAAAGGACCTACCCCGCTAGGGGACCTCCTCCCGTACCGTTAGGTGAGGTTATAAGAACGGACCTCTTAGGGTACCTGTCTCCTCGGACCGTTTGATGTCAGGTACCCCAGAGTCTCAGTCTCTACTGGTTTCGTCGAATCGTGTCGTACACGTGTAAACGATTAATAGTACCTTTGAAAAAAGTCCATTCGTTCCATCTAAACAATAGGGGTAAAGTGTCTACTCCTTTGGTTCAGGGACTCCCTGTTCCCTGAACTGGTTCTGAGTGTTGACCCATGACTACCTTGACCATGGGTTTTATGTGAAGTATAAAAAATTTTAATAATACTGAAATCATTGGAGAAATGACAAAACGATTTGGACAAGAGGAAAAAAAGAATAAAAGAAACGGTTTTAGATACACCTTTAAAATAAGACCCCCGAAAAAATCAAGTAAAGTATAGATTCGTTACTACGGTTTAGTCAGTAGACTGGGTACTGGAGTCCTGACAGAAAGTTATTAAGTCGAATTAAAAAAGAGGGGACGACAGGGTACATTGAACACCCTAGAATCAAGGGGATGGTCTCTAACTAGAGTCCGGAAGTTGCCAGTTTCGTGTCACATGATTGGTGTCCCGGTGTGTCCTTCGGGGAGTCGAGTAAAAAATTTCTGCTTTGTCTTAGAAATTTTCATTGATTCCCTAGATGAAACAAGACAAGATATCATCTCAGTGGTGTCCAACCAAGTCTCCTGATCCTATTAGAGAGTACATGATCTTGTATATCATGAAAGTGATGGATATATCCCTCCATATTAATACGCATGTATGTTATGTATACTACACATCATGTGCATGGTATAATAATACGAGACATGTATTATATATGGTATTACGTCCCAGGTACTTGAGACAGTCTGGATCTACTATGATTTTTACATACAAAAATGCATACAAAGTGATATTAGGACGTTGAAAAGGCATAGTTATCCTTAGAAAAGTCTAAGACGCAACACGATTGGTGTACCTTGGTACTTGGTACTTTATGTGACCCTTAAAAGTTCGACACGAGACGGCTCGGTCTCCCCTCGTTTTGGGCTTCCTGAGTGTCGAGACCGCGAGTGGGTTTGGTGAGGTGGAGGTATTAATACATCCCTGGAGTCCTATATTTTGACGAGGTAAACCACAGTTTTCGATCGCTAGACGACGAGTACACGTTATTAAATCACCTTTTGTTCTTTTCTTAGTCAACTCGCAATTTTACTTCTAGAGAAAGTGTCTCAAGTATTGTGAAGGTAGAATTAGGAAGGTGGTAGACACCCGTGTTAATATTTAGATAGGTACGGGTTTGTATACAAACAAACAACATCCGTTTCTTATTTTACTGATCACTACAGATTTATCTAAAATTTCGTTTACTTCTGGTTCTCTTTGTTCTTCTCTTCAATAACGTATTTTTCGGACCCTGCGAGTGCGGGAAAGATTTGGTCGGTTGAGGGTAGTGTCGGGACGACGGTCCCGGCACACCTACCGGTCGCCACACCGTGTGCTGGCTGCCTGACTGGTCGACAGACTGGCTTCTACCCGTGAACTGGGTTTCCGCCGGGCGTACACCCGATCGGAGGTTAGGTATCACACCTGTCTGTTTACTCTGGGTAGGCTACCACCGACTCGCTCGACCATTTAGTTATTACTTGTTCCGTTAAACGTCCCCTGCACCTCCGACACTCCCGGGTATTTTTCGTCGGTGCCCCGTCGTAGTTTCCTTTGTCCCTTCTTCCCTTCTTACACTCCCTCTTCGTTCCTCCTAGTTTCTGGAAGGTCTCCTGTCTTTACGTCCCTTCCGTCCTGTTTCGCTGTCGGCGGCTCGCGACAGAGTCGACGGGGAGTGAAAGAGGCAAGTAAATGATTTGTCGTCTTGTTTTATTTCGAGCAAGAGAACTTCTATGTAGGGTGAGAGCCAGACAAGGGGTGTGGCCCTTGAATTGATCTTGTTGATAACTTCTCGGTTCCGGTCCAATTACTCTTCAAATGTGTCTGTAATTGTACGAAAATTTTTTAGATGTATGTCGTGTGCTCTGAAAAGTTTACACGACCTACGGGGTCTCTACCACGGGGCGTAGGGTGGCGGTTGTCTGATTGAATAAACCAACGGTTCTACTTTAGTGTGGTCGTCGTACGACCAAAATTGGGGAGCTTAGGTTTTAAATTTTTGCACCCATAGATACTGGTTAAACCGACTTTTCAAAGAAAATGTAGCTCAAGAACTGTTTGGTACGGTGGAATCTTAAATTACAATAAATTCTTCGGGTCCTGTTTTCTTATCTGGTCTTCGTAAACGAATATGGGGTCGGTTCCGTCTTAGTAAAAAGTCTTCAACAATATACTTGTCTTATGTTTCTCACATATTCGTTGGAACGACAAGAATTTCTTACTACAGTTCCCGTGATTATTAGAGTTCAGACGAAACTATAGTTTATGAGACCTCTTCTCCAATGGTTTCCCTTCGTTTCTGGTATAGATCGAACATTTTCACACACCATAGCAGACGTGATAAGACAACAAAGTTTATTAATTTAATCGATCATGTCGAATCTTTAGTTTTCTATTATATTCATCTTGGGTGTTTAAACCTGAAGAAAACTATTAGTCTTATAAAAGGAGATCCTCGATGCAATTAAAGTGTTCAAATGTTTCCCGACAGTGGTCCGTTACCAATTAATAAGGTAAACCTACCCCGTTCCCGTAAAGTCAAAAAGGATTAATAGATGGCGACGCACGGTTAGGACCACTTACAAAAGCAAACATTGGAGACGAGATCTCTATCCCCTGAATTTTTGTATGTCGTAGTTGTATCCTGTATTGTTAAGAATTAGAGATTTTTCCTTATGGTGATTTCGTTCACCTACTGATTCCATTGCACTTAATGAAGACTTAATGATCAGGTTTAAGACAAAACCTAAAATACTGTCAATTTACACCTAGATTTGACCGCTGGGGACCAGGAAAACGGTACGGTACGAGAGAAATGGAAAAGACAGACCAAACTCCAAGGCTAGGTGTCCCCCACCAAGTGTCAGACGTTGTCCTTGACCGGAAGACCCTCCCCAGAACCCCGACCTGGACTTCGGGTATACTCGCCCTCCTCCGTGAACGTAAGGTTTACTTCTTTTCAGTTTACAGGGACCTCAGTAACCTTGTATTAAACGAAGGACTTAACCAAGACACTTTGACGACCTTACAACAGCACCACCTCTCAACCCTAAGTACCCGTGCATTAAAAGTAGGTCAAGAAGTGAACTATGTGAAGGGCGACAGTTATGCAAAAACTAAAAGATTTTGTGTGTATGTAAAGAAAATTATTCGTTCTTGACAACAGTTTGTCCTTTTGTGTAAACATTCAGTGCGGATAAGTACACCTAGACTTCCCTGAAAATAAAGTCCTAGAGTAAATCAGAGTCCCGGGATTCACATTTCTAAAACGGTTACTTTATGTAAACTACTACGGTTCCAGTTAATATGAATGTTTTACCAACACCTTCGGAAGCTCACTTGATCTAGATAGTGAACCTTTACAAGCACCTTATAGTATCGTCAGAACTCTTGATCGTAGATTTTGTCTCTTGTTTGATAGTTAAAAGAGGGGTAGAGACGGTCAAGAGTCCCATTAGTCCGTACTGGAGGAGAGAGAGAAAAGTACATAAGTACGAAGTGTGTGTATTTCAAATTTTTCCTACGAGTTTCTTTTCATAGAACTTAACTTTGTAATTTATTGATCTTTTACGTCTGTGAATATCCGATTGGTCATGACCATAAACTGATACTGTGACTCTGTCCAATAGATTTCTACCTTTTTCTTTATGAAGATGAAGGAGTAGAAAACGTGGGAACCCAGGTTCAATGTAGAGTGATTGAATATTGATGGAGTTCTATGGAATGTCGGTGAAGCTCCTGATTCAATCTTTAACCATGACTTACCGATCTGTTCATAACCATGTTCGCGGTGAGTGTTGTGTAGTCTAGAAGTAGAAGAAATTTTGTCGACCTATTGAGATAGTCCTTGAGGTTTTCACAGTCGTGTATCAAAAATCCCAGACACGGAAAATTTGAAAAAAAAAAAAAAATTAAAAGTCTAGAGATTCTTGGAGTCTTAGATTGGGTCTAAGTTGCCATGTCTTTAACCATTTTACTGATCCCCATTCCCCTCTCTTCTAAGTGTCGAAATTTTTGTTTGTTTTGGTTTATTTGTTTTTCGTCTTACTGAACTAACCTTGACTCATGGTGGACCGTCTGTGTCACATTTTTGACAATAGACCCTTCCTTTGCTTGTCTCGGGACTCATGGTGGACCGTCTGTGTCACATTTTTGACAACTAGACCCTTCCTTCCTTTGTCTCGGTTTGTCTACATTGTGTCGTCACCGGCATGGTCCTGTGTTTATGTCCTTTCCCGTACTGGGCCGTTCCGAAACACCGACCAGGTAAAGGACAAGGAGACGGGGTACCCAGACGAGTGGGTCCTATGTCTCTTTCCCTCTTTCTCCCGACGATTCCGGTATGAAGAAGTCCCTACATTTTGAGGAGAGAAGAAGGGAAAGTCGTTTTGTCCGTATCTCCGAGTACCACTTGTATGTTCGTATGAAGGGTCCTAAATGACTCTGAGACTGTGGAAACCATAGAGTCACCTATGGACGTCGCGACTTCCTTTTTCCCTGACAGAAAATTGTAGTGTGAAACGAAGGTTCTTGTTTTTCTCCAAAACCCCTGGTGACACCACCAGATCACTAATTCCGAGGACCGAAGGTCACGTACCCGGTGTCCAAGCTGGGGGACCACCCCCTTGATTCTAGGGTGGACGGCGTTTTACGTCGTTTTTTTAATTTTTTATTTATTCATTTTGTTTATTTTGTAAAACCCACCCCCCCTGACGTCTTCTTTTACAAAATTTTTTTCTCTCTCTAAAAGGTAGTAATTAGAGATTGGGCCCTCTTCGGTTAGCGACGACTGGAAAAGCGTTAAACAAGTCTAGGTGTCACCTTTACCATAACGATGCACTCCCGCCGTCGGGCCGACAACCCTATGTCATTGACGACAGTCACAGGCTCCGGCACGCACACTACGATGTGCACAGGTGTCCTCTAGCCAGTACTCGGCCTACGCCAAAGCCACCGGCTCCGCCTCCTTATAGACCTTATCACAGATCGAAACTGCAGACGGGGTTCCGCGGAAGACCTTTACAAGCACCATAGACCATTCATAATGGTCCACAACCTCCTTACAGTATTGATTATCTATGTACGGAGTAAACTCCGAGGTGCGAGCTCCAGGGTCTACCCCACAATTTTTGTATGTCAAGAGGCAGACGAAGCCATGAGCTACCTCTGTGGAAACCATTTTGCAGCACCCTCATTGACGCTCCGTCCAATATGTCCGACCTCAGATGCCTCTCCCCACGTCGCGCTCTGCCACCTCTCAGCATGTAGTGTACGACGACCTTTTTCGGCAAGTGAGGTACAAACGAGACCCTCCTTCGCCCCAAAAATACTCTTCCCTGCAATAGTAACGTCAGCCAAAGGCTTCTCCACCTAAAACGTCTTAGTCGCACGCAAGATTTATTTTTACCAATTACTGTCTTTTCTTTTGTGTCACTTTTGGATCCTGAATGTAAAATCATTTATATGAAGATCGAATCGTCAGTTTTAGGTACCGAAAAAGAGTAAGCTAAAAAACCACACACACTAGGTAGGCTAACCTTCGTGCTTACAAGGACTCAAAAATTGCTAATACGTGGTCTATTGTTATGACGGTGGCGTTTTAGGTTTTCGTAAGAGCGATTAAGGACAAGACATGGACGGGTGTGGGAGTTGAGGTGGATACTTAAGGTGTGTATTTTGGTGTTAAGGACTTCGTTACCGTAATCTTTCCATGTTTTGAGCCTCCTTCCATTTACTAATTCCGTGTCCTGTGACCCTTTTCGTAAAGGAGACTTCTCGTACGTTTTTGAAGTATGGTTATCAAAGGGTTCCACTAGGAAGCGAGAAATCGAGTGGACGCCGTGAGACAACAGTGTAGATTGCTACCGGACCATAACTCACTTAAGTCACACTAGATGTTCCACAGTTGAGTCGTCCGAGACGTATAGAGGGAAAGATGATTAAAAGAAATTGTCTATAAATCGGTTACAGTACCCTAGTTTCCTAGTTTTATGTTCGGCACCCCAATCGGTTGAGGTTTGTTATTCAGTGGAACTCTTTAAAGTAATCTCACAGAAAATATGAAACCCACGTAAAAGTCAGAGACATAAAACGCCATAGTGTTTTGAACCCTCATTCAGTTTTGCGTCGATGGTTCTGGTCTCACGAACAGGAAGGAATTCCGATTGGATCTATGGAATTGATGGATACGCACAACAAGTTTCAGGACCTCCTTGAATTTGAGTCATAAATTTCTTATCATTGAACACTATCAAGAAAAGTTCCCACATAGAAGGACTGTAGAACCATTGTAGACCGTGACCCATAACGTAAATAAGTGACTTTGAGAGGGGAGGACGGGTCATAGTGTCTTTGAACTGACGTCATAGGACTGAAAGGAAGAAGGAGTGACTAAAACGGGAACAAAGTGAGTAGTTGGGAAAGAAGGATAGACAAGTGGATCTTCACCGATAGCCCTTTATTAGGAGATTCAGAAATGACGTGTGTGGTAATTCTTTAGGAGGAAAGGACATTGAAGTAGAGACGACTTACGATTGCTGACGGTAGAAGAGTGGTTTGAGACTCAGGGTACAGACGTTTGCCAAGTGTAAATAAAGGTGAACGAATAGGGTCTCAAGGAACGAGTACACATGGTTTAGTTTGAGTTGAATGAAGAGTTTAACCACCGGGGAAGACTGAACGGAACTGTTCTTACAGAAACAGACTTAACAGATTTGAGCCTTGGGGTAGTCGAAACTAAGTAAGAGAGACTAGTGGTGGTAGCGAACCCGTGTTTCAGGAAGAAAGATGGGTTCAATAGATAAGGGGAAGAGACAAGGGTGAGTGTGGTGGGTTCGAGTGCAGACCCAGAGACGACTTTAGAGGTTGTGACCTGGGAGGAGTCATTTGCAGAAAGGAGATCAAAGAGGGAGAAGGTTATATAGGTACCATGGTAGGTGTCCTGGTTCTGACAATCTTCTAGTTATAAAAATTTTGACCAAAAGTACAGTGAGTAGATTAAGTCTCTTTTAGGACAATTCTCAAGGATATCAGATGCCCTTGATGTTTTTCGGATATTTGATGAGATGAACCGTGACTCCGATGATAATGGTTATCGGACCAAGGTGGAACATACAGGTTAGAATGCTGGATGACCAAGGAGTTACCTGGGGCATGAGGTTCGTCCGCGAGAAGGAATGACAGAAGGAGACGACCGAGAGTAGAGGTGAAAGGGAACGGGAATCCGATGAAAATGTATTTAAAAATTACTGCCAGAGGACGGTGGTTGGTCCATACCAGGTTTCGGATGAGGAGGATACTTCGCGGAGTGGGAGGTAGAACTTTTGCGTACGTGACAGGAAAGATCCTTAAAGATTGGGTATCAGATTTTATACGTGAAGTAAATTAAGTTTGCACTTCTGCTTCGATCTTCACGTTGCTCATGATTCCAGGGACAGGAACTGACCAAATCTGAAATTACCTCTTATTTACGTTGATCGTTCAATGAAGACTAAGACCCTCTGTGCCTCCGTGTGGACCCCACGACACTTTTGGGTCTCTGTGAATTAGGACGGACCCACAAACCCCCTTCCAGAGGATCTCCTCGTCTTCAGACTCGAGTCAGAACGTCCTGTTTGTATCAAGAGTTCCGTTACGAGTATAGAACGGAAGTAGACAGTCATGGAAGTACGAAATGAAACTTGGAGACTTCCACTGACGTGGACTCCCCCAACATAGAATACAGTAATCAAACATGGAAGTATCTTGGATGGTTTGCCACTCGGGTATCACCTATGAAGTGTTTATAAACGATGACTTGACAGTGAAAACGTTTTATGTCTATGTTTTATATAGACTCATTGCTAAAACTCGTATCAAAGACACTGTTATCCTTTCGGCACTATGGTCACTCTAACTACTTTCTGTGATGTATTTTCTCTTACATGACTTGTGACAGTGAGTCGACAACCGAAAATTTTTCCGTCTATGTCTTTTTATTAACATCTCAAGGGATTTTATTTTAGAATCAATCATCGTATACGTTGTTTCAACGCTCACATATCAAAATTTAAGAGTGTCGTTTGTTCGTTTTAGTTCAATCTTAAAATATAATAATTGAACACTACTAAATATTAAAAAAAAATTGAAAATGTCCATTTTAGGGTAATATTGTTTATATATCTTTGCATAGAAACCTTCCAAACACTCGAAGAAGGCGATAGGGTCAAGAGTCTTTGATTAGATACCTAGAATTGTTTAAGATATATTTTTAAAAACTTGTTCCTCAAACATACTAGGATCCCAGATTATTCTCAGTAAAGGATGTACTTTTTTCTTAGAAAAAAGCAATGTTTTTATTAAGACCTTAGATTATACAAATTTTTTTAGTGTAAAGTTACGTTAAGTGTAGGAGGAATTTATTACGTTTAATTCTGTTCTTGATATGGGTTATAATGATCAAGACCCTTTCTGACTCCCGTTTTCCTCTTTCCGTACTGTCTCTTACTCTACCGACCTACCGCAGTGACTAAGTTTACCAGCACTCAAACTCGTTTGAGTCCCTCTATCACTTCCTGTCCCTTCGGACCGTACTACGTCAAGTATCCCAGCGTTTCTCAACCTGTACTGAATCGCTGACTTTTTGTTGTTATAGTGATCCACAGTATGTCGACAATTACCATAGTGTCGTAGCACGAGTAGATAAAGACCGAGTTGAGAGTAATCATGAAGGTCGGCAGGTCAATAGTTGTAGTTTACTCTTCTTATTAGTTTAATTTTATATTAATCGAATCTTCTTCTCTCCCCAGACCCTCGTCTCTATTTCTACTATCCCTCCCTGGTTCCTTCCACCAGGTCACCACCTGAAATGGAAGGTTAAGTCCGTCACGTCCAAGCTAAGGATCAATCCCTTGATTCTAGGGTGTACGGATCGCCGGTTTTTTGGTTTTGTCTTTGTTATCACATTGTTTAAGTTATTTCAGAAATTTTTTACCCCACGTAATTTTTTTTTTTTCCACTGTCCCTTTGGTTCTCGAACCCCTTTCCAAAATATGAAACCCAGTTCCTGACTTTGGGTATATGAAGTAAGATAAATTTTTAGACAATTCAGTTTCGTACACCATTCGAGACGAAGTAACGGTCCACACTTCTAAACTTTCAAAGTTGCAAAAATCGTTATATAAACTAAAACGGTTTAAAGTCATTGTAGACTAAACAAATTAGGTATCTTAAACGACATAACCCTAAAATGGACACACTAATTAAAGAGTGTGTCTAAGTTTCGTTGGTGTTGTGTGAGTGACGTTACCTTAGCAAAACGAAAGTTTTAGAAGATCGTCATCCATAAGGAGAGGAAGAAGTCTTTGTTTTCTACTGGGAACCGACCAAATGTTAGTGTATTCTTTACCTCGTTCTAGTGGTAAATATTTAGTCACTGTAGACAATTCGTTCATTGTGACACTCAGGCATTGTTTCTGATTCTGGGTCCTCTGTCTAAAGGTTTTTTTTTTCGGTACTTCCGTACTCACAAGAAACGGTTTTTTACTAGTTGTTACACAAAGAAGTTATTTTAGAGGACTTATAGTCTTTAGTAATCGCCTCCTTGTAGTGGGACTTCACATTCGGATTCTCTACTGGAAGATATCTACCAAAGAAAATTCGGAAGTTTAGTCCCAATTTTTTCAAAGTTCCACTCTCCGGACTCACATACGTACGTGTACGCGGTGTACACCAAATGGACCACCCAAGTCCGAAGAACGAAACTGTCAACTAATCGTTCTCCATCAGAACTCCTAGGAGGACCTACGGTTCCCAAAGGTCCACACCACCTTCCGACTACTCGACTATCCCTCCACCACGTCGTCGTCGTCTCCGTGGGTGGACCCTCCTGCCACCACGCCACGAATAGCGGTTACCATTTAGCCGACCACGGACATTCCTCGACGGTCCACGAAAGTGTCCTAGACGTTTTGGGTTCACACCGGTAATGACAGGTAGGGTAGAATTCCAAAGAAATTGTATCGAGTAACTTTCAGACCCCTATTTAGCAAATTTGTGTCTCCTCGACCTATTTGGTCCTGTTCCAGTCAATTTGAAACATGGTACATTCACCATTACGACTATGTCTTTTGATGACCAAGAGTAATTTTCTCTAGACTTCTATCCCGAGAAGGTCTACGAGAATTTTTTTTTTGTTTTGGTACCAACCCTTAAGGGACACGAAAGTGACGACCACGGACCCAAGCTAGGGACCAGTCCTTCGATTCTAAGGTATGCGGTGGTTTTTTTTTTTTTCGGTGTCAATTGTAACGAAACTTCTGACAAACTAAAACTCCGATAACCCTTACCTCTACAATCGTGTTCATCGTCGTCTAAAAAAAGGGGTACTATTAGTTCACCGTTTCGGTTGGAAAGATTCAGTTCGGTCGGAAGATTCCTCTGGGTGAAATAATATACCCTAGATGTCCGTGCTGCACTACGACATATATGGTCCCGGTCGAGAAGGGGGGTACAAATAAAACGACAAGTAAGAAAAGAAACATGGAGAGTTGACTGATCCCTCTTTATACAGATCAAGGTCCTAAGTGTAAATTCCTTTGTCGAAAAGGGAGTCGAGTATCGGAATAAAAGGTAAATGACCTAAAGACATCATAAAAGTACGTTTTCGTCAGCCGTCTCTTTCATCATTAAATAATTGGTGAATTGACGTAAGACTCTTCTGTATACTTTTATCGATTTGACACATTATTCATTAAACTTTTGTTAACCTTTCGGATCTTTTTTTTTAGAATGACATAAGTGACTGTTGATACCTTTAATAACTCCTGGGTCCTCTTTTTGAGAGGCAATCAGACCAATCGTTACGCTCCGATATATAGGTCCCTTTTTCCTATTTACGAGTATAAGTTTATTTGTTTAGACAAATATGATCTTGTCTTTTCCGACCCAACTTTGACTCTAAAAAGTATTATCTTGTAATGGATTTCTACGATTTTGAACCATTCTTCTGAATTTTACAAGATGTCTTATCTCATTGTCTGTCCAGTAAACCAGATCGTTAAGGGATCCCTTCCCGATGTGTGAGCGAGAGGAGACTTAAGATGTCTTATTCAGGTGCACGAAAACTACTCCAGAAATACATAAGTCGTAATTGTAGGTGTATACGTGATGTCGGTTCTAATTCATTGAGTAAAGTTTTGAGAAGAAGGATCCGTCTCTCCGAGTATAGGATTACCATTTCGGACGTATTATTGTACGCTCATAACGTGGAAAGTGGGGCCTATCGAGTCACCATTTCTTAGGTGGACGGTTACGCCCTCTGTACCCAAGTTCGGGACCCAACCCTTCTAGAGGACCTCTTCCTTTACCGTTGGGTGAAGTCATAAGAACGGACTCTCCTTTAGAGTACCTATCTCCTCGGACCGCCCGATGTCAGGTACCCCAGCGTTTCTCAGTCTGCACTGACTCACTAAAAGTGAAAGTGAATACCATCCTTAAGTAAGTAAGTAAGTAAGAATAAATACTTTCCGGTCTTGTCTTCTACCACCTTTTTATTTTGAAAGGTTGTAAATGTACTCTATTACGGTATTAAAGTACTCTTGAGTATGCTTGGAGTAGAACAGACTACAACCAATATTTATCACAAATATTGTTTGGAGTACTTTAAAAATGACGAAACTAAGACAATGTTTATATTTCTCTAAATAAGTTCCCCTAAATTTTACGGTATCTAAATAGTCACTGAGTCTCATTTAGGAGCACCTCACAAGTTGAAGTCTCTTGACACTTTTTATAAATGGGAAATCTCTCGAATTCTTTTTATGTATGTTGTAACTCCGGTCTTTTCTTCGTCTCTCTAGTGTCTCATCAACGTCGTAGGGTACATGGGAGTTCCAACACAAATGTTCAGATAAAGTGTATGAAGAAAGAAGACGGTCTCTAAACCACTTTAACATGTTAGGTCAAGTCGCAAATGAAGACTGGTTTGTTTTAGTTTGGTTTGTCGGTTTTGTAATGACATAGTTTGTCATACTTAAGATCAAAAGGTCACATTAAGGATTCTATTGAAAAGGTCCACCAACAAAAGTATCTGTGTGAGAAGGATATCGTCTCTGATGTGACCTACCGATGTATGATTTACTTGACTCACTAAGTAGACTTCACCCTTTTGTCAGTGGTCCGATTCGTTAGTCAAAACAGAGCGGAACAAAAATAATCGTGTTACCCTGATAAAGTAACAATCGGAAGGTAAAGACGGTGGACACTTACTACGTTCTCAGAGAGTTAAAAGACCTTCCTCCTTTTTGTACCCTACCCCTAACAAGTGTTATACCCTTCTGAACCCATATGAAGATTCACCGTTCTTGATCTGTCTTTGAAGGTAGTACAAGTGGTCGTTCGAGTGTCTTCTTTTCTGGAAGTTTATCGGCACTTGTCGTTAGGGTTAGTAAGGTTTTTCGTAATTACTGACCCCTGATTCTATTACCTGGTAGAAGTTACAAGTGACAAACCCTACTAAAATGAGCACCATTAAAACTGATGTATGAGTCGAGACGTATAAAGTTACGGTCATACCGCACCACAAATCTATAAGATGTTGTCTTCCAAAGATCGGTTTCAATTGGTTGACCAAACTTTCTTCTTGGAAGAGAGACTGGAATACTTCTGTGCCCTAACCGGGGGGTGAGCTGGGATACTCATCAACTCGTCTGACACAAATAGTGAAAGACGGAGTGAAACCAAAGACTGAATGACTAGAAAGATTCATTATGGTCATAGCACAAAGACCCTTAGTTTGTAGTCGTACCCCACACGAAGACACACATTTTAATAAAGGACAGAGAATTAAGTCTTCCGTACTTCTCTTAGTAATCGTACATCACTTCCGGATTATTCGATGACATCGTTTGAGAATCAACTTAAAATGAATCTTTCGAGTATTCCTGACGACTCAGAATTCAAAAGTCACTTGTCCTCATCTGACAAGAACTCCTCTTGGTGTTTATTATCTAACCCAGTGTCCTAGGGATGGAATTACGTGTCTAAAAAATGGAAATACGTGTAATACCAAAGAATTTCGTATTACGAGATTTCATTCACAAGGAGTGTGTTCTACCCTACCCCACGGGTCTATTACGGAGTTTTATAATTTTTATATAAAAAATTGGTTTACCTTGTACACGAATTCGGGTCCCTTCGTTACTGGGAGAAAGAATGACCATTCCCTCTTACAATGTTTTGACTGTACTGTTCTAGGGGACTAAAACATTGATGACTGTATGGGATGGACTCATTCACCACGTATGCACGATTCAGTGAAGTGAGCACAGACTGAGAACCGTTGGGACACCTGGGATCGGGGTGGTCCGATGTACCCTAGGTACCCTAAGAGGTCCGTTCTTATGACCTCACTTTTTTTTTTTTTTTTTTCTTATGACCTCACCCAACGGTACGGGAGGAGGTCCCCTAGAAGGGCTGGGTCCCTAGTTTAGGCACAGAGAATGCAGGGGACGTAAGCGTCTGTCCAGGATGCTCGTGGTGGACCCTCCGGGTTCGTACACCATTATTTTATTAAATGTTAGATAAGTGTGTCACCTCCCGATGTATCCTACGTCTTGAGGTGTACCTTGTACCTACCTAGAGTGTCTGAATGATAACCTTTTTACAGTGCGAGTTACCAAAATAAACATATTTGAAGTTCGTATTCGTTTTGATATCACTCTCTTCGTTTTATTACCAATGTAAACTTGAAAAAAGACACAAAAATGTTCCTTCTGTGTACTCTTTTGGAACACCCCCCAATCTAAAAAAGGTAAAGAACCAAACTCACCGACCAAAGTGTCTAAAGATAAAGATGTATATCTATGTCTTACCTATTTATTTTGATATGACTTGACATGTGAAATCTTGACATGAAAAGTGTCATTAATTCAATACCGACTCATTTTCTCATTTATTTTCCTTTAAATTCAAGGGGTTAATTCTTCGTCACGAAACGTCTTTGCCCTCATCCACGTATAGGAGTGTGTAATCAAATAGATGAAAAGATTTTCCTCCTTATAGTCTCTTAGTGTAATAAAAAAAATTTCGGTCATAATAGGTCCGTAAAACTCTTTTCGTTGAGTTGACTACTTCTCCGTTAAAAATTTTGCACGTGGACTTTACTCTGGTCCTCGGAAACGGGGTTCGACACAAGTCGGGATTCCAACTCAAAGGACCGTGAACAAATCGTCTAAAATATCGAAGGTGGAATCACATCTTTGTTTTTATTTTGACGTGTAAAGGTTCTTTTTGTTTTCTTTAATCAAAGATTCAGAGGTCTGATGATTTATTTTCGTAAGTATTCTTGGTGTGTGTCACGTTACTCGATCTTAACTTTTTGTCTAAGTCGGACGGTCGTAAGACTCATAAGTTATTATCGTTACCAGTGGACCCCGCCGCCTTTATTGTACCATTGCTATAAAACTCTCCAAGGACCTTAGTTTTGTGTCCAGTCTAAAAAGGGGAAAGGAAAACAAAAGTCCCCTTTTAATCAATAAGAGGATCCCTAGCCCCTGTCAATACAAGAGTCTGACATTACGGTTCGTATCAGATGACTTTGATCAATGTCACTTTTTAGTAAAACACAATAATTAAAATTCGGTTCTCACCCTCGTTCAAACCGACAGACCTTTCCCTTCTCGCGTCCCGAGTCCGCTGTCTAGATCCATTTCTGTTTTCGTGGATAATAAAGCACTCACCCCCACTCTAGATAGACCTTCGTACTCTCATATTTCGTCCATCATGTCAATTACCTTCTTGTCTCTGTAAAACTATAAACGGAACAGTATAAGTTGACATATTTACACTAGTGTTTCCTATTGTCGTCAAGAGACATCAAATCTTAAACTATGCTTAGAAATTTCTACTTCTTTAAAATTTTTCCGTAGATCGTTTCAGTCGATGATGTTTACTTATCCCCTTATGTCGCCACCGAAATTTCGGAAAAACGTCAAAACGATGACACGTAGTTTTTGGTTTTAATACCACGTTTCATTTGATAGACACACCTAGGAACTATCCTGTGTTACTTCTGAGGAGTAGAAAGTGACTAAATAAGGTTCTTTGAGTTCAGAGGTTGTGTCGGATCCTTCTGTAAAGATTGACACCAATAAACCCTCTACCGGTTCTACTTAAACATTTTATAGATTTGACATCTTAACTTTTTTATTTGTGTCGACTTAAGTCTATATCGAGTCCTAGATTTTAGCTTTTCATAACCGTTTAACTTTGAGAATCCCTGAACGAAATTACTTGTCTTTTTAGTAAACACTAATCGTAGCGATAAGAACCATTGGTTGAGTCGTATATATGTAGTTTAAACTAATTAGTATGACTTAAACTAATTAGTATGTAAAAGAATACTGGAGAGTGAAGTACCTATGACACTTCTAATGTTCAAGTGTTTAACTCTCGAAGTGAGTTCTGTCTATGTGAAGATTAGACAAAATCTTCCTAAACTTAAAACGATGACTTTTCGACCGAAAGTTCAAAACTTTAAAGGGGGAGGGATATGATCCTTCAAATGCTTCACTTTTGTCCGTAACATTGACTAAAACTGATGATTACGGTGACTTTGGCAAGGTAATTCCTGTTTTTAATTTGAGAGTCATGTCATAGTCAATATCAGTGTCTCGGTAAATTTTGATGGATCCCAAAAGGACCGGGAGGACTCTGTTTTAGTCAACGAGAGATACGAAAAAAAGGGCAAATCGTCTCGTGGATAGTTGGACGTAATAAAAAGGATCAGAAACGGGGAGATGATGATCGGACCCGAAGACTCTACCACGTTCACCATTTCTTGGACGAACGGTTACGTCCTCTGAATTCTCTACACCCAAACTAGGGGACCAACCCTTCTAGGGGACGTCATCCCTTACCGTTGGGTGAGGTCTAAGAACGGATCCTTTAGGGTACCTGGCTCCTCGGACCACCCGACGTCAGGAACGCCAGTGTTTCTCAACCTGTGTTGACTTGACTGAATCGTAAGTACGTGACGACATTTGAGACACTTCCGTTTTTCACATAAATGTGTGAGAGTACCATAGTGTGAAATTATATGTACATATGAAAATATAATATATAATATAATTAATATAATTCATATGGTTGATATGATTATATCTAATATATAATTATAAAATTATATATGACTCCATACTGTATATTCATTTATATTTGTATACATATGTGTGTGTACATATTGAACGCGGTACGGTACGATTCAGTAAAGTCAACACAGGTTGAGACACTGGGATACCTGACATCGGGTGATCCGAGGAGACAGATACCCTAAGAGATCCGTTCTTATAAATAGTTGACATTACTTAATAAGACCCATACTTATAAGAGAGTATTCTACGAGTCAAGAGACGGACATTATGAAGTAGACAGACAGAGGGATTGATAAGTGGATTGTGTATAACCAACTTACTTATGGGTTTCGGATCGTCTAGGGACCGTTTGAGTTTATTCACCCATCTAATTACTTAGTCAAAAGAGTTCGTCTGTTTTGAATGGATGAAGGATCTCGACTGTCCCACCCACAAGTAGTTCAAGGGTCTACTATTCTTGGTAAGATCCCACCTGTTTACTTGGTCTGAGATACGGAATTGTGAACATTTTGATTACACCCTATGGACTCGTAATCTGTAAGAGTAGACCCTCCACTAGTTGAGATTGGTGGGATACTTTTACGAAGATTTTTTAATGCGTGAGTACAAGGAACTGACTTCTTACATAATTCTCCCGTGGATTATAGGAAACAATTGATCCTCTTAATATTTCTTTCGTTTGTCTCTCTGTCTTCTTGTACCTGACCTCAGAAGTCTAGTCGACTTAGACATGGTTACCTTTGTCCTCAGACTGAAGTATAGGGGGGTTCGTTTAAGATTTAACTTTTCCGTCGTCCATTTTCTTGTTGTAGCCCCGTTTTTGATATGTTTACGAATTTAACAAAATCGACTGTTAGGTAATATGTCACGTTGTCTACACCACAGATTTATTTAGTAATAGTAGTGACTGGTAATTTTTCTCGCGGTAGAACAGGTGACTGTCTACTCACCTATTTCTTCACACCATGTATATGTGGTTACCTTATAAGAACGCCTGTGTCACGTCCCTTCCTCTCCCACCCTACTTACCTCTCTTGTCGTACCTTTGTATGTGTAATGTCATACATTTTGTCTATCGGACACCCTTACACGACCTACTGAGTCCCTCGAGTTTGGTCACGAGGTCCTGTTGAATTCTCCCCACCCTACCCTACCCTCCACCCTCCCTCTAAGCTCCCTCCCCTGTTTACATATATATGGATACCGACTAAATACGAAGGGACCATCGAGTCTGCCATTTCTTAGGCGGACGTTACACCCACTGCACCCAAGCTAGGGACGCAACCCTTCTGGGGGGACCTCCTCCCGTACCGTTGGGTGAGGTACCCAACGGACCTCTTGAGTAAGAACGGACCTCTTAGGGGTACCTGTCTCCTCGGACCACCCGCGTTTCTCAGTCTGTACTGACTCACTGATTCGTGTCGTGTCGTGTACCGACTAAGTACGACTACATACCGTCTTTGGTTGTGTTATAACATTTCGTTAATAGGAAGTTTATTTTAAAAAAATTTCTATATATATGTTTTTTCATTAAACTTTTTCTCATCTATGTACATATATATATTGTCTTAGTGAAACAACGTATGGACTTTGATTACGTTGTAACAATTAGTTAACATAAGGTTATATTTTATTTTTTTTAAAAAATTATTTTAATTTTTTATTTTCTATGTAACTTAATTTTTTTTTCTCGGTAGAGTAAACACTGAAGTTGAAGTTTTAGGAGGTGACATGAGTTGATATCTAGTACAGACGTTCGTTCTTTCCTCGAATTGACCTAATTCTTTATTATGGGTGTCCAGGTGAACTTGACCCTTGTTATAAATCATTGAAATGTTTTTGTTGGTTTCGAAATTAAGGTATACGCCTTGGTAAAGAACTCCGAAAATTAGTCGTCTTGAGACAACTTCACGAGACACAGTAATCGGAGGACAGATTTAGTCAGTGGAGGAAGGGAAAGTGTCACGACAAAAGGGAACTCGTAAGACCTCAGAGAGTCGTCCCCCAAGGGGGGGCGAGGGGTGACCCGGTTAGGGTCAGGATCTTCGGAGGAAGAGGACCCCCGACGGACCGGTCTCTCCTTTGGTCACACGACTGGACTCGATTAATCTCTACTACTGACAAAGTGACGTCAGGTTTAGAACTACAACTAACAATTATGTTAAAAAGGTGGGGAGCGGTTAAGAGGTCACGAGGATTTATGTACATAAACCTTTACGTGTGAACAGTCGCACGCATATTGGTACTTCTGTTATCCCAGTTTCTGGAACCCGGTGGAAATAAAGACGAAAAACTGAGACGTTTGGATTTAATCATGACCTCAGGGGATGTACCCAAGAATCACAAACAAAATTTTTCTTCTCTTCATCTCTTCGTCTGTTCCTTTTACGTATTTTCGTGGGTTTCTCCTTGAGGTGAGCATTTGAAGAACTCCAGAAATTAGTGAGTTAGGAAGGTCCAACAGTAAGTCAACGAGTCAGCGTAGGTTGAGAAACGTTGGGGTACCTGACGTCGTGAGGTCCGAAGGGACAGGAAGTGACAGAGGACCCAAACGGGTTTGAGTGTAGGTGACTCAACCACTATGGTAGGTTGATAGAGTAGGAGACAGAGGGGGAAGAGGAGGACGGGAGTCAACAAGGGTCTTAGTCCCAGAAAAGGTTTCTAAACTGAGAAATGTAAGCCACTGGTTCCATAACCCTCAAAGTCGAAGTCGTAGTCAGGAAGGTTACTTATAAGTTCCGACTGAAGGAAATCCTACCTGACCAAACTAGAGGGACGACAACTTCCCTGAGAGTTCTCAGAAAAGGTTGTGGCGTCAAACTTTCGTTGTTAAGAAACCGTGAGTCGGAAGAAATACCAGGTTAACAGTATAGACATGTGCTGAAGACCTTTTTGGTACCAAAGAAGGTCCTGTCCGTGGGTTTATAATCTAGGAATTCTTTCGGAAGGGAACGGAGATAGTAAGTGTCGGGAGAAGAGGTTGGTACCTCCTCAGATGAGGTGGAGACCCAGGAAGGGATCGGGGATTCGGACGTCCAAGACGTAGGGAGGAAAGTAAGTGCATCTGTCTTATGATGAAGGAGGTCTTCGGATGTCAAGTGTCACCCCGAAGAGATTCTTCGAAAAGAAGTGATGGAGACAAAGGTTTGAGTCTAGGGAAGAAGGAGGTGTACGAAATATCCCGTAGACAGAATTCAATTCTACAAAAAAGAAAAAGTAGTACAAAACACTGACTAAGACTTAAAAGAAAAGTATCCATGACTGTTAGTGGAACCGATAAAGTATTGAGGTGTTAGGTTATATCAAATTTTTATTCAGGACACAGGTAATAATCTACTTACCTATTTCTCCTATACCACAAACATATATGTGTATATTACCTTATGTTACATACATAATATAGTACTACACTATACTATTATGTGACATTATATATGGTAGTTATATTATAGATATTACCTTATGATGAGCCAGTACTTTTTCAGTACAACGGTGAACGTTGTTGTATTTATCTGGACCTCCCACAATACAATTTACTTTATTCAGTCTGTTTTTTTATGTTTGTGAAATACTATAGTGAATTTACACCGTAAATTTTTTACAATGTCTGATCACTTATATTGTTCTTTCTTCGTCTGAGTCTGTGTCTCTACTTTAATCACCCATTCCCTGGAGTTCTTTTCCCGCAATTCTCTAAGTTTGATAATACATATTTTTTTCGACATTCCTATATGACATGTTGTGTACCATATATCGGTTATAAAATAAATATTTCTCATATAGGAAATTTTTGACACTTAGTAATATAACATGTCGACATTGTATATTATGACATGTCGTTGATATGAAGTTAAATTTTTTGAAGATTTCTTAATTCAACGTACTTTTACAATAAAATTATTCGACTCTATAGTTCATAGTCGTCACAATTCCAAATTGAATCATAAATGTGACCTTGAGTTCTTTGTGAAGATTCATTCATACGGAAGGACAGTAGAAGTTCTGTAATAAATCTGTAACGGGGTATTACTATCAGAAAGGAAGATTTTAAATGTATTTCAAAGAGAGATCTATAACTGTCCACACGAAAAAGATGTACAACAATGATAATTTTTTATATATGACACATTAACTTTATTGTTACTTAAAATATTACCGAAAATTTTACGTCATTATTTCCTCTTGAGCCCCACGTAGTGTTTTAGGACTTGAATGGAAGAAGACATCCTAATTTGGGTGTCTACAGTGTTTATGTTGCTTGGGTGAATAAGTAGAGGAGGAGCGACAGCCGATGGTTCATCTTTTAGGCCAGTTACCACAACTATAGTTTTTACATCGACAAAAGTTTAAGAAAAAACAATTTACAGTTAGGTCGTAGCTGAACGACTGTATTTAAATTTAGTTATTATGCCTAGCCGAAGAACCGCACTAGTAAAAACATTATAAGGTTCTGTAGACCCAGAGGTCAATTTGCCGGTGACGCATTGTGTTTGGTAGAGGAGAAGGTACGGATCCTTGTTTTGTTTTTATAAGTGGGTCACAATTCGACTCTCTGCAAAAAGTCTCCGTGTAAACAGTTTAGTTTAAATGTTCTAGTGATTGATCTCTTTCAGTGTATGTGACAAAACAAAAGTATCTTATTAGATGGTAAGGACGGTTCAGATGACCACAGAGAAGTTAATTGAGTTATTACAACACACATCAGTGTGAATAATAAGAGATAGTAGACTATTTCATATTCTTCTGTAACTAACTATACTCTTCTGTAAATGTGACTGCATGATAGTTCAGTTGTTTAGTTCCTTCTAAATCAAAAGTAATTTATATTTTTTCATTTACCACGACCTTTTCGGTCTATAGGTGGACCGTTTTCTTAGTTTAATCTGGGAGTGGAATATAATATGTCTCTACTTGAGTTTTATCTAGTTTTTGGATTTACATTCTCGATTTTGATATTTTGAGAACCTTTTCGTGTATCCCCTTTCGAAGCATTACAATCTAAACTGTTACTAATGAACTTATATCTGTGATTCACATATTCTTTTTTTTCTTTTTGTCTATTTGACCTAACTTTACATTTTGAAAATATAAAACTTCCTATACTAGTTTCCCACTTTCACGTTGAGTGTCCTACCCTCTTTTATGAACGTTTAGTATATAGACTATTCTGTAATTACAGGTCTTACATGTGTCTTGAGGATGTTGAGTCGCCATTGTTGTCTTTATATGTTGAGTCAATTTCTTTCCCGTTTCCTGAAAGTATAATATGGATTTCTTCGGATCTTTAAGAAAGTGATAATTGGAGAAATTGGAGTTGTAACTAGTTTAATTTTTTTTTTTGGTCTTAGTTAACAGACTTTCTCAACTGAAGTAGTCAAAAATTTGGGTTGTAGAGACGGGTCTCTGCTTTACTTCGGAATGAGAAGACACTCCCAGAAGGACTCACCCGTCAGTCTGGTTTTTCTCCGGACAAAATCGCTCTAAGTTCAATGGATGATTCTCAGTAAGAGACGAGCTCTGACTTGTATATCCCAGTCTGGTGGTCTTCATCTTCTTGACTCTTTGCCGTTCAATACTTGGGGTTCCCTTAGTTTAGAAGGTACCTGTAACAGGTGAAAACGGTAGACCTCTCGTACTACCCCGTGGTCAGCGTAGAGTCAGGGGATCAAGACCTTTTCACATTGTTCCGGCTCATACAGAGGAGGTCACGCCCATGACTGTCGAAATACGAATACCGCACAAGTCTTTAAAAGAAGTCCCGTCATATACTCAAACCACGAGATGACTGTCAGATGAGTCCGCAGGGTCCACCACGTCATCATTTCTGATACGGACTCTCATGTCCTCTGTGCCTAAACTAGGGACCCAGTCCTTCTAGGGAACCTCTTCCTTTACCGGTGGGTGATGTCATCAGAACGGACTTTTTAAGGTACCTGTCTCCTCGGACCACTCGATGTCAGGTTTATCCCAGTGTTTCTTAGTCTGTACTGACTCGTTGACTCACATATGTGTGTTTATGTGTACGCGCGTGTGTATGTGTGTGTGTTTATCAGATTAGTCTGTTTCTTACAAGTACTGCGACCATGATATTGCATCCGGTTAGGGGGAAGGGGTTTATAATAAAGACAAAGAAGTAATTGTATATCTAGGGAAATAAATTTTTTTAGTTGTTTTCAATATTAGTGACTTTCCTTATGATCATCACTGTACTATCCCAGAGAGAGAGAGATAAAAAAAAGAAAACGTTTTGAACCGTAGACATTGTGTTTTCCGTACTGTCATCGGTGATTTTTGACGAAATAAAATAGGACTTTTAATGTGCATTTGGCTCTCCTCCTGATTGATTTAAGGTGAATTTGAAGAGGTTAGCTACACATCAGAGTCGGAGGTATTACTGGTGGAAAAATTTATTTAAGACTGTGCTCAATTAAAACTGAACATCAAGTAACTACCTCAGTGTCGACACTGTTAAGAGACTCCGTCTCTTTTACTTTTAATTCCCTGACCTCACCACGTTTTTGGTCAAGTAAACCACATATTAGTAAACCTGTGGACGTGGCTATTGACTTAATTGATCCCACTATTGAAGTCCAAAATTGTAAAATTTTCTACGAAATTTAGCTTAAGTGGGGTTTTTTAAATCTATATAATTCCTGATTCAGTTACTTTATTAGTCAGGTATTCAATGACTAATATATATTTACTGTACGATCCATGAACACACTTCTTTACTATTCTTTAAGTACTAAAGAAGAGAGGTTCTTAGATGACGGATACTTCTTTTGTCAGCAGTGTGTCCGTCTATAAACTCTTATGTCGTTGAGATCATTTTATATACGTCTTGATGTCTGTCTCCTCGGACCGTCCGATGTCAAGTTCACCAACGTTCTCAACCTGGGGTACTGAATCACTGAGTTATCGTTGTTTAATAGTTACCTGTCCGTAAGGAAGTACCTTTTTGAATGCGTTAGGAAATCATTCGTCTAGTTCATCTTTTTAGTGTTTCTGGATTTTATAATATAGACATGAAGAAATTATAGTAGTTCTAAAAGTTTTTTATAAATAAACCGACGTGACCCAGAATCGACGCCGTACGTCCTAGAAATCAACGCCTCGTGTCTGAGAGATCCCACCGCGTGCCCCACTCAACGTACACCCTATAATCAAGAGAGGGTCCTTAACTTGGACACAGGGGACATAACGTTCGACCTAAGAATTGGTGGCTTGGTGGTCCCTTCTCGGATAGTAGTTCTAAAACTTAATTAAAGAGTCAGACTGACGTCGAGTCAATTTTCGTTTGCTAATCACAGGTCTTCTTCCGTCACAACCTCAAGATGTCTACGAAATCTATTATGACTTTTCAATATTTCACAATTTAAGTGTACTTAAATCGTGACCTAGACTTAATATTTTTAGGTAAGTATTTAGATAAATAAAGTTTTATTTATTTATAGTAGAGAATGATTTTGAGTACGGGAGTACCTATGGAGGAATAGTTCGTCATTCGAAATTTTTCCTTCTCTGGTCATTTCTTTTTCCTTTTGTGTCGTGATACAGTGAATAGGTCCCGGTAGTTCTTTAGTATAGAAAAACATTCACTAAAGAGGTCTACCACTTTCAAGACAGAAATTTATGTCTTTACTGAAAAATTTTGAAATTACACCAACCACGTTCCTTTAGAAAGATTTTACGGAATGATGTATTAAGTAACTTGTATTAAGTACGTAGGGGGTCACTGAGTCTGATTTGTAATGTCCGTAGTTAAAGATATGATATGAAGTCGTGTCGAGAGTCCGACATTCTACATACGTCCCAACACAGAATAAACGAGTCAACACAGGTTTAGAAACGCTGAGTACCTGACGTCGGGCTGCCAGAGGAGACAGGTACCTTAAGAGGTCCGTTCTTGTGACCTCACCCAACGGTAAGAGAAGAGGTCTAGAAGGGCTAGGTTTCTAGCTTGGACCCAGAGGGCGTAACGTTCGTCTAAGAAATGGTAGCGTCAGTGGTCCCTCCGGTCATACGTTCCAATAGACGGGGAGATGATTTACGATGGTATAACAACACGAACGTATCAAGTAGAGATTTAAGAGTTTATGTCAGTGAAAGAAAAGAGAAATCAAATGAGTCGACAGAGAAGAGGACGATTAGTATACTAAATATCCTACAGTTTGACAGAGGACAGAGCCCCTGAAACGTGTACGACGAAGGATTCAGGTCTTACAAGAAAGGAGAGAAACGGTCCGTTCTGAAACTGGAAATCCAAAGAGAAAGAACTGGTGGGAGTTGGGTAGTGAGGGGTCACACCTCATCCCGTTTTAAAATGCCTGAAGTAGTGAATGGACACATCACTAAAAATATTAAGACACTAGGTTAAAAAGAAACATAAAGAAATAAATCATAGATTGAGGGGTTCGTCTGACGTTTCAGACTCATCTGACACTGGTACAGATAAATTAGGCGGTAATGTATGAGTTACGTATCGGGTCCCGGTTGATGAATCTTTATAAATATGTTATTTGTCTTGAGGGCATTCTGCCACTTCAGCAGTGTTAAAAGTCTGATAATCTAATCTATATACCCGGTGGGACTTACCTTTCCGTACGAAAACTTTGGAGAAGGTGGACTCTCCTCGACGTTGTGGCTTACATATGTATTATTTCATCTGTGTGGACTCGAAACGGTGTTGTGTCCGTGTTTTGTGGGACCCTTTTGCCGTTTTTCTCTCTTGTTACGTTATGTGGGGAAACGATGTCAAGTGCACCGTGAGAACCGGTAGGCCAACTGACATCGACGGGGTAGGTAAAGATACAAAGGGAGAACTTTACTATGACAATTGTACGTTTTCCGGGAACCTTTGATTTTATTTGTCGGTTCTTTACTCGTCGTCACTTAGCGCCCCGCGACCCGTCTGACCCGATCGCTAATGTCTCCGACTCTTCTGTAATAGATTCTCTACTTGGGAACGCCGTCCTTTAATGTTGTACTTTTGTGTCTTAAATCGGTTCGTCGTGGACGGTGAATAAATAAATAAAAATTGTGCCAGGTTTACACTTACAAACAGAGTCAGCGTTTTACTCAGTGAGAGTAACTTAGACCGTGTCTAATTTGACCTTTTGTTTTCGTTAATGTATTTGATGTGTGAAATTATTCCGTCTATGTTTCCAAGAGACCTAATCCCATGTTTCGTGTTAAATCGGTGTCTTATTTCGAACTACGAGTTGTTCTCTTGACTGTAGTCGTGGGAACGATTAGTGTCGTGTTTTCGAAGAGATACAAAACAGACTCGTGTTTTACCCAGGTGTATTTAGTCAGAAACAATAGACTTTTATAGACCCTAAGAATTTCAAACGGGATAAAAATAGGAACGACGGAACCATCAGGGCCTCTTTCGACATGTAACGGAATGGTTAAGATGTGACGTCATTGCCTGTTTTTTCCTGTGCAAAAAAATCCTTTGTGAGCTTCGGTAAAATTTGTTTTATATACACTTTGTAGTAAAATGGGTGACCGATTATTCGTCTACACCAACTCCCTCGATACGTTTGTAAATAAAACAATAGTAAAGGATGGACGTTGTCAGTCAAGTTGGACTTCAACTTATTTACTACACAATTTTATTCTAACGTAGTCGTCCAGACGTAAAACTTCGTATTATCAGACTACTGTCACAGGGTAGAGTCCCAAAGTTCTAATTTAAACCGATGATATACTTTTAGTTTTCTCTTGTCGTGTCTCTCACGTGTCTAGGGTTACCTGTATATAAATGTAGTCTGCCACTTTGATTCATAGATGTTACGAATCTTATAAACGTAACGAAAATGGATAGGGGATATAAGCCATTGACGGACGCCCTATTCGGTTTGAGAGAGACCGTTCATGGATGCCCCGAGAGGATCGAAAACGATAGAGAGGTCGAGGTAAAAAACGCCGAGACGGAAAGTTGACGTGACCTTTATGTACGTCCAGGGAATTGTGAGATGAAGACGTGACGGAGACCGGGACTATGTAAGACCTGGAATCGTGTATTAGGTAAGGGTCTAAATTGAGTCTGAAACCCTTTGGTGGGGACTTGCCGGGGAAGGTTCGAGAGACAAAGGGGGAGTAAAGGTCAATGACTCAAACTGTAGGGATGTTCACTCGAAGAACTCCTGACCTCGGTACAGGGTCGCTCCACGAGTCCGTTACGACTTATACAGTTTCCTCTGTGCCTATTTTTATACCTTCAAGAGTGTGAGAGATACGTAATATCCCTATGACGACGACGACGACGATTCAACGAAGTCAGCACAGACTGAGACACCCTGGGGTATCTGCCGTCGGACGTTAGAAGGGTCGGGTAAACGTTGACCCGACTCTTCTTAATAAGTCCTTTCTGTCTACACGTATTTGGTATTTAAGTAGACAAAGTTTTGAGATGTCGATACTCTCCAAAAGAAAAAAAAAAAACGGTGTGGTCCGTCGTACACCCTAGAATCAAGGGACTGGTCCCTAACTTGGTTGTCGAAGACGTAACCTTTACATTTCAGAATTGGTGACGTGGTTTTCACTTCAGAGTCGTATCCCGTAAATTTTACGAGTGGTCCACTAAGTTTACACGAGTCTGTCTTAATCCGACTAAAAGTTTTCTCTTAATTCGTTTGTTTGTTCATATCTCCAAGAAAATTCTAAAATAGATTAAGGAAGAGAAGAGTTCGGAAGATGACGGTGGTTTCGTCAAATAGGCAAGAGAGGAGTAAAAACAGGTGTCATAAATGGGGTGACCTCTCATATAAACTTGAGGAAAGATGATAACCTTTGGATTGGTAAGAAGTTTCAAGACAAGTTTAGAAAGGGAACAGAACGGTGTGGACGAGAGTCCTCAGAACCGGTTTCAGAAGACGTACCGACACCTGTCGAATCTTGGTAGACAATGAAACAGTAAAAGTGACCACCGAGTCTACTATTTTTTAGACGGACGTTACGTCCTCTGGACTCAAGCTAGAGACCCAGTCTTTCTAGGAGGTTTCCTCCTTTACCGTTGGGTAAGGTCATACGAACGGACCTCTCAGGGCACCTGTGTCCTCGGACCACCCGATGTCAATAGAAAGTTACATGTAAAGGTTTACAAGGTTTATGAGTACTTAATAAAAGGGTCGGACTGTAGGTCAAGAAACTTTCGACTCTGGTAAGGAATTTAAAAAAACACAGACGACGCCTCTCGGTCACTTGAATTTAGTTTTCTGGAGTCACTCTCTTTTTTTCTTCCGGTGACAACAATAGTCCCATCGGGTTGGAGGGAAGTGTCCAGCCACATGGTTTGGCATAAATAATATGAATGGGAGGGACGGAGAGGTCGGTTGTGTGTAAAACGACAAAAGTCAGATTGTGTAGGAGAAAGAGAGTGGGTTGCTGGGATGAGACGGAAATTCTCAATCGAATTCTGGAGAAGAAACGTCGAAAGGAGTCGAACGAGATTCAATTCCGTGGATTGGCTGAACGAGGGTGAAGAGACTCGAGGGTCGTGTGTCCAGGATCCATCACACAAGGGAAGTCCACCAAGTCTTTCTGGAGATTACTGAGGTAGGTCCAGATGTCCAGTGTCGACGACTTAGGAGTTGAACTGGAACTGGCCTATTCGACTTCTTATCGTGAAAGATATAAGAACTCAGTTGGCGGGAAGGTAGTGCTTTGTAGTGGTGACATTAAAATGATTGGGCGATAATAGGATCCTTTAACCACCTTTTTTTCTCACCTTGAAAGAATAAGACTTTAGAGAATTTTCCATAAAGTACTGACTTTAAATTCCTTTCTTCCAGTGTTGACACTTAAGTTTTGAATACATATTAGAATCTGTAGACATTTTACAATTGTTTCTATCCGCAAAGTGATTTACTTTTACGATAAAACATTATTCCCTCTAAAATTAGATTTGAAGTGGTCGTCCTATTACCAATTTATTTAAAGCTCTATGTCTATGTTATTATTTAACTACGTTTTGTAAATTTTTCCCTCTGTTTAGACATATATACTTTTACGTGCGTATGAGTCAACGATTCAAAACAGGTTGAGAGTACTGGGGTGCCTACATCGGGAAGTCCGAGGAGACAGGTACCCTAAAAAGTCCGTTCTTATGACCTCACCCGACGGTAAAGGAAAAGATCTCCTAGAAAGGTTGGGTCCCTAGTTTGGATGCAGAGAACGTCCGTTTAAGAAATAGTGACTCGGTGGACCCTTCGTATATACACTTTTTATGAGTGTTCTATTAACAATTTGAATTTTTTTTTATTCGATGTCTTAACATACTAAGGTGAAACAGACTTTACTAACACACATACATATTTGATACAAATCTCTCGTCCAGACCTTCCTCTGTGTGACCTTCACAATTGACGCCAGTAAGGTCCTTATCCCAACCCTCCCAGTCTGGTTAAAGTATAAAAATAAAATATACTAAAACACAGACTAAAAAAAAGTTCCTGAAAGGTGAGTTATGACAATATTAAAAATTTTATAATGTACAAAATTTTCGAATACGAAGTTTTACGAGATTTGTTCCTACGGATAATTAATTATAAAATTTCAGATTCTTACTACATACATTCTGTTTTCTCGAATGTAGACATACCTTTACGTATAAGGAGAAGTATAAGACGTCGATCACTTATTTAAATCGGAAAGAAAATTTATATCTTAAGGTCCTATGTAGACCTCTCTGACTCAGGATCAGTCCTTTGTCGAATCTGTTTCATATTGATGAAACAAAATTTTTGACCTTAAATCTCCCAATTTAAATTTTTTTATTTCCTTTCGACCTTCGTAAATTTTATCTCTTTGTTTAAAGAAGAGGGATTCAGACCACCAGAATTATAAGAATGTTAAAATTAAATAAACTTTTTGGTACAGACATTTACCAGTACATGAATCTATAAATTTATAGATTTTATTCGTGAAACCCTTAATGAAAAGGATAATTTTTGTAATTGAAAGGTATTATTATTATGTTGATCCCATTTATTTTATTTCTTTTTGTTTAATCGGTTCTTCGTCCCTGTTTTCTTTTGGTAAACGAAATTTTATGAACTCAACAAAAGGTCCTTCGTGGTAGAAAAGAGTGTCTCGTTTTATTCCTTTTTTGTCCGAGTCACCTTCAAAGGTGAGGTAACCAAGACAGTAATTCTAGTAGACAAGGTTTGTGTGTGTTCGGATTTTAAAGGACAAAAGTTTGATAACAGTGGTAGAAGATCGGATCACAATAGACACGATTGAAATCGAATTATTATATTTGTTTTCTTATGTGGTTTTTATTACGTTCTGTTACGGATCTCCATCCGATTGTTGACACGGTGTTTGAAGAATTTATCCCCAAATATATGTCACAGACCTGTTTTTGTTTAATCGATCTGTATTTCGTCAAAGTATTATCGTTTGGATTGTTTTCATTGTTTTTAGTATATATTGAGTTTGTGATACCATCGACCTTTCTTTAAAGTCCCTTAAAATTTACTAATTACTTTCACGTAGAGTGAATGAACAACTGTAGTGACGATTTGACTACGGATGGAGTTTTGAGACCACCTTCGGGATGTAGTTTCCTTATTTGTTTTGTCGTTACTGGTTTTGGGGGACTATAAAATGTTTGTGTTTGATCAAGAATGTGGAAAACCCTAGCAATCTGGCGAGACGCTTAGAATATTTTCGTTATCCTGGAAAAGAAATTTTTTCCGTGTATTTATTATAGCGGGTCACAGTCCCCAAGTGTCCTGGGGACCCGGTGTACTATTCTTGCGAACTTTATCCTGAAGGGAAATTATGAAGAATGATGTTTCTCCTCAAACTATACTCTGAAACCTGGGGTTGATCCGTGTACGTAAACATTTTAAGGTGTCCTTCCATCCAATGGAGAGTTATGCCGTACCACCCCGTCCAACTTATATATACAAATGAACACTTATGATCAGGTAGAGAGTATAAAGGTTCACATGCCCGATACCCTGTGTGATTGAGACCCAAAGGCTCCGAAGGAGTAGGACTGCTCCTCCTCCTCCGATTCTCCGTTCTCTGACCGATTGTCGCCTACGTTCCATTCGAACGTTGCAGGACACACCGACCTACTTCCGAACTTGGACATGACCTTTCTTTCTGGTGGACGGAACCCAAAGTAAGTAGAGTGGGAGAAGGACACTGGTTCGTGAGATTCTGACACGAGTGTAGTCCCACACTAGTGTCCTGCCACCCCAGTCCCTCAGGTGGAGCTGAAGTCCTCAGTCGGAAGTCGGGCGGAAACCGGATCTGCTTTCCATAAACCCTCAGGATACGGTGGTCCAACCGACCTCTAAATCTTGCCGTCGACATCAATGAGTGTCTCGTTCACACAGAAAACATATAGAGGGATTCTTGGGTACCTTCGTCTCCATCGTGTTTACAGGTCTGTCTAAGGAGGGTTAAATCGACTTTTGTCGTCTTCATGGTATTTCCCGACACTCAAAGTTTGTGCAGGTCTCAGTGGTTTGGTAAGTAAAGTAGAGATCCTTAGAGTGATCTCCGTTATTGCGTTTTCTGTCGATTTATGCATCCCGTAGGTTCGTGAGTCATGTTACAACCAATATAGTCGTTTATAAACTTTGTTAGATTTATACGTTGTTATCCATCCCATTGGTTGGTAGGGTCAAAGGGGTCCTGGTAGGGATAAAAATGTTCAGTTTTAAGGTGTAGGGCCCTTTGAGGAGTCAGGATTCGTTTGGTCCTTCGTTTGACCCCTGTCATCCTTTAACTCCTTTATTTAATTCTGTGCAAAGATACCTCAAACTGTGTCAGTAATTTTACTACGGAAACTTACCGTAAAATTTCTAGGGGGAGGGGGTACCAAACTTTTTAAAGGTTTGTGACTCTCCCGAACCGGTCCTTGATTAGAGAAGGTAAAACCTCATCGACCTTAGACGACACTTCTCTTTGACGTTGAGGAAAGACAGATAGCTATGGTAGAGACCGAGACAGTGGACGAGGTCCATTTCGACTGACGCGGTCCCAATAGGTCTCGTGGACACGTTTAAAGATAAGGTCATACGAAGAGGACTGACGGCACTTCAGGAAACTTGTCGACAAAGGATGGGTTCTAGAACAAAGTAAAGAGAAGGTAGATTCACGAACCGTCTCACGTGTCATCCGTTCCTACACCACGGAATTTTCTGTTCACACTGTTCCCAATGGACTTGTTTACTTACTTACTTAGTCACAGAGGCCCAGTGGGACTTCTACGACAGAGACGAGAAATGCTTGGGTCAGAGACACTTTTAATTACGATGCGGTTTGGTTGTCACCCAGAAGAATAACGACATTCTCAAGTCGGTGTTTAGGACAGTTTAGAGGAGGAGACGTTCCAAGTCAGTTGTTTTTCACTTTGATGAATTAGTTCTAATTCAGTTACACTTTGGTATACCTTGGTACTCTCACTCGACGTCAGGTCCTTGGTGTTGAAGACTGTTCGGGGATGTCATAACTCTGCAGATGCATAAAATCAATATTTTGTAAAAAAATCACATAAGTTAATATATATATTGATTAAGAGGATGTACAAGTTGAAACCCCACACACACGCATTACTGTAGGGACAGAGACTCCCGTCCTACATTAGAGTAATCTTCTTATTTCCGTTGTTCGGTGCATGGTACTTCTTCATGTCATTTTTACCTGTACAAATTCACTTCTTATTCTACACTCTTGAAATTTAAAACAACAAAGTCACCATCCTGTAACTACAGTGTAGACTTTCAGTGTAAAAGATCGTGTCTATGTTTAAGATTGACGTCAAAATCTCGTTACGACAGGTTGTCTTGAAAGACGGCACTTCTTTTACCGATACAACTGGTAGTGTCGTCGATGATCAGTGTACGTCGATGTCTCTTGAATTTGGCTCAGACCACGTTGAGTCCTCACCTAAAAGGTCAAGTAAATTAAATCGGTGTGCTCACATCGACGATAGCACCCTGCCACGGCGAAATTTCAGATAAAGAAGCTGAACTCGTTCTCCGTTATGGTTAACGATTTCTCCGACGTCAAGATTGATTCTTTTGGGTGTTACTTACAAATTTTAACAATTTACAATGACATCCGACGACACGGACTCTACGATTGTTAATACACTTGTACAAAGGACTAAAATGACCCGAGGTGTTTACGTACAGGGGACGCAACAAAAACAATTATAATAAGAACCCTTTTCTTGTACGAACGAATTTATCACTGAAAATTTTTTATATATTGTAATTATTGTGAAACTTTAATTTTTTTTTTAAAATAGAAGGTGTCTGGGTTGTTCACAGATTTGAGAAAGAATAAATCGATAAGTTAAGTTTTAATTATTAATTAAGACCTTTTTTCGATCGTAAAAATCAAAGGTCGTTTTGTATGTTTTTGTAAGAGGAAAAGAGGGGACGAAACATGACTTTCAAGTGTTAAGTGCTAGTTCATTTTGTGACGGTAAACCTACTGTCAAGTCTTTGTTGTGAAAGTGTAATTCTTCATCTCCTCTTCGTATTTCACCATGTTTTGTTTTAAGGTTAAAGGTATTAATGTAAATAGAACTTACTCGGTCTTATTACGAAACATATTAAAACAAGAATTGTACTTTGAGTTAGATTTCGAAGGTCTTGTTTTCTATACACCGTTACTTTCCGAAGGAACCTTTCTGTATGAAGGTTTCTCTACTTAATACGTAAGACCTCAGTAACTGATATTTCGTGTAATTCAAATTCTCCGTTCCCTCTTCTTGGAGTGGGTTTCTCTTCATTCGTGTTTCGACTTGTCCTCCGTTTTTAATGAGGTGTCTATTACTTACTTCTCCTAGAACCTACCCTGACATCTCCTGACTCGAGCTCCCGACTGTCACTACGAGAGGGGGGCCGAGGGACGTCACTATCTCCCCTCGTGATTGGAAACCGTTCTGTACTGAGAAACCCCCCCCTTTGTGACAAAGTAAGTGTACTGTAGGTCTATCAGTGGAGTGAGACATTCTTTTCGACAACTAGTAAGTGGAGAGAAAAAGTCGATTAGTCGTGGTAGAACAGGCAAGATACTACAGAACTGGGAGTCTTCTCGGGTCGAAAGAGAAAAGGACAGTTGAAAGGTAGAGGGAGATATGGTGGGTTCAGAATTTCGGAAACTGTTTTTCCTTCATTTTTCCCTTTCTGATCTCTAGAGAAGTTCTTTTAATCTCTATGGTTCCCTTGTAAAGTACGTTTCTACCCGAGCTATTTCCTGTCTTTACCATACCTGGATTGTCTTCGTCTTCTATAATTCTTCTCCACCGTTCTTATGTGTCTTCTTGATATGGCTTTTTCTAGAAGTACTGGGTCTATTAGTGCTACCACACTAGTGAGTGGATCTCGGTCTGTAGGACCTTACACTTCAGTTCACCCGGAATCCTTCGTAGTGATGCTTGTTTCGATCACCTCCACTACCTTAAGGTCAACTCGATAAAGTTTAGGACTTTCTACTCCGATACTTTCACGACGTGAGTTATACGGTCGTTTAAACCTTTTGAGTCGTCACCGGTGTCCTGACCTTTTCCAGATAAAAGTAAGGTTAGGTTTTCTTTCCGTTACGGTTTCTTACGAGTTTGATGACATATTAACATGAGTAGAGTGTACGATCGTTTCATTACGAGTTTTGAGAGGTTCGATCCGAAGTTGTCATGAACTTGACTCTTGAAGGTTTACAAGTTCGACCTAAAATTTTTCCGTCTCCTTGGTCTCTAGTTTAACGGTTGTAGGTGACGTAGTAGCTTTTTCGTTTTGTCAAGGTCTTTTTGTAGATGAAGACGAAATAACTGATACGGTTTCGGAAATAACTAGTGTTGTTTGACACCTTTTAAGACTTTCTCTTCCCTTATGGTCTGGTGGACTGGACGGAGGACTCTTTAGACATACGTACAGTTCTTGGTTCAGTCTTGACCTATACCTTGTTGTCTGACCAAGGTTTAGTCCTTTCCTCATACGGTTCCGACATATGACAGTGGGACGAATAAATTGAATATACGTCTCGTGTAGTACTCTTTGCGACCTGACCTACTTCGTGTTCGACCTTAGTTCTAACGGCCCTCTGTGTCTATACGTCTACTGTGGTGGGATTACCGTCTTTCGCTTCTTCTTGATTTCTCGGAGAACTACTTTCACTTTCTCCTCTCCCTTTTTCAACCGAATTTTGAGTTGTAAGTCTTTTGTTTCTAGTACCGTAGACCAGGGTTGTGAAGTACCGTTTATCTACCCCTTTGTCACCTTTGTCATAGTCTGAAATAAAGACCCCCGAGGTTTTAGTGACGTCTACCACTGACGTCGGTACTTTAATTTTGTCAGACCGAGGAACCTTCTTTTCAATACTGGTTGGATCTATCGTATAATTTTTCGTCTCTGTAATGAAACTGTTTTTTCCAGGTAGATCAGTTTCGATACCAAAAAGGTCATCAGTACATACCTATACTCTCAACCTGATATTTCTTTCGACTCACGACTTCTTAACTACGAAAACTTGACAGCACAACCCCTCCTGAGAACTCTCAGGGTTACTGACGTTCCTCTAGGTTGGTCAGGTCAGGACCCACAAGTCACCATCCTGACTACGACTTCGACTTTGAGATTATGAGACAGGTCGACTACGCTTCTTGACTGAGTGACCTTTTCTGGGACTACGACCCTTTCTAACTCCCACCCTCCTCTTCCCCTACTGTCTCCTACTCTACCAACCTACCGTAATGACTGAGTTACCTGTACTCAAACTCATTTGAGGTCCTTAACCACTACCTGTCCCTCCGAACCGCACGACGTCAGGAACCCCAGCGTCTCAGCCTGTGCTGACTCGCTGACTCTTGTCACTGCCCTTCCTAAATGTACATGTACTAAAACACGACTCCTGACCCTCTCTTCCCGACCCCCTTTCTCTTTTTCTGGTCGATAAAGACGACCAGGGTAAACCGTCCTGGGTTGAGTAGGACTTGAGGTTCTTTTTGACAATGGCTTCGATATGTCAAGTATTTTCGAATTGTTTTTCTCGTATACATTTATTATGTATATCTGTATAGTGTACGTCAACTGTGTTCTATTCAATATGTCAAGAGACGAAATTTATACAATCTTTCCGTTCTGTTAGTCAGTAAGTGTTGCACGACCGTAGACTCCATTGTCTGCTGTTGACTGACGCAGACTGAACGGTTAAACCTTCAAGTGATCTCAGACGTCTTCGATTTTTATCGGTGTGTTTGTACAAATGTTGTAACACTTTTATGTCCTAGGTGTGACAAAAGATTTATATTTGGAACTCAAACTTCGTGTCCCTAACCGAGACCCAAAAGTCTCTGCAGTGACCCTGTAGGGTGTGAAACGGTGTCTTTAGGTGTAAAGTCCGAAAATGAAATTTATATATTAACCACCATAAATTGATCTCACTTCCACCTCACCTAGACCTTCCCTCTCCTGTTCCTCTCCCCCCTTTTTTACCATAGCGAAGGAGGTAAATTAATCTCCCGAAGTCTTCTGGTGTTTGGGGGTTGAGGAACACCACCCTAGTCGGACAGTACTTAAGACGTTCTCCTATAGGACGGATATAAAAAGGTGGGTCATATAGGTGAGAGGCTAGATCAGGGACGGGACAAGGATTCTGACATCCGCGATGACTTCATCTATGTACATCTGTCCTTCAGTCTACCTTATACATGTATACACATTTTCAGGGACGCGGGGTGAACCAGGTACGCATCACATCCGTATAATTTCCGTTGTTAAGAAACCGACGCGATGTACCGGACACCCTAGCTTGAACACAGGAACCGTCACCTTCGTGTCTCAGGATTGGTGACCTGGCGGTCCTTTAAGGGTGTCCGTTATTAAGATTGAGAACAGGACAAGGATTTTTCACTTTAGTAAGACCGAGTTTGTGTCACCCTGGAAAGATCGATTTTGGGAATTACGAAATAGTTGACCCTAACGACCATCCTCCCTTTCCCACTCGATTCTGCTATTTTGTAAGTTTCCTCATACAATAATCACATCCTTTTTTTATAAGTCAGATTCAATACGTTTTAATAAAAAACAATAATTAACGACCTATCTTAAACAAATCTAAAATAGGAGACGTAAATTAAGATTTTTTAGTCGAGAATTTCTTTATTCTTTTTCTTTTTGGATATCGTTGTCTGAATCGGGATATGATCATATGATATTTGAAGTTTACTCCTAAGGTATAAAGACCTCCGATAGGTTCTAGGTTTTCTTCACAAGAAGTCTTGTTTTGACACATTCAACATGTCCGTAAAAAAATTGTTTTATTTGATATTAGTTGTTGTTTAAGTTGACTTTTTGACCTCCTTTAATATATGTTAGGATGGTGGTAGTTTTTATGTAAAAGGGTATGCAAGTAGATTAAAAAAAGGTACATATATGTATGAAAGTTTCATCGATTGAAATTTTTTTTTTAACCCTCCTATTAACGAAATGTTACAACATAACCAAAAACGACATGTTTTCGCACTTACGCGACATTCGTACGTATATAGGGGAGGGAGAACACGGAGGGGTGGTGGTGGCATGGGGAGATCCAGTAGTGTCTCGTGGTTCGACTCCAGGGACACGATGTGTCATCGAAGAGTTATCGGTACATAAAATAAAATAAAATAAATAAATAAATAAATAAAAATCGGTACATAAGATGTGTGCCATCACATATACACAGTTACGATTCGTCGATTGAAAATGTTATGTCTACTACACAAAAACCAAAGGACTCGGTGTGAAGATTGAAAGTCTTCGAATTTTAAGAACCCAAATTTAAAATTAAGTTATTATAAAGTGATTATAAGTGATTATCAGTAATTAAAAAGGTCCATAACGAATAGTCCGATCTTAAATGTCTTTATTTCCACTTCAGGAGTGACTTTACGAAAGACTTTGGGCTATTTCTTTTGCGTGAATTCCTGATATTTTTGTGTCCTGTAAATAATTGGTACCCGAAGGAATCGTGTCTTAGGGTCTATCTGAGATCGTTAATTCTATAAATTAATGAGTTTCCTACAGGACGACCCGGAACAGGTCAAAACATGTCATACGTCAATTACGAGATTCGTGTATTACCACTTTTGTTTGTACATAATAGAAGAGCTTTCTTTACCGACGTAAACAAATGGTTATTACCGTTAGAGTAAGACATATCTTACTAAACAATTTAGATTGTCTTTTTCTTAAATAAGGTCTTTTTTTCTAAAAAACTATAAAGTTGAATTGCAATCCGTAACATTTGACTTCTATAAGAGTCTTATTTACAAATATGGAATTCTAATTTTCTAATCCACTAGATCAATATGTAATAGATGTTGCTTGTCTCCTATCAAACCAGGTTTTGGCTCCTCTTTGGTTAATAGAGACCCGAAGGGACCACCGAGTCACCATTTCTTAGGTGGGCGGTTACGTCCCCTGGGTCCCAAACTCGGGACCCATCTCTCCAGAGGACCTCTCCCTTTACCACTGGATGACGCCATAAGAACGGACCTCTTAGGGTACCTGTCTCCTCGAACCACCGGATCTCAGGTACCCCAGCGTTTCGCAGACTGAGCTGAATCGGTGATTTCTTGTTGTTGTTTTCAATAGAGATCAATTTTAGACTGATCGAAATTTTTTTCTTTTATTTTAGTTTTCGTGGCCAAGATATAGAACAAGTTATTGACTGGTACGTTTCTGTTTAATTGCTCCAAAAGTAAATTTCTAATTATAAGACATTGGGATCCGACCGTCTCCAATTACTCAAAGTCCATTGATCTAGATTAAGAACCACCTCGTTTCTGTTTCTTTCTTTCTTTTTTTTTTTTGTTCTGGAAATCGATCAGAGGATCTGGACAGTGACTCCAGGGGTGTGGTTGGGGTATACCGAAAGATTAGAAATCCTCGTCAACCCTTTCTTATTAGTCTTTATTTTTGATGGGTCGTGACATCAGTAGTGTATAAGGAACGCCCCTCCTCCTGTTAAGGAACGTCTCCAACCCCCCTCCGTCCCCACCCTCCATGTTTGATGACCGACATTTTGTCCGATGGTCCTACATGACATGTTGTACCCCTTATATTAGTTATGAAATATTGTTGACTTTCACTTCATAGTGGAAATTTTTAAAATAATTTTTTAATCTTAACTTTCCTTTTTTTTTTCTTATTGAAGAAACAGGAGAGTCGAATCAGGAAAGTGGTCTACCGAATCCCTCGTTAACCTGTATTTGTAAACAATACACGTCGGAGGGTTCTTGAGTGAGAAGTGACGAGATCAGAGTTTTGGATTGGGTGTGTTACGAACTGTTTTCATCCTTGGGTTGCTCACCAATAACTCACTTACTTACTTCTTCTCATAAGTACCTATTCCACTTGGAGTGTCCCTGGTACTAATACCAGTAGGTATTTATTATTAGTCACCAAACTCCAAGCTACGGTCTTTGTACGCTCTTTTCGGTTTCTTTATATGACACTATTACTTAATTGACTCTTTGATAGTAATTCGGACTTATTCGTAAATGTGAAATTTATATATCAATATTCGTACTATATCTACGATAATACACTTTATGTGTTTTATGTTTCTGGAAGGGGATTCCATAGGTCTTTCACATCGTTTGTGTCCGGTATTGTGACATGGTGTCCGTTACGGGACTTATCCAAAGGAAACATAAGGCAAGACAACAGACGGGGGATCACCTCAGGAGCACTCGTCTCTTTTGCATTCTTTCCGTCCGTGATGTCTGTGGTCGTTTCGGGTTTTGTCGTGTCTTGTTTCACGTTCCGTGTTGTTCGAATGAAACCTGAAGATGCTTAGTCGATGAGTTCCTGTCTTTCGCTTGAAGATTTAAGGATAAGTTCCGAAAACGAGGTTTCTGTTTTGAGAACATAGTTGAAGCCATCCAAGTGATAAAGGAATACGTGGAAACCTGGAAAGTAGTAATGGAAAATTCCTTTTCAACCGTGGAGATCTGACGTAGGTCCACCGTATACCCAAAGACCTAGAAATTCCTCTGTTAAATGATTGACGATCAAAGATCCAAGTGCACCAGTCGGACGAAATTAGAGTCCACAAAAAGTCCACAGAAACTGTGCTCACCGATTTCGTCTTAGTGAAGGTGTCTCTACGGAGACCGTTCGAGACATAAGTAAAGTGACGTGAAGTTTAGCTCCCTGTCCATTTCACTTTGTCTCTGCGGCTTGTCGCTACCGTCTGCACCGACTCACTGAGGAGGGTCTTTCGTCCGAATAGAGGTACCCCTAGAGAGACAGACCTCTCCCCACACCCAAAACAGATACTAGAGTAGACGACGTCGTCGGCTGAGCGGAGGTTTGGCCGCCGGGTAAAATATGGGCTCAAAGCGTGATTGTACATGTCAAGAAATTTATACATTCTACTGTCTGTGACGATGACTGAATGTATTTGTTGCTCAGTGCACTGGGGGAGGCGAGGAATACTGACCACTGTGTGGAGACGTTCGGTTGGCCGTTCCCAATATGTTTGAAGTGATTGGCTTGTTTTGTAGGTTTTTAGTGAGGACTTCCCTCTATGTTCAGAATTCACAAAGCCCCGAAGTCACTGGGTCACCAAGGTGAAGAATTGAAGACTTTCTTAGTTTTACGATTTATTGAATACTAATAAAATTTATTTTACTAGAGGTCTCTACACTACGATCTAAAAGAGGGCATACATTCATGAACGTGTAATTTTTGAGGACGTGACCATTCTAGACAGAGGGTCTCAACATACTTTGTTAGTTTATTCTCCTGGGTATGGTTTTTTGTAAGTCTCTACTTTTTTCCCTGATTTTATTTGTCAAGGGAATTAATAGTATAAATGGCGGGAAACATCTTCACGTAATCATACTATCAAGACCGTCCAAGATTTTTGTCAAGTAAAGGTCACTAAATACTGATATAGAATATACACTGTGTCAATAGTCGAAATTTGTGGGAGTGGTCGAAAAAGTACCTCCTTTGTCTCTCCGGGTTTAGTCCGCTCTACCTCGTCAGTTCCAAATAAAATTATTCGTTTACGAGTCCCATCTCCTTGTGTTCTGCATTGTAAAAAAAAAAAAAAAAAGACAAGAGTCTGACGACACTTACGATACTTTCCGCTCTCCTTACTCTTCTGTCGACTGTATGTAGAAGGAGACAAGTAAAGAGAAAAGCGAAACCTGTTTGGGAGCCGTTGTCCTTTATAATTCTTGTGTCTCCTTTTGAGACACGAGCATTACGGAAGGGTTGAAGGAACAAGTCTAGAGGTGATGTTTCCGTTCCTTGCCGGTCAAAGGTGGAAGCTCCTGGGATCTTTCTGAATGAGGTTCGTAGTGCCAAGGATACAGTCCCTCTTCCCCACACCCCCTTGAAGGGGTCGAGAGATAAGAACCTACAATGCCTAAGAAGCCAATTAAAAATAGACGACAAAATGATGGTGCAATAAATATCTCCCGTTTCATCGATTTTTTGGCTGAAAGAATTTTGAATGATATAAATCTGTTACTATAGTGATGATTTAAACTTTATACTATAATACTATATTAAGAAGTTCGTACGAATATATAGATTAAATTGCAAGACTTCAGACAAGTTCACTAAGTAATTTTACTCATTGTTCCCTTGTTTACTCTGTCGACAACACAAACATCTAGACTACACGTGGCACGGCAAACTCGAGTTGTTCGATGAGTTCTTTTCTTTACAAGGATAAGAGTTTATTAATATAAAATTTTTAGTCACGTCATAGAGATAATTTCTGAATTCAGATATGTTCATCGCGATTGAAAGACGCGCGATACTTTAATTTGAATGTCGTAAGTAGTGTTAAACATTAGTATGACTAATAAAACAAACTACCAACCACATCGTAGAAGAGAGAGGTTCCTCTGTCATTCCTTAATTCTCCTCTGACTCAGAGAGGTCAGGTGGTTCGAAGTTCGTGTAGCCTACTATACTGTCCGCGACTTATTTCCATACATATAATTTTACAAGATAATTTAAGTATAGACGTCTTCCAGTTTGTAGTTCGACATGTCTTCTCGAATAGTGTGTGTTATGATTTTAGGGTGACGTCCGTAGGAGTGGGACTCGATCTGAGATTTCTCTTCGATCAGGACCAAACCCGAAGAGAACCACCAATGGGACCCAACCAATAAGGACCAAATTGGGGAGTGGTGTCTGGGTAAGAGATGGACAGAGACACAGACCCCTTCTCCACTCACATGCATAGGGGGAGAGAGGGTCGAAATAGATTAAGGACTCGTGTCTCAGGGACCCACCAATGAGGAGTAACAAAGTCCCGAGTCCCCAGACCATATGTGTCGAAAAATTTACTCGTAAATAATAAAGGAGGGGACAGGGAGGTCGGGATTCCCATAGTCCTGGGAGTACATTCGGGTTGGGTGTCGTGGTCTACCTAAGACGAGGTGTATGATTCGGTGACAACACCAAATAGTGCGTGTCTCACATTAAAAGATCCTTGTTAAACAAAAGTAAGTGGAGGAGGTAGAAAGGAGTTACTGGAGGGTGACGGATTAAAAGTAGACGTTAGGTGTATTGAGAGTGTGTCAGACAGGATATTGGCAGAGTTAAAAGACGGAAAAAAAAAAAATTGAGATATTTCTAACTGAGATTCTCAAATTTCAGTTATTTCCCGTAAATATGAGAGTACTGGTACCTGTACAACAAAGGGTGCCGGGGAACCCTGACCCTGACGCGACCGAAGAGCCGAACACGTCCCAGTCAGTGATCGGGGTCCGGTATGTTGCCTCTTACGAGGAGTCCAATTCCAAATTACCTCAGAGACAAAAGATGAAGTAGTTACGGGAATTAGTTAGTAGTTGGAAAGGGTTCGGAGGGTGACATTCCGGACGAAATAGTTGGGAGAGGAAAGGATCCAGGTAAGATGAACTCAGGAGGGAACGGGACTGGAAGACGAAGTTGTCCCCAAGGAAGACACTAAAGGGTGACATAAAAGGGTCCCACCCAGGTGGGTCGGGACGTCCGGTACGAAAGGAGGAAGAACCAAATGAGGAGTAAAACAATGTCGGTTTGCGATTCTTTCCCATAGACCTTCCATACGAAATTTTCTACTGTCGTTTTTGCTACGTACGTAGGGTAACAAGGGTCGTCGTGTGAGATATTATGGGTTCTTAACCTTCGCTGACTTTACAAGTAACTGTCTACTTACCTGTTTCCACACCGTATATATACATGTGTGTGTGTATGTGTTACTTTATGACGACGACGACGACGACCCAGAGAAGTCAGCACAGGCTGAGACACGCTGTGGTGTCTACCGTCGGGTGGTCCGAGGGGGTAGGGACCCTAAGAGGTCCGTTCTTGTAACCTCACCCAACGGTAAAGGAAGAGGTTGCGTACTTTGACTTTTCACTTTCACTTCAGTGAGTCAGTGCAGACTGAGAATCGCTGGGGTACCTGACGTCGGGTGGTCCGAGGGGGCAGGGGCCCTAAGAGGTCCGTTCTTGTGACCTCACCCAACGGTAAAGGAAGAGGTTACGTACTTTGACTTTTCACTTTTCACTTCAGCGAGTCAGTACAGGCTGAGAGGTGCTGGGGTACTTGACGTCGGGTGGTCCGAGGAGGCAGCTACCCTAAAAGGTCCGATCTCATGACCTCACCCAACGGTAAAGGAAGAGGTCACGTACTTTCACTTTTCACTTTCACTTCAGCGAGTCAACACAGGCTGAGAGGTGCTGGAGTGACTGACGTCGGGTGGTCCGAGGAGGTAGGTACCCTAAAAGGTCCGTTCTCATGACCTCACCCCACGGTGACGGAAGAGGGTCACCTTATGATCAATCGGTGTTTTTTGTTACAATGAAAGTCGTTGTACCCACTTGGATCTTTAATAGTATGATTCACTTCAGTCTTTTTCTTTCTGTTTATGCCATACTATCGTGCACATACACTTTAGATTTTATACTATGTCTACTTGAATAGATGTTTTGTCTTTGTCTAAATGTCTGTAATTCTTGTCTGACCACCACCGGTTCTCCCCTACTCGTACCCCCTCCTTATCAAACCTTCAAATTCTAATTGTCTATGTACGACGACGACGACGACGACGATTCAGCGAAGTCAGCACAGGCTGAGACACGCTGGGGTATCTACCGTCGGGTGGTCCGAGGGGGCAGGGACCCTAAGAGGTCCGTTCTTGTGACCTCACCCAACGGTAAAGGAAGAGGTTACGTACTTTCACTTTTCACTTTCCCTTCAGCGAGTCAGTACAGGCTGAGAATCACTGGGGTACCTGACGCCGGGTGGTCCGAGGTGGTAGGTACCCTAAAAGGTCCGTTCTCACGACCTCATCCCGTCTATGTACGATGATACATATTTTGTCTATGTATTTCCTGGATAACATATCGTGTTCCTTGATATAAACTATAGAGTATTATTGGATATTGCCTTTTTTTAGACTTTTACTTGTGTCTGCGTGTGTAAACATGTTGACCTAGTGAAACGACATGTAGACTTTACTTGTGTTGTGAGATTTAGTCGATATAAAGTTATTTTTGTTACAAATTTAATTAACTAAAAATTTTTACCGTCGTCTCGTATCACCAATTATTGTGACATATTAGTTAACGATAGTCTTTCTTGTGACAAAATTTATAACCATGAATAATACGATAAGAGAAGCCTATTTCCCTTGTTATGTCAGACGAGAGGTATAGACATACAACGAGTAAGTATCAAAGTTGACTAGAGCCTAGTTTTTATAAACCTTTTTTCTTTGAGGTCTTTCAAGGTTGATAAATGTGTTGTAGATGTAAGATTGTCCATAGTGTCTATTAGATCTCTACTAAACTCCTCCGCTGAAGGGACCACCGCGGCACCATTCTTGGACGGACGGTTACGTCCCCTGTGCCCAAGGTACGGACCTACCCTAAGGTGAGCCACACCCCGTCGATTCAGGTACACGGTACTGATGACTCGGACGTGAGGTCCCGGGACCTCGACGTTGACGACTTCGGACACGAGGTGTCACTCTCTTCGGTGACGTTACTCTTCGGGTTCGAGGCTTTGTTCTCGTCGACGACGAACGACGTTGCTCTCGTTCGGGTCCCCTTTCGGTGCTCCTGTGTCGTGTCCGTTTTGGATTTATTTACAAGTTCTTTATAGATATCCTCCTACACGTTATTCGGTAAAATATAGTTCTTGACCTCGTAGGTACCCAACACCATAAGCTCCACCCAGGACTTGGGGAGGGGGAGTCTATGGTTCCCTGTTGACGTAAAATTTTGGGGAGAGTTTGTAAAAATCACTGTTGATTTCCGTTGCCGCCGGGTGAGGTCATAAGAACGGACCTCTTAGGGTCCCTGCCCCCTCGGACCACCCGACGGTAGATACCCCAGCGTGTCTCAGCCTGTGCTGACTTCGCTGAATCGTCGTCGTTTCTGAAATTGACGGACTCAGTACCCATAGATCGTTAGAATGTGAAATGATAAATGTTATAATAAACCCGAAGGGACCGCCGGGTCTCTCATTTCTTTGACGGACGTTACGTCCTCTGGGCCCAAACTAGGGACCCAGTCCTTCTAGGGGACCTCTTCCGTTACCGTTGGGTGAGGTCATAAGAACGGACCTCTTAGGGTACCTGTCTCCTCGGACCACCCGATGTCAAGTACGCCAGTGTTCTCGGCCTGTACTGACTTGCTTCGACAATGTTATAATAATTGGGTACTTTCGTACCTAAAGTACAACAAAGAAAATACACGAGTTGACAAGTACCCAAATTTTGTCTTAAGTAAGTTTTAAATTTCATAAGAATTTTATAGGAAGAGTCGTGTTTTTGCCGATCTTACTGTGGTCGACTGTTGGATGTACACAGACCCCTCCTATAAAGTCACCTTTACTGTTTATTGACATAAATTAGATAGGTAAGTAAGTGAGTAGGTTTTTATAAATGACTCGTTGAAGTCCACGGTGACAAAACCGAGGACCTCTTTACAAATCATCAAATGTTTTGTTTTTGACCCTGAAGGGACCACCCCGTCCCCAATTCTGAGACTTGAAGGTGCCGTCCTCCGTGTCCAAAGTAGGGACCAGTCCCTTGATCCTAGGAAGTATACGTACAGTACACCGAACCGGTTTTTTTGGTTTCGTTGTTGTTTTTTTGGTTATAAGTGGATGGAGTCGTTTACATTTAAGATCGTCTCCTTCTGTTTGGGTTCATTTACTCGTCCTGACTAAAATAAGACATTGACGATCCTTCCTTTTCGTTTCAGTTAGACTTTCACTATTGCAATAGACTTGTTAGACTTCCTCTCCGCCCTCCACTAATATCGAGAGGGTATTTTGCATCGAATCATGTCCTTCGGTGGTGATAAGGATTATGTCAGGGTGGCCCGTCACTGCTACTAGTTCGAGAGTCCTAGTCTAGGACCTTCGACGTGAGAACTTTTCGAGACGTCAGAACAGAAAAGTTTCAAGAGGTAGTCGATTATTCTACTCCATTATTAGTTACGTTCCGAAGTGACCCAATAGAGGCACGCTCCGGTAATGAGATCAGGGGACTGTAGTAGTTTATCGTTAGGACCTGGTGAGTGGAGAAACGACGTCATAGGTGTTTGTCTTATTTGTTGAACTCATTTTGCCTTCCTTTTTCTTACTCAAAATCAAGTTAGTAAAAAAACGCCACAAAGAAAGTTGTGAAAGATGAAAGACATTCATTGATTCAAGCAAGAAGGGGTTGAACCCTCACTTAGTTCCCCACGATCTCTCCTACTTCTTTTCATAAGTCTTTAGGTCGTTTACAATTCTTATTCTTACTGCCACTACTTCCGTTCACCGATTTCCGTCATTTCGATGAACCGAAGTATTTATTTATATGTTTTATACTACTAAAACGTATCTATACACTGTTCAAAAGACTCCCCCGCATGGAATGTATGTTACACACAAGACATTTGTCAGGAACTGAACTCCGACTTTTAAATAAAGACGTCTCCTTTTACTAGTTTGTGTTCCGTTGTCCGAAAGGAAGTTTACCCTCGTTAATTTGACCTGCGTGTCTTAATCCTTCCACCCGAGGGTTCCCTTCCTCTGTGTCTTTGTGACCAGTAGGTCTTCTTTCGGGCGGTCGGAAGGAAGACTGTATTAGAAAGAGAAGACGACGACTGTCGGAACACACAAGAACGAAGGAGAAAAAAGAGAGAGATTGGTAGCATAAGAGAGACTAACGAGCGTAAAGGTGAAATCGAGAAGAGCACGAACAGCATTCGTTGCTGCTTCTTTCAGACAAACGGAACAAAATTTCACAGTGCAAATTACAAGAAAAGACTTGGATTTTTCTTCCATAGAAATAATAAAGGAAAATACGAAAATGCGAAAAGAAAAAAGTGTAGACTCGTACCCAGACAGAACTACAGAAAAAAGTCAATCCAGTCGTGATAATCTTTATTTTACCCAGAATTCGACTTTTACCAGATCCTATTAAACGAGCAAGTGGTCCACTTTCGTTTCCGATCAGATCCACTCGAGAGTTTCTGACAAGGGTGGTGTTGTCATTATTGTTAGTAACTGTAAATAACCCATGTTTCATGATCCGACACACACAGATACACAATCAACGAGCCAGTACACAAGTTAAGAATCGCTGGGGTATTTGACATCGGGAGGTCCGAGGAGACAGGTACCTTAAGAGGTCCGTTCATAGGACCTCACCCAACGGTAAGGGAAGGGGTCCCCTAGAAGGACTGGGTCCCTAGCTTGGGTCCAGAGGACACAACGTCCGTCAAAGAAATACCGGTTCGGTGAGCCCTTCGGGGTCCGTGACATGATTTATGATTTGTAATGGTGTCAAGAGTGGTGTTGGGACATTCCAACCGTGACATTGCTAAGGGTAAATATCTTCTCTTTTGTGTAGTGTCTCTTTAATTGAACGACATTTACCATTTCGGTCCCAAACTTGGTTACAGGGAGACTGGGGTCTCAGACATGGAATTGGTGAATTGTACTATATCCTCCGTCGTTCGAAAAAGACATTGCCCAGTCTATCGTCTATAAAATCCGTGACGTGCGATGTGTACCAAAACAGAGTATAAGATGAAGAAAAATAATAAAAAAATGTTAAAAAATTTTTACATTTCCAGAAGAAACCACCGACTCTGTCATCTCTTTGGTGGACGTTACGTCCTCTGGGTCCAAGGTAGGGACCCACCCCTTCTAGGGGACCTCTTCGTGTACCGTTGAGTGGGGTCATAAGAACGGACCTCTTAAGGTACTTGTCTCCTTATCTAACCGCCCGATGTCACGTAATCCAGCGTTTCTCAATCTGTGTTTCCTCACAGATTGTGTGTGTGTCTACAATTCTTCGGTTAGTCTGGATGTCCGATCTCAAACGACTGGGGACCCTATACTGAAACAATTAAGTCTACTCAGTGATGAAAAGTAAATCTGTATAAATCTATCTTCGTTTCCACTTTCCAAACTTTGTCCATCAAGTATTAGAAATCAGGTACTTACAGGTCATCGATGACTACTACCCTACATTCACTTTCACTTTCACAATCAGTGAGTCAGTATAGGATGAGAAACGTTGGGGTACCTGATATTTTGTCATTCTCTTTTTTCTTTACGTTTGACAGGTAGTTGTCTACTTGTCTATTTCGTCCACACCATATATGTTACCTTATTATGACATACTACAGTGAATATGTATTACTTGATCACTTGTACGCTTTTTTCGTCGACTGAGTGTCTCTTCTTTGATCACCAATGGTCATCCCTCTCCCTTCCCCCTCACTGTTATATCCCCTATCCTAATTCTTCGTGTTTAATACTCATATTTTATTCGATGTTTTTATATGACGTGTTTCGTTCCTTATATAGGATAAAATATTATTGATATTTACCTCGTATGGGAAATTTTGAATACTCAGTGATATGACATGTGAATATTGAATACATTATACCATGCCGTTGATATCAAGTTGAATTTTTTTTCTTTTACATTTTTTGTAGTCTTAGTTTCTTAATATCCCCCAAATACTTGTGTACCTTCCTGTGTCTCGAATACCTGTACTTACGTGTCAATAGTGACTACCCTTAAGTGATTTTTTTTTTTTTTTTAGATTTCACTCGGAGTCGTTGGGTCATAAAGTGTTCATCTTTTGAGACCTATAGGGATAGTAATAGACAACCTGTTTTAATGATAATATTAGACGAAGGACTGTGGGTTGTTAATCGTAGACGCAAATAAAAACCGGTGTCGTGTACCGTACAACTCAAGAAACAAGGGACTGGTCCTTAGCTTGGGGATGGGGGTCTCAACCTTCACACCTCAGAATTGGTGACCCGGAGGTTCCTTCAGGGGCCGTGGACGTATAATTTCTTTACGGAAGAAAAAGTTTCAGAAAGTAGGATCAAGTAACAACTTAATAGTTTTATAAGTAATAAAAGTTACAGTCTCTGATTTCCCGTCGATTAATTGAGGATCGAGTTCTGGGGACTCCTTAAACCTTTAACAACTCTTAGACTTGAAGTAGATAGTCTTAAGAAGGACCCGGAGGCCGTTCTAGGATGAGTGTATTTTATAATTGTACAGTAATGGTGGATGGTGGGAATTAAGACTTTAAGAACTTTATTCTAAATATCCGAGGTATATAAAGTGATGTTGAATTAAAAGGAATTTTTTTTTTTTCGAGATAAAAAAAAAACAAGTGTACACGTGACTAAGTACAGCTACATACCGTTTTTCGGTGGTGTTATTACATTTCTTTAATAGGAGGTTAATTTTATTTATTTAATTAATTTTTTGTTTTCGAGATAAAGTGGTCAGTATTAGCAAAACGATTTGCTTTAGTCTTTGATTCTTAAATTCGGGAAAAAAACTGAGAGGTTCAGTCCAGTTTGTCCAATTAGATGTTTTAGGATGGAGTGTCTTTTCAATGAAGGAATCTTCATTTGTGTACTTTAAACCAAGGCCCATATTCGACAACAAACAAAAACAGTAAAACCACCCCCTTTTTATTTTTGACTCTTTGTCAGAGTGAAGATGAAAGAAACGATAGTTGAAACCTGGTAGCCGAATTTTATTTGTGTCGATAGAAGTCACCAATCCGTTTCCCAATGAATATTTTTGTTTTTGGTTACGGTTGAGTGTATACTCGTAATGAACTCATGTTTTCTCAGATCTCACTCAATAAACAGTTCAGATTTTAACATCCAAAAATTTTTATAATACCTCTCTGAACACGGTAATAAAGTAAGGAAGACAGAGAATTGTTGACGATTTACGTGTTCCTATTTTCCTGCACCTCCAGTAAAAAGAGTCGTAAATTTTTGTAAACGAGATTATGCTCTAGAAATGAGGGTTGAACTGAACCGACAGAAGTTCTTAGACACGTAAAGAAGACAACTCTTTTCAACGAATGAATTATCAAGTAAAGAAAAAGGAATTCATGGAAAAAAAAAAAAAAAAATTAACCTCGCATCATCCGTAGGGTCCACCGAGTCACCGTTTCTTAGACTCTGTGGCCAAGTCAGGGACCCAGCCCTTCTGGGGTACCTCTTCCCTTACCGTTGGGTAAGGTCATAAGAACGGACCCTTTACGGTACCTGTCTCCTGGGACCACCCGATATCAGGGACCCTAGCGTTTTCCCAGTCTGTGTTGAATCGCTGATTTGTTATTGTTTTATCAACGAAATGTTGCATCTCTACACCCACCTGACTCTCCGACAGTATGTCTCACTTCAGTCTTTCTCTTTTTGCTTATAGCGTATAATTACGTATGTACATCTTAGATCTTTTACCATGCCTACTTAGACAAACTTAATGAAAGAAATTTTACGTCTTTGAGGACATAAAGTTGAAACAGAAAAGAAACCGTTATCACTGTTCAGTCTCTATTGGAGTCTCTTATAAATACATTAAAAAAAGGAAATGTATCGTGTTCCGGAAGGGTCCACCGAGTCTACCATTTCTTAGACGGACATCACCTCCTCTGGACCCAAACTAGGGACCCAGACCTAACCCTTCTAGGGGTCCTTTTCCCGTGCCGATGGGTGAGGTGACAAGAACGGACCTCTTAGGGTACCTGTGTTCTTGTGTTTCATATAGAAACTTTCTCTTTTGAGTTCTACTTATTCCGAAAAGACACGTTGAGAAGAGATACAGAAAAGACACGAAACTTTATTGAAGAACGAGGATCTTTTTCAAAGAGATCTTCGATGACAGGAAACAGGAACGGATCATTCGATTCCCCAATTCAAATTAAATGTCTCGCCCGGGAAGTTCTTCTCGTGTCGATTAGTCGGAAGGGAGGGAAAGTCGTATAGAGATGGGGAAGACGTAGAAGGAAGGGTGGGAACGATGAGAGGGAGATCCGAGTGGATCTAAACACCAAATTTCCTAGGGAAGGAAGTTTTTTCGTCGATTGGAGAACCACCACCAAATCAACGATTCAACACAGGTTGAAACCGTTGGGGTACCTGACTTTGGTCAGTGCGAGGAGACAGGTACCCTAAAGGGTTCGTTCTTATGACCTTCCCCAACTGTAAAGGAAGAGGTCCCGTAGAAGGACTGGGTCCCTAACTAAGGACGTAACGTCCACCTAAGAAATGGCTGACCCGGTGGTCCCTTAGGGTAATCCCGACTGGAGAGTCCCCTGTGTGTTTAATACACGACGTTGTCGAAAGAGTAAGGAGAAGGGGATCTCGTTCCTATAACTCTGGGAAGAAACTCTTCAATATTCCAAGGAAGTCCAAAATTGTAGCATATCCTTTTGGGCTTGTTCAAAAACCGGTTGGGTTAATAAAAAGTTATTTATTTATTACCAACGTAACTAATTCGGAACGAGGGGGTCCATACAAAAGGGTAGGAAGATAATACTTACGGACCTGGGTACGGTGGGGTAATCTTGAAGGTGAAGGTCGGAGAGTCCGTCGGTCTACACCGGTTCACTGAATTAAGAGGGTTTCCCTCTCACTGGGGTCTCCACACGTGGAAAAGACCCCGACCCGGACTTCTATACCCGTACCGTGGAGGTGTGAGAAAGGGGAGGGGGGTTCAAACCTGTATCTTCACGATAATGGAACGAGACTGGTACATCTACCTGAGATGCTACACCCCCTCCTACCTCAGTGTCCCTTCTTCCTTGGACCCAGAACGTCTTATTAAAGCGTTCCTCGTACTGACGGAAAGAAACGTTCGGACCTACGTGATTCATTTCGACATAGAAATTAAGGGACGCAAAACCCCAGAGAAACAAGGTTGTCGTACCCGAAATAGTGTTAGCGGTGTCGTGACGATGTATCGTCATGTAAAAGGAGACTCCATTTATTTCAGTGACAAGGGTCAAAGGTCTACTTCTTTGTGTCTGAATCTCCTGATTCACTGAAGAAGGTTCGTGTTTTCGTACCGCGTGACTAGTTGTCCAGACAAGTTGTGTTTGCGGGTGGGTGATGTGATGTCACAGGTGATGTCTGGTAAAATATTTAGTAGAGTGAGACTAACTCTAAAAAGACGAGACAATAGAGAATGTATAGGTCTTGTCTATATAATAGTAGAGTTTTACTTCCCCATAGTTAATATAAACCACACGAGTATCTATGAATTAAATAACGGACAACTTCTAATTTTAAACATCTTTGGGTGGGGGTGGGTGGGGTTTCGACTCGTGGTTTCTTAACTACGAAAACTTGACACCATAACTTCTTCTGAGAACTCTCAGGGAACCTGTCGTTCCTCTAGGTTGGTCAGATAGGATTTCCTCCATTCAGGACCCACAAGTAACCTTTCACTTTCACTTCAACAAGTCAGTACAGACTGAGAAACGCTGGGGTACCTGTTGTCCGAGGAGGCAGGTACCCTATAAGATCCGTTCTCATGACCTCACCCAACGGTAAAGCAAGAGGTCCCTTAGAAGGGGTGGGTCCCTAGTTTGGGTCCAGAGGACGTAACATCTGTCTGCGAAATGGCTGACTCGGTGGTCCGATCGAACCTTCCTGATTACAAATTTGACTTTGAGGTTATGAAACCGGTGGACTACCCTTCTCGACTGAGTAAACTTTTCTGGGACTACGACCCATTCTAACTCCCGTCCTCTTCTTACCCTGTTGTCTCCTATTCTACCAACCTACCGTAGTGACTAAGTTACCTGTACTCAAACCCATCTAAGGTCCTCAACCACGACCTGTCCCTCTGGACCGCACGACGTCAAGTACCCCAATGTTTCTCAGTCTGTGCTGACTCGTTGATTTGACTTGACTTGGGGGCGATTTGAAGTTGCCTTAGTCTGTCTTCCGGTTCAACTTTCTCCGAAGACCAACTTTGAAATGAAGGAAAGGTTTTAAGATCCTAGACTGGGTGTTTCGGGTCTAGACATGGAGGTGAGTCACGAGGATGTTTCCTTTTTAAGTATTACTTACGTGAAACCGATACAAATCATAGAACGAATAATGCTTTCCCCGGTACTTTGGGAATGGGTTGTTACCTCACAAGGAAAGTCATTATTATTCCGGTATGTGGAAGTAAGGATTGTTTGGAAATTTGGATATTGGTTCTCTGTACGGTCCCTACACACATAACCTCCTCCAACCGTCCCACTTCCTTCCTCCCCATAACCTTCCTATTCGGAGAAAACAGAAAGGTACAGTGGAGACCTTTTTTAGTAAAACGAAATCTTAGGTAAAGTAGAAGGTCTTTCGAGAATACTAATTCACGGTCTCAGCTGAATGGATAAGAAAGTTGTACATGTATAACTTATGAATGACAAACGACTACTGACACGGTCCGAGATCTGTGTCTTATCATTCATGTTCTGTTCAATCCTCTATCTTCCACCAAAAAAATTAGGATTGAATTCGAACTCATTTTTAATATCTTATTCAACAAAGTAAGAAATTCTTAACGTTTTACGTATCTAATATTCTTTCCTTCTGGGGAGGGAAGGTAGGAACGGTTGTCGGAGGTAGTCTCCCCCGATAGTCGTGACAGACGTCTGCACGAAGTTAATAGTCGAGAGCCCTGTAAAGACCGCCAGGTCACCAATCCTGAGGCCGAAAGTGACAGTTCCCGGTCCCAAACTAAGGACCAGTCCCTTGATTCTAGGGAGTTCGATGTACCGAGTCGAATTTTTTGTTTGTTTTGCGTAAGTTTATGATGAAGTCCAGACTTTTTTGTGAAGGTGTCACATCACTAGAAAGAGATTCTTGAGCGAATTTTTGACGAGACTCAATCTAGAATTCACCGTGAATGCAAGGTGCCTTAATAATGTCGGGACAAAAGTAAACGTGGATTTAAGGAGGTTCAGTCAGTCGCGAGGGAAAGCACACTCCGTAAGTGAACATTTCTCGTAGTGACCTGGTGACTGACCGAGTCTTTGGGCTGTCGAAGACGTTCTGGTCTGTGTGTCTGCCCTACTGAGAATTAGGACGTGCCTTCCTCGTTTGCGGCTCGACCCTCTCTAGTACCTTCGCGATCTTCGTAATCTCCTCCCTCTCGAAGAGGAGTCCCACCCTCTGTCGTGGGTCGACCTTTCCTTTAAATTCACACTTTTCGTAGTTTTCCTTCTGTCGGGGATATAGACGGGTCGACACTTGTACGGATGGGCCATGGTACCGGAGTTAGGGGTTTCGGTCGGAAAGTTGTCACACTCCGACTCCTTTGTTGTCCTCGTCCTGAAGGGACCGCCGGGTCACCGATTCTGACGTAAGGGTTGCGTCCCCTGGGTCCGACCTAGGGACCAGCTCCGTGACCTAGGGTGTGCGACTTTCATTTCTAGGGTTCACGACGCTGATTCTTGACTGAGTTTATTTATTTATTTGTAAATTTATAAAAAATTTTCTACTGCTGTTACCCTCGTTTAGGTACCTCTACCGGTTCACGTCGGACCCGTGTTCCATATAGACACTCCGACCTCTGATCTCACACACATTCCGACATTCCTTTTGTCCTATCTTTTAGTCCAGATCCCGGTTTCTCACCTTGCTAGACCTCACTGGTTAGTTCCTCGACCCAGTCATGACTCATCGATCACTATGGGGGAACTTCAGGAAAGTTCCCCTCCTTGTACTTTCGGTGTAACTTTCCTCAAGGGAACCTACAAACCTCCGACTCCAAGACACGTCCCCTTGGTCACTTCTCTGACCCTTTTCTTCTCGGTGACCACCGTCGTCACCCTTCCGTCGTTCGTAGTTCACGTCTGTCTCCTCACCAATTCTGAGACGGAAGGTTACGTCCCCCGTGTCCCAGTTAGGGACCAGTTCCTTGATTCTAGGGTGTACGACGTTCCACGTCACTTTTTTTTTTTTTTTTTTCTCCTCACCCGACGCCCTTTCCTCTCCCCCATGAACTCTATGCTCCGAGACGAAATTTCTACCTTCGACTGAAGTCCTTCGGTAGAGGACAGAAGTGGGGGAAGTGGAGGTGGTCCGAGGAAGAGTGGCCCGAGGAATATCGAAAGGGTTATGACGAAGAAGTTGATGATGGACGTATGGGTGGGTGACAGGGTCCCCAGTAGTCAGAAGTATTCTAAGTTGAAGATTGAGACGTCGAGGTTCCGTCACTGAATGGACGAATGGTCTCGGACGTCTAACGAGGGGATTATCAGTAAAGGGGGAAAAGATATCCCCTCCAGTCGTTTGGAGACCTTTCGTGGTCCATCAGTTATGAAATCGGAACCCCGAAGGAGTCACCGATTCACCACTTCTTGAACGGACGGTTACGTCCAAGGTAGGGACCAGACCCTTCTAGGGTGGAAGACGTCTCGTTGATTGGGAGCGTGGTGTTGATGACTCAGGTTCATGGGATCTCGGGTCGAGACGTCGTTCTCTTCGGCGACGTTACTCTTCGAGGGTGTGGTCTTGATCTCCTCTCAGGCGTGTAGTCGTTTCCGGGTCGCGCCGGTTTTTATTTGGTAGTTTTAATAAAAATTTTATGAAATCCGAAATGTCCGACCTCTTCCGTTACCGTTGGGTGAGGTCATGAGAACGGACCTTTTAGGGTACTTGCCTCCTCGGACCTCCCGACGTCAGGTACCCCAGTGCTTCTCAGCCTATGTTGACTCGCAGAGGTGAAAGTGCAAAGTGAAAGTACGTGACCTCTTCCTATACCGTTGGGTGAGGTCACAAGAACGGACCTCTTAGGGTCCCTACCCCCTCGGACCACCCGACGGCAGAGACCCCAGCGTGTCTCAACCTGTGCTGACTTCACTGAATCGTCGTCATCGTCGTCGTCGTCCGAAACGTTCGTTAATTCTAGAGAGAGTGTTGAGGAGTGGAGAAGGCACCATTATACTTTCGTCAACGACTGTTAAGTATTTACTTACCCACACCGACACAAGGACATGTTAAACAAAAGTTTAAAAATAACTAAAAATGACTCCATATCAATCCATCTGACTCCATATATGTTACAATATAATCAAAGTTCATATGTTATTTCACTAATTAAAAATGTATGTATGTATGTATGTATATACATATGTATAAGAAAAAGTTTGAGAAAAGGTAATTTCCAATGTTATCCTATAACTTATATTAAGAGACACGATAGGTCATCCTGGAACGAGAAATGGATAAGATATATGTTGTTATTCACATATAAGATTTGAAGATTAAAAGGAGACATGGGAGGTGGTAGGGGAAACCATGGGTATTCGGATGGGTTAAAATAAATGTTAATAACCATTGACCGACTAAACTACGAGTCCGGTAACAACCGGTCAAGATGTCATGGTCTTCAAAGGTGTCCCACAGACCGAACGATTTCTACTGTAAAAGGTCGGAGAGAATGTCAATCGACACCGCCGCACTGTCAAATCCCACACTCGCTTTTACTAGACATGGTGTACATATAGCACAGGGAAGATTCCCGACTTCTCCAGTCCGACTCAGTGGAACTGATACTTCTCCCCCTGAGGGTGTCTTGCCGTCTCTTTATTCTGCCTTCCTTAGACAGACAACTCCAAGGGACGGTCAGGAGGTCCTTCCTGGTACACCTGACAAAACTCTATCTCTTTCTTTTCCGGGGGTCGGAAAATTGACTTCAGTAACATAAAACTCCGTAGAGAAATATTTCGAAACGTGTCAGTTCAAATCGAGTCACGTGTTTCTCTGACATAAGTCGTTCCGACCCGATGACTTAGTAGTTAGTAGTTAGTTCTTGGGTGTGTCACCAACCTACTGAGCCTTGTTTAGATAGTTAGTAGCTTCGTGCGTAGATAGTAGTAGTACCCTTGGTTATGATCCGTTTTCGAATGAGACCCGGTACGTGAATGTTTTAGGTTACGAGTGAATAGAACTTTCGTTAAGAAGAGTAGTCAGAAATGTCTGCTCCGAGTCTCTCTAATGTTGTATACGAACATCGGTGTGATGAGGATTCATCGGCGTGTCTATATATTTGTCCCTATGTACTAAGAGGCCGTGTAAGAAAACGAGAGTGGTCGTCGAGGGAGCACAGGTCTTATTCAGTATCATCAGTTCAGGTCCCACTATAAATCTCTACCGAGACACTGATGTCCGAAGTCATGAGTTTGACTTTTCACGGTACTTCTAGACCATTGACTGCCGAGGTAAACCAAAGTTGTGATGAGGGGAGGTGTTCGGTTCATACGGTCTTCCTGTGTTCCAATGTACTGAATGGGTCTAAGGAGGTTATGTCAAACTCTTGCAGTCTCACGCCTAAAGTGCTCTGTCAGTGTCCCCGACGGTTTGAGCCGAAGTCGAGACGGTGGTGGAGGAGGAAGTGACGGGTAATCTTCAATTGACAGAGCTGTGGACGATGGGGTCCGACTTCCCTCGGACACTTCGGGAAAGTCTTATACGGTCTCCTCCCCTTCTCGAAGAGAAGAGAGGTCCTTTCCCACTCGTTCCGACGGCTACAAACGACAACTGGGACTCGCCAGTCCACCTCGTCGGTAGAGACGACCCCCGAACCGTAGGTAGTACCCCTGGTAGACCGAGACAAAGGGACGGACGTGTCGGAAAGGCCAGGACACGTCGGTCCTCCGGGTCCCTTTCAGTTCAAGTGGGGGTTTAATGTCGGATCAGTTGTGATCCATTTGGGCTTTAAGTCCACTTTTTCTGAAATTAGAATAAAGTTCAAATTTTCCTTCTTGATAAAGTTTTAAACCACAAAAAAAAAAAAATTAAGAAAAACCAGAACGGTACACTGTGCACTCTAGAATCAAGGGACTGGTCCCTAGCTTGGACACGGGGAACGTTACCTTCACATCTCAGAATTGATGACCTGACGATCCCTACTGGGATCAAACTAAAAAAAAAAATTATTTTATTCAAGTAAAAATTTTTTGAAGTGAACAAATTAGTCGACACCTACCGATTAGTTTTCAATTCATGATATTAAGCAACAATGATATGGTTCTTGATGTATTTCTTTTACAAAACAATGTCTTTACAAATAGAACTCATTTCGTGTTTTAATTGTACAAGAGTTAATGAAAAAATTACGTGAAAAAAGAAACCGTGTAATAAATTATTCATAAAAGTCTTGGTTTGATGTTACCTTCTGTTTGACACGTCGATAAATGGTGGTATAAAAGTTTCTTATAAAAACCCTACACTTTTTTCAAGAATGTATATAACAATGCCAAGAAAAAAAAAAAAATTTTTCGTCCAAAGTTTTTACAAATGTCTGTTAAAACGTCTTATTGATGGATAGGTATATTTATTCGTATCTTTTAATCAGACCTTCATTTATGGAGTTATAAAAGTATCGTCAAAAAGAGACTCACCATTTTAACATTCATTAAAAATAACAGTAGACTCGTAAAAGTTCTAAAAGGTTGTATAGTATTTTATACAAAAATTTTCTCAACCTGATATATTTATCGTACTGTGATTTTCGTTTCGAGAGAGGAAAGTGACGTAAGACATTTTTCTACGTCTTATACCGAATACGTTCGATAAAGTACGGGTTTGGTATATCTTTTTAGAGTCTTTGAGGGAATACTTTCTGGTTTAGAGTCACGACATTGTCATTTGTAAAGTCTTTGTAGTCTCCCCGTGGTATTGTATACCTCTGTCCTTCGGTGACCCCTCTCCCTGGTCTAAGTAATGTGGGTGTCGATAATAGATGCAAAATAGAGGTGATTTAACTGTAATTTTTACCTCATCCGTCACGCATATCGTGAGTCTGTGGACACTGTATAGGAATACCTTCTTTTTATAAAGGTCCTTAAGTTTAAGGGATCATGACGAAATGTCTAACTCTTTTGTCGTCTTTGTGTTGACACTTTGACTTTTCTTTATGTACGGACAGTGTTAAATCGGTGACGATTCTGGTTGATCTTTAGTCAAAGATAAAGTGTTACCCTCAATGATTTTGGTGTCTTTTGGGGGTGTTAATCCCTTGTTTTCAGTCTTAGTTCAAATTGGGACCTCCTACAACAGAGGGTGGGGATCGACGTTACGGGTAGTCCCGGGTCTCTGTGTGTAAACAAACACCTATACTTTTCTTTTTTTTCCCTGACAGTTCCGAGGCCGATTGTTTGGTAACGGGGTTCAAAGTGTGATTACCAGTATACTGGGAAGTTCACGACAAAGAGTCTGTTTGTCAGAGAAGAAAGCATTTCAGTTGCTTTGTGGTCTTTCCGGATCCGGCTGTTCGAGGTCATGAAAAATTTACTGCCTTAGAGAAGTGTCTCCTTTTGTCCTGAAACTCTCTTTATAAAGTCCTTTTCACTTCCATCCCTCCGAGTCCTTTTACAGACTATTTTAAGGTAACGGAAAGGTTTTGTTGTTTTTGTAGCAAAGGGGTCGGGGATTGTGTTTTCGTCTTGTCTTTTATTTTCGCACAAGAGTTCGTTGTACTAAGCACTCTTTTTGTGTCAAAGTGAGTGATAAAGTTGCTTATAAAAGGGGTGTCCCGATGTAATGAATGTCTCTTTCTTTTTCTGTTATATGTCACTTGTCAGGGGTTACCAGTGTAGATAAACATATATGTGTGTGAGGTCTGTGTATGTCGAAGTACCTATTTAAAATGGACGGAAGTTATTTGACTTCTCTTCTAAAAGTTGGTATTTTGTTGTTACCTCGTTCTACATGTCGTTTAGTCGCAAGCAGACAGATTTAGCTTTTGTTCATTTTACTGGCGATTTTCTTCTCTCTTCTCCAAACATCCCATTCTCTTTTTTTTTTAATGATTCTATGATGTATTCTAAGACCAGGTAGTCGTAGTCAATGCTTCTTCTACCGTTTGTGTGGAAAGCACGGATCTTCCTGGCGAAGCGGCATGGAGACTATAGGTAATAGGATAAGTCCTGGTCGGGTCCTTTCATTATATGCGGGAGTCTTTGTGACCGGACCGACCGTGGGTTCAGTCACTGAAGTTGACGAGGTGTAATTATTGTTTTCGACATGTCTCACCTGTCCGCCCCTCTCTCTACTTTCTGGTCTCGTCTGAAGATTCTCGTTTAGATAGACGACACGATTAACAACCGGTTCGGGACTAGGAGGAACCACCTTTTGTTAGACCAGAGAAACATTTCGGATGTCAGTAAAGTACGTTGCCAAAATTTCAAACGTACTGCAAGATTCTTGTTGCTGTTTTCTAAAAGTACCATTATCTGACGTACCTGAACAATGCATGGTCTTTGACAACACACGCGACGTGTGTTTAATCGTGTACTCTAAAGAGACTGCCTTCACGATGATCGGAATCAAATGTCTAGACGCTTGACTCCGTGACTTTACTACTCACTGCAAGGGCTTCTAGTGTCACGATCATGCCCACTTGGGTCCGGGAATCCGAGACCGACCGGTTACTGAATGGGTACTGTGGTCCGATGGGACACGATTTAGGACGACCACGGAGGTCGGGAGACCTGGAATTGGGTCCCTAGGGGTCGGAGACCCTAGATTATTACCGACTACTAGACTCCACCTCAATTACATTATTATTATTACAAGTGTTATTTGTGTGTCACGAACTCAGTAGGGCTTTGATAGGAGGGGGAGGGACCAGACACCTTTTTAACACAGAAGGTGCTTTGGTCAGGGACCACGGTTTTTTCTGACCCCTGGCGACTCGAGAGTTCTGTGACGATGAGGTGTCCGACGTTAACACGCCGACGAAAGACCGACGAGGTCCCCGACCTTCCCTTTCCGTCTCTCGATGGAAGGTGTCTCCCGGGATGAAATACAGTCGGGGAAGTCTTTTCTCCTTTCAAGAGAAGATAGGATACTCACCGAGTCTACCATTTCCTAGACGGACGTTACGTCCTCTGGTCCCAAGCTAGGGACCCGACCCTTCTAGGGGTCCTCTTTCGTTGCCGTTGGGTGAGGTCATAAGAACGGACCTCTTAGGGTACCTGACTCCTCGGACCGCCCGATGTCTGACACCCCAACGTTTCTCAACCTGTACTGACTCGCTGATTCGTGTGTGTGTGTGTACGTGTGTGTATAGGATACTAGAGTCGTAACAATAACATTAAGGGTGACATGTCTTCTTTTAGTCTAAGACTCCAATTCATAGGACGTACTCCGATCACTCTTCGTCACGACCGTAGACTTGGATTTAGACAAAAATGGACGAGACACAAGGGTGGTGATGTCTTCCGTAGAGGACGGAGTTAGTGTCTAAGTAGGGAATTGACCACCTACGTAGGTTGTCGGTGTCCACTTGAGGGACTGAAATCGATTAACAAAGTGTTTACTTACGACGGACCTACTAGTCCTCCTTGTGGTTCCCCTTTTTTCCCATCATTTTCAGGTTGTGTCGTTGGTTTTTTTTTTTTTTGGGAGAATGTGACGTCTTTTAAGGTTAATTAATCGTCTTTCGTGTAAAAGACACATGTATGAGTCGTGACGACGTCTTACTTAATAGTTACATGTCTTGACCTATAAAGACCACATGTATTGGAGACGGTTAGTATAATGTAAAATTTGCGTGACCTTCTTGAGCGATACCTTTTCTTAAGACACTAGTTTAGGGAGACATTTCAGTTTTTGAAGAAATGTAAGAGATTCAGTCCCCAAGGGTTGGAGGTCCTAGATTACGGACTACTAGGCTCCACCTCGACTACAGTATTATTATCTTTATTTCATGTGGTCTTTACGTTACACGAACATGGTAGGCGTTTGGTCAGGGGAGGGGGTTGGGTACCTTTTTTTACAGGAGGTGTTTTGACCAGGAACCACGGGTTTTCCGTCCCTTGACGACGAGATTTAGAAACTTATAAGTTTTCGTCCGTATAAGATAAAATGATTACTCCACATGTTGTTAGGTTTAATAAAATATAAGACGGAATTTTACCTTCTTTACCTGGTAATATGTAAAGGGGTGAAAAAGGTCGGACACCAAGAGATTTCAAGTTCAACGGTTAGTGTGTAGTCGTATATTTAATTCTAGATATAGAATCGATTCTCAAAGAACTTTACTTTTCTTATTTTCCCTAGTTTTCTAACTACTAATTTTCGACGTCCTCTGACACTGAGTGTTTTCCATATCTATACTTCCGAAGTCTAGAGTTATAGGAGTGAAATACCTATTCTTTTGATTCCGGGTTCTTCATTTACTAGAAAAGATTTAAAAGTGATCTTAGTCATCCTCTTTGTGATTATAGGTTAAGTCACCACGACGTGTCAGGTCTTACCCGAGGGAATTACTACACTCTATTATATCGTAACGTTCGAGATTTTCCCGTCTTTGACACAGTGCCAAAGACGTCGAGGATGTTTAACGAAACGAATTATTTATCATCATTAAGACAGATGTCACCCTCTTCCCTTAGTCTCCACCATACCATCCGATGGACGATGAAGTGAAGACTAGAAATGTCTGACAATCCGTCTAGGACCCTAAAGTCGCTTGTCGACCCGTGTACAACGTGTCTCTTCTCTCTCCCACACACTCACACGATTATTCAACACAGTCAACACAGGCTGAGAAACACTGGGGTGCCCGACTTCGAGCAGACCGAGGAGCCAGGTACCCTAAAAGGTCCGCTCTCATGACCTCACCCAACGGTACGGGAAGAGGTCCCCTAGAAGGGAGGGGTCCCTCTGGGTCTACCCTGTAGGAAACTTTCCCGAGTTCTAGACTTCGGTACTTTGTGAACATGTAGCCAAATGAACAGGTCGAGTTCCAAAGAGACGAGGACTAGAGATACTGACGAAGGTTGTAATTTACAATAAGAGAAATCCAGACTTTAAATATTGAAACTGTGCTTATTGTTATAAAATGATTCGGGGAAAATTACACGGAGAAACCACCCCATGACACTGAAAATGTGTAATGTTTATCAGGGTGGACTGGACCGGGTCACTTACTCCACCCCCTATCCTTTCTGACCGAAACGTTCCCGGTAACTCGGGGGTAAAGGAAAGGATTATGGTGAAGGGGGTCTTTTCGAGGACCCACCCCCTACTCCGGGTGTCGTGAACCTCAAAATGGAGATCGTAGTCTCAGATCCTGGTCCAAACATGGTAATTTTTATGTAAGTGGTCCGACACCAGGGAGGCCTGTCCGGCGGGGACAAACTACAGGTCACTTCGAAACTCGTCTTCCCCCGGGGAGGGCGTTCGACCAGTCGACGTCCCCGACGGCTGTGACGTCTCGACCAGACTCAGGTCTCCGCGCCCAGTGTCTCTCCGGTCCCGGTGACCCTCCGGTCGGACCTCACCCTCGGGCCGAGACATTGGACTTTGAACTCTTCCACTAATTCTTTCTGTATGAGTCTGTTCCTCTCTTGCCCTCGCCAAACCTCGGACCTTTTGACTGTCGTACTCTCTCACTGATGAATCCTTTAAGGTTGATTGGCAGAGTCTTTCGTTTACGATAACAGAGGGTCTCTTTAATTTTCTTACAGATGAATAAGACAGACACTCAATAGACCCTAGAGTAAGCAGTAATTTGTAGTCCTCACAACGATGGTTATGTTCCCACAGTCCTTTTTCTTTGTCGGACCAGTGTCCTGAGAGTGTCAATTTCTTTTCTTCTCGTCTTGAATGTAACACAGAGACATACAATTGTCTTGAGATGTCAAATGTTTAGTGGAAGGACCCGTGAAAGACGAGACTAGCGAAGTCTAGGGATGTTGATGAAGTGCTGTAAACTTATTTGGTTTTCAGGCTCTCCGACTGAATGACGAGATTCTCCAAGTTTGACGATGCCTTTTCCAGAAATCCAAGTGGACCCCGAGAAAGTGGAACGGTTCAGAGAAATCTTGATGAAAAGGAGTTTTAGGTGGAAACTTCTCTTTTGTTTACATAAGAATGCGTAATTAAAAAAAACGTCAAGATTACAGATCGTGACTTTGTCCGATCTCCAACTTTTAGTAATTCGTCGTAAGCAAAAAAATTAGATAGAATAACTTCATATCGACTAGATGTTTCAACACAATTAAAGACGAGATTTCGTTTCAATGTGTATGTAGCTATATGAAAAGGTATAACGAAAGGTAATACCAAATAATGTTTGATGACCTATATCAAGGGACACGATATGTGATCCTGAAACGACAAATAGATAAGATATATCTTCTCAAACGTAGTCAATAGGGGTTTGAGGGTTAGGAAACGAAGGGGTGGAGGGGAGAGGGACTGTTGGTGTTCAGACACAAGATATAAATTTGTCACAAAACTATGAGACGTGTCGTGACAGGGAAACGACGTTTCGCACAATCGCATACTACCCAATTGATTCGAAGCTCCCGATCAGACCTTTGAAATCGTAGTGTGTATGATTGGATAACAAAGATACCCTTCGAGACACGGTTCAAGGTCAGTGGACTGAATTTTATTTTCTCTCGAAAACCTCGTATACTTGTGTCGGATTTTTATTAGTGGGGACGTTTGATTTCCGTAAAAGAACCTAAATTAAAAAGAAGAGGTAAAGTAAATTTACATATGTCCGTATGTGTCTCGGACAAGAGTACCTCGTAGTACAGGCCATACTTTTCGATTCTTAAAGTCGTGTTGTCTTCGTTAAAGTGGTTTATGAGGGTGTACACTGTCACACCTAATGTATTTCTTCACCCTTTCAGGGGAAGATGGGGTCTTGACACGGTTCTGTAGACTGTACGTGTATAGACGGTCCTCAGATGTCAGACTTAGGTGCAAAATCTATTTAGTCGCATTATAATATTACTAGGTTTTTCAAGTCTTTCCTGAAGAACGGTCCTCTTGACGAAATGTCGGGGAGTTTTCTAGACAAGACTCTTTTTACAGAGGGACGGTTCCTAAAGTTTACGATTTTCGTCTTCCCATTCAAAGGTCACGACTTAAAAGTTGTTTGCTGGGTTGTATAATGTACCAACTTTCAAGAGAGTAGTTCTTAGCGCCACGTCTAAATTCTTCTAAAAAATATTCAGGTCGTATATACTTTTCTGTGTAGCCTTATCCCAACCCTGGTGACCCAGATAAGTTCCTGTGTCTATTGGTCTTGTAACCCTATTTAAGGTAATAGGCCAAGAGGACTACGGAAAACTAAGAAATTTCTGCCTAAATAGGTGTCAAAAAGTCTTTTCAAAGACGACGCACCTAAGTCTACACCTAATACGAATTTGGTTTGACTTTGGTGTTCTTTCGCGTTGGTCCACCTTAGATTTGTACTATGAGAGTTGGTTTTCAACTCAGTCAGTCAGCATAAAGTGGGATGGAGTCTATCCTCCCTCGCACACCTGGGTACGGGGTCCCAGGACGGTGAAGAGAAGACGGGAGTGAGTCCTCTCAGGAAGGTCGTCTTAGAACTTTTTCTGTCTGATTCTTACTATCCCTCGTTTTGTTTTCCGTCGAATGTGCGTACTCTTTGAGGCTTAACGGGTTAAAGTCAGGGGTTCGCAGAGTCAGCCGGCTAGGAGACATTAAAAACTACTTCATGTTGTATTTGGAGAAATTTCGACAAACATCAGTTTTCCATGTTTCACACTCTTGACTTGGGAGAACCAATAACTCTACTCAGAATTTTATTGGTGTCGTCAATTGTGAATTAAGTCACAAGAGCGGAAAGACACTCTTAAGAGTCATTCTATCTTTTATGGGAATGTTTTGTGTTGAATTGGATGTCACCTTTATCGAGGACCCCCTCTGGTGACAGATCGAATAGATCTAGATTTTCGTTAAGTGAAATACCTTTTCGGGTTAATGATACTGAAATTTATAAGAAGACGAAGAAAAGTATATATACGCGAATTTTGCCAGATTATACTTAGGATACGTCGAAGTGTCCCGACACGGTCGTTAGGTCCGTATAAGATCCCCCACACGAGATGAGTAAAAAATTAGATTTTTTATAAGGTATGTATGAAATTCAAGAAAAAACTCACCACGATCGGAAAGTTAAAAGACACTATACTTAGAAATAAGTCGAAAGAATAGATAAAGGTATTCGAATACAAAAGAATACTCAACGAACTTTCTTCTATGTGAAAGTATTAGACAAGTCAAGTCAGTAAGTCAACACAGGCTGAGAAACGCTGGGGTACTTAGCGTCGTGCGGTCCGGAGGGACAGGTAGTGGTTGAGGGTCTCAAGTGAGTCTGAGCGGAGGTAGCTCAGTCACTACGGTAGGTCGGTAGAGTAGGAGCCAGCAGGGGAAGAGGAGGACGGGGGTTAGGGAGGGTCGTAGTCTCAGAAAAGGTTACTCAGTACTCCACCGATTTCGTGACTTCAAAGTCGAAATCGTAGTAAGGAAGGTTTCTTTAGGGTCCCGACTAGAGGAAGTCTTACCTGACCAACCTAGAGGAACGTCAGGTTCCCTGAGAGTTCTCAGAAGAGGTTGTGGTGTGAAGTTTTCGTAGTTAAGAAGCCGCGAGTCGGAAGAAGTGTCAGGTTGAGAGTGTAGGTATGTACTGGTGACCTTTTGGTATCGGAACTGATCTACCTAGAATCAGTCGTTTCATTACAGAGACGAAAACTTATACGATAGATCCAACCAGTATTGAAAGGAAGGTTCCTTATTCGCAGAAAGGACGTCACTAAAACCTCGGGGGTTTTTATTTCAGACTGTGACAAAGGTGACAAAGGGGTAGATGAAGGGTACTTCACTACCCTGGTCTACGGTACTAGAAGCAAAAGACTTGCAACTCGAAGTTCGGTTGAAAAAGTGAGAGGAGAAAGTGAAAGTAGTTCTCCGAAAAATCAAGGAGAAGTGAAAGACGGTATTCCCACCACAGTAGACGTATAGACTCCAATAACTATAAAGAGGACCGTTAGACCTAAGGTCGAACACAAAGAAGGTCAGGTCGCAAAGACTATTAGACATTTGTTAGAATTTATGCGGAGGTCATATTTGGTCATAATAGAGAGTGTGAACATAAGAAAAAAAGATAAGTGGATAACGGGACCCGATGTCAAAGAGTCCATGTTTTACCACCACACACAACCTCAACCCCACCCCCCACCCCCTCTCCGCCCCTTTGTTCGAAATACTAAAGCTTCAAGGGAAGGTTAAGGTCTCAAAATGACAAACGACCCAAAGAGACCAGACGTAAATAGGATCTGTACTCGAGGGTATCTCGTCACCAAGAGCCGTCCCCCTCTACCCGTCCCCCGCCCCCCGTAATAAAACGGGGGGTGGTCTACAAACCGTTACAGACGTCTGTAAAGACAAAGTCGACCCTCACGGTAGACGATGACCGTAGCTCCCCCATCTGTGGTTCCTACGGCGATGGATTTGTTGGATGGTACCCGACCTTCGGGAGGTAGGTTCTTGGTAGATCCGGTCGTGGTAGTTATCGCGATCTCAACATCCCAATGTTTGAGTCCTTTGATTTACTAGTAGTATAAGTCTTTCAACCCCTTCGGTGAAGGATTTTATCAATGATGGAAAGGATAAGGATCTGTCCGTCAAACCCGCGAAGTGGAGGATTTTCCCTTCGTCTTTCGTTGACCCGAATAAAGAAGGAAAGAAGGAGATAAAGAGGGAAGGAGGGGGATAAAGAGAGAAGGAGAGTAGGTTTGGGTGTCTTACTAGTTACGATCTCCGTCCTACCTATTCGGGACCAGGGAGGGACGGAAGTGGATCACTTCCTCCGTCTTTTCGTTGTCACCAGTCACGAGACCTACATCGTTCTGCACTACACCGAACGTTTTCGGGTATCTAAGAAAGTTTCTGGGTACTCCATAGTTTAGAAGGAAATTAGTCGTCTAAACGGTTCCTCGAAAGTGACCGTTCAAAAATTTGTCTACTTAAGTTGATCTTTTTGAGTCAAGGTAACTCTTCTATAGAAAGGTAGATGGTTTTACTACGTTCAACAAAGAGTCGGTACTTCTCGTCGAAGTAGAAAGATTTCCTTGTATACTAGTTTACGTGGAGGTCCCTTTGGTTGTCATAAGGTTCCTAACGACCCACGAGTCAAGTAGGGCCGTAGAAAGACACCCTTTTCCACTCATTCCTTCCAGGTTTCCAGTCTCGACACTGACATGGTACCCTTGGTGACGAAAGATCCTATGAGACCCTCCATAGGTTCCCTTGGTATGTTATAAAGAAGGTTTGATTCCGTGAAGACTCTCGCTCAATGTGGTCCTGTGTCGTGTTTGGTCCTAGTTGGAAGGGGCTTCGGTACTGACGATGCGACACCACCGAGAAAACTTACAGACTACCTTCTGCTACGGGTGTCCTTGGAGTCTTATAGGAACCCGAGACTTGTTTTCACACTGAAGGTGAAAGAATCAGTTGATTGTTAGTCACTACCCGTTTTCCTTTCTTTATACTATAAGTCCTCTTTCAACTGTGTCAGTTTAGACCTTTTAGGTTTGAATGAGAGACTTAGATTTCATACTCCAAGGGTGGCCACACCAGGTCTGCTTGTCAGTAAAGAGACCTCGAACACTTTCCGTTGTTTTTGACACTTTGTCGAAGATCAGACAGTTAAATCTACCATATACCTAGGAGTATTGTATGGCTGGGAGGTTATGCGGGTTCACGTAAAGGCCATGAACGTCAGTTCCGTTCGGGAGGCGATTTTCAGTACACTGAACCGTTCAAACCACACAAATTGGTATGAGACCGGGTGAGACAGGGTATACTCCGTTCCCTGTCAGAGTCATTGAGAGGGGAAATTTCAGTGTACTGGTCGTTCCACCTATCCGAGGACCCGTAAACTTACTTCGGTTTTACAAGATCCCGAAGGGTCCACCGAGTCACCATTTCTTAGACGGACGGTTCGTCCTCTGGGTCCAAGCTATGGACCCAGGCCTTCTAAGGGACCTCTTCCGTTACCGTTGGGTGAGGTCGTAAGAACGGACCCTTTAGGGTACCTGTCTCCTCGGACCGTCCGACGTCTGGTACCCCAGTGTTTCAGTCTGTGTTGAGTCACTGATTTTAGTGGTTAGTTGATTCTACAAGATGTGATTTTAGATCTTTGAGGGTCTTTTGTCCTATGGAATACGAAACCCGTTGTTTTTATAAAGGTCCTAGTCATTTCAGTTCAAACGGAAAGAAGGTTGGATATTTGTTCCATTGGAGAATTCTTTTGTAATATTAAGATATCCCTCGAACACTGAGTTTTTGGTTTGGTATTCGTACAGTATTACGAAACCCGTGCTCTTGATTCTGACGTACACTCTCGACGGGGAGGTTCGCCCGGGTCCTCCGGGGTCCCTCTCGGTCCTCGTCGTCGTTAGGACCGGGGTGGTGCAAGGGAGGGAACGAAATAGTCTTCGTTCTAATTTTTTTAGTAGGAGGAGGAGTAGTAGGACCCTTTCTGCTATGTTGGAAGTGGTTTCAGTCTTCCGAGTTAATAAGTGAAGATAAACTGGGGTTACAGGATCTAAACTAGTTCTCTCTCTGAATTTTGACCGTTGACGCCGGGTCGGACTTTTCTCCCTTGTCTCCGGTGTAAAGTAGGAATCCTTGGTTCCCTCAGCGATGTCCGTTCGAGTGGTGTGTACTTCCGTCTCCAAGGTCTTTATTCCTGTGTATGTTTTTGTGATTTCATATCTGTTCGTTCGGACCACAGTTAAGTTTATGTTAGGATGCCTGTCTACAATTTCTGAGCCCCCATTTTCCCTTATCACCATCGAAGTACACAAAGGTTACAGTACAGTTTCATAGGATTATACAAAAAACCATTCGGACGGACCATACTCTCTCTTTACGATACTTCTTTTACAGAGAAGTAAAAAGTTGGTCCAGACCTATTTTACTTCTATACAGTCGACCTACTGTGTCAACTCCCACCACCAACAAATCGGAGAGTCAGTACGGTGGTGTACCTTACGTCGGGAGCTGAGGAGCCAGGTACCTTAAAAGGTCTGTTGCTATACGTCGGGAGTTGAGGAGCCAGGTACCTTAAAAGGTCCGTTGCTATGACCTCACCTAACGGTAAAGGAGGAGGTCCCTGTCCCTAGTTTGAGTACAGAGGACACAGAGGACGGACCGTCCGTCTAAGAAATGATGACTCGGTGGGCCCTTCGAGTAGTATCAATTCCCATCACTGTTAATAAACTTTCTGGTAGGAGTTTCTTATAGGCAATAACTTGACGACACTGGACTTCCTTACCGGGACGCAGGAAAAAGAAAAAATTGACTTACGAAGATAATTAGTGAATCTTCTTCAGACTCTGATACGAATAGTTAAAACATCTACCGTACTTCAGTCTACTTTCTATTATAAGTCTTCCTAGACTTACATCTCCTGACGTATCTGTCGTTACTCTACTGTAAAAGTATCTCTATCTATTCTCGGGGCGTAAGTTCATATTATAGTCGACATGGTTTTCTTTACGACCTCTGAATCGTCATAACATTTTCACTCTCAGTCTTCATTGTGTCAGCAAATTTTTCTTTTCGTTTAAGTTAGGTACCGACGTAGTGTTGTTAATTATTGGTCTAGTTCCCTTCTCTGTCAGATGATCCTCTGTGGGTTCAACCTTGGTGTAGATCTCTTGTCTCCATTTGGGACCCTCGTCAAAAAGTTCTCGTTTGACTAATAGATCTCTTTCGGATCCTACCAATTCTCATGTCTTTAGTATGGTAGACTCTTTGACAACTGTTTTGACCCTTCCAGACCGGATTTCTTGTGAGAGACCCCCTATACTACCGAAAGAAGTTCATGACTTTCCAATAAGACCCTCGTGCCCCTTGATATACGTTATCGGACACTATTTGGTGTTACCTTTTCTTATACTTCTTTTTTTGGTATATACATATTGACTCAGTGAAACGACATGTTGTCTTTAATTGTGTTGTAACGTTTAGTTGATATGAACTTAATTTTTTTTTTTTTTTCTGAATAGGACCCTTGTAGGGGACTTTCTCAAGCCCAAACGGTTACTGGAAGATCTTACATTTACGTTGTGAGGTCCGGGTCCTCCTGTTAGTCTTTCGTTTCCTTTGTGTTGGAGACACAGGACGTGAGACAACTGTGTCGGATTCCGCCTTGCCCCGAAAACCGTTGTCGACTGAGTTGCTAAATTCTAAAGAGCACACTTGGTTCACTTGCCGAAAGTCAGAGTCGTCAATCGTGGTGACCAGCCAGTGGTGTAATATGTAAAGACACGAGTCGTAGGTGGAGTTAGGTGATCTTACATTCAAAGTGCTTACGTCCTCAAGACACGACAAGTGTCGACTTATAAGGTGTGGATCTTGTTCAGGACCGGGGATCGCCTGTAAGTCAATTATGTATGACTTATTTACTTCCTGGCAATTTGTCGGTGGTTGTTTTTTCGATATTGCCCCCGTTTTCTATTTCCCGTTCTGTCATCGGACCAAGACATGTCGAGGTTCTCTTGTTTGTTGGTGAGATTCAATGTCCTTCCTTGAAAGTTAGGTTCGTTTTGGAGGGATTAGTAATACTGACAAGGTGTTGTCTTGTTCGACGAGGAAGTTCATTTCAAAACAAGAGATATTGACGTTTATAATATGATCTACAGATAAGTAGATGATTTGATTTACTTATCCTTCAGACGTGCTTGACCCATTGGAGTTTATGAAGACTCTGAACTACTAAGAAGTGTCTTTGTTCAATGTACCGTAGTCACTCCTACTGACCCTACAGGGGAAATTATAGACCCGACCTGTTAAAGGTCGGTGAGGTGGACTAGGTGGGAGGTGGACCAGGACAGGACGAGACTCGACCCCCTACGCTTGAATTCTGGTGTAGGCCATAGTGCAGACCAAAAGACCGAAACCCTACTCAAACCAGTTACCCCTATTCTCTCTCTCTTCAGTCTCCCGTTCCCTGACTTGGAGACCGATGTCCGGATACGCAGGGAACTGGTCTCAGGAGTCGAGGACGTTCCGTAGGTAGCGCTGTGTCGGTGGGTAGGATCCCAAACCCTTATAAGGAAGGAGAAGGGAGAAGTCTACGTCCGTGGTCGGGAACGGGTCGTGAGGATGAGTGGGAATATACGAGCGAGAAACCCATTCGTCAGAAAACTAAGTCACATGGAGTCTAATAGGTTGACCTCACACGGTGAACGAAGGGTGGTCGGGGCTGGGTGCATAGTCGATCCACCCCTGAGTGGGTCACAGACAGACTTACGAGGGTCCCTGGTCGTCCAAGACCTCCCGAGACCCCGGGTCGAGATTAACAGTCTGTACGGAGAAAAGATAAGTCGGTTGAGGCAGTAAGAGGCAGTAAGTAAAATCGCGTCGATACTATTGTGGTCCGAAAAGTGTCGAAACTTAGGTCGAAAGTTTTGGTCAGTGCTGTGGCCCTTCCGTCACCTCCGACGTTGTCGAACATCGGACAGAGTACAGAGTCGTCTTGGCGAATTCGTCAAGCTAAAGGACACGTAAGACATTGTCGTCGAAGGGACAAATCGTTCGTGAGACCGAAGTGTCAGTTAGTAAGGAAGTCTTTTTCCTTCGGCACCGTCCAACAGTGTGTCGCCATAGTTTGAAACCTGTGGTTGTCGGCAATTGTCCTTTAGTACAGATATAATACAAGAAGGAGGTTTTTGCTCAAATACTTTTGTCCGTTTGTGGTGGTTTGAAGAGAAGAAGTAGTGAAAAATACCTCCGACGGAAAGACACCCTTGATCTTATTATCTTACAAAAGTGGGACGCAACTAAAAATAGAATATTTCTTACATAGGTCATCCCTTTATCACACAAAAGAATGACGATTACCTCATCATGTTTTACTTACTTTTATAAACCATATTGGTCAAAAAGAAAAGTGTCGGATCACAGTGTCGTTGGTAATTCGTTTGTTTTGTAGTCCACCCTTTTGTCGTGTATTTGGATCTACCTAAATCTGTTTTCTTCTATTTCTGACGAAAAATTCAATAATTTATTTCTCCCCTCTTCCGTTACCGTTGGGTGAGGTCATGAGAACGGACCTTTCAGGGTACCTTTCTCCTCGGACAATCCGACGTCAGGTACCCTTGTTTTAGAACTCTTGACGGGTTTTATACTTCTTTTTGGAAGTATCCTTAGATGACGGTTTTTGTTACTAAACGTATAGTATTAATAAAAATTAACATGTATAAATATCTTTAAACCGTAGACACCGTTGAAGACCCACAAGTAACCTTCCTGACTACGACTTCGACTTTGAGGTTATGAAACCGGTGGAGCACGTTTCTCGACTGAGTAACCTTTTCTGAGACTACGACCCTCCCTAACCCCCGTCCTCTTCTTCCTCTGCTGTCTCCTACTCTACCGACCTACCGTAGTGACTGAGTTACCTGTACCCAAACCCATTTGAGACCCTCAACCACTACCTGTCCCTCCGGACCGTACGACGCTAAGTACCCCAGCGTTTCTCAGTCCGTACTGACTCGCTGACTTGACTTGACTTCTGTCCATCTTTACCTCTTCTATTTTTACTTTCGGTATCCTGAAGAGACTACCATGTCGCCTACCCTTAGGTGGACGGTGACGTCTTCTGTACCCCAGTTAGGGACCAGTCCCTTCTAAGGTGTCCGTCACGTCGTTGATTCGGGCACTCGGAGTTGATGACTTCGGGCGCGTATCTCGGGTGTGGGTCGTTGTTTCCGGGTCGTGTCCGTTTTTATTTGTTGATTTTCTTCATATTCTAAATATACTTCTTTTACACTTTTTTTTTAAATGTTTTATGTTCGGAATTTTTTTTCCTTTCGGAATTTTGAAAGTAATATTAAGGAGGACGTTGTTCAAGAGTTTGACGAGTTTACAGATTCAAAACCTGTTAGTATCCTACCCCATCGTAGTAGATAAGGTTTTTGTCATGTCTGATAAACCCCCTCACACCCCTTGGTGACAATATCTTTTTTGTCTTCGATTCACTTAGGACTCTCAAATCCATGAATGAAGAAGGTTGTCGTACGTCGACAGGGCAAGACGGACCCCGAGGGAAAGAGACTGGAAACTGGCACATTACATTAACCGTGATTTTATACTGTAAGAAACGGTGTGACCGTCTTTGGAGACAAAGTAGAAAAAAAAGAAAAAAGGAAGTTTTGTGATCCTGGATGGTCATTGTAGAAAGAAGGACAAGTTTCAGGACACCTACCTCGACTTTTGTGATCAGATCTTCGTCTCAGGGAGGGGACGATGGGGACTCCCCTCGGAGACAGTCACCGGAGTAGTAGTCTTGAATCTAGGAGGAGGCTTGACCGAGTCAGCCAATTCTTAGGTGGACGTTTCGTCCTCTGGGTCCAAGCTAGGGACCCAACCCTTCTAGGGGACCTTTTCCTTACCGTTGGGTGAGGTCCCAAGAACGGACCTCTTGGGGTGCCTGTCTTCGTGGACCGTCCGATATCAGGTACCCCAGCGTTTCTCAGTATGTCCTGACTCGTTGATTTGTTGGTGGTGAAGTCTTAGACGTCGAGTTGGGGACTACATTACAGTCAGATTTGATCGAAGTCTTTTCGACTTTCTATACACGGAAGTTCGGGAACGTGACTCCCCGTTTAAATACTGTCGGACAAAATAACTCCGAAGTCACCATTGACCAAGGATCTTGAATGAGGAGACCCTCCCTTCTTCTTTTTTCGTTTGTAAATTCCTGTATAGGTTTATACTGTATAGATTGTAGTTTCACTTTTCGTTGACGAGACCCGGAGAGGACATTTCTCTGTGCGAGGTTTGTAAGAGGAGTAACCTGGTGGTAGAGTGAGAACGAGAGAGGGTAAAGTTAAACCCCGAAGATTCATATGCGTGTTTGATGTCTTAGAGGAAAGATCTCTGTCGCTTCTAAAGGGGTCAGGACGATGGTCTGGGACCTAAGTCAGGTTGTTTGTGCATAACTCAAGGTCAATACACGACCTGTGACCCAGTGATACGATTCCTCTTATGTACAAAAAGGTTTTTACATCCATAGGAGGAAGTAAGGACCAAGTCCAAAAGCCGTAGGACTGATCTTTCTCATTACTAGTTAATACCGGAATCAGAATCGTGTGAGTTCACTAGAGGTTACAAAAGTAAGTGATCAAATTTTTGACCATAGTCAGTGAGTCGGTACAGGTCGAGAAACATTAGGGTGTCTGACGTCGGGTGGTCCTAGGAGACAGAAACCTTAAGAGGTCCGTTCTTATGACCTCACTCAATGACCCTAGAAGGGTTAGGTCCCTAACTTGGGCCCAGAGGACGTAACGTCCGTCTAAGAAATGGTAGACTCGATGGTCCTTTCGGGTATAAATGACTGAAAACCGATAAACGTTCCGATAAAGATTATCGTTGTCTTTTAAACTTTACTCCCTTTCACATTGGTACCCCCAGCGTTTCTCAGCCTGTGTTGACTCGCTGATTTGACTTCATTGGCTTTCGTGTTCGACTTTGATACCGTGTTTCTTGACACTGTTAAACTTCCTTCTCTCTAATGAATAGTGAGTTCCCTAGTTCCTTTTTTTTTAAGATTTTCCTTCATCGTGAAAAAAAGAAAAAAAAAAAATCAACCTCCTTTTACCGAAATGATACTACACAACCAAAGACGGTACATTGTTGTATTTAGTCGGTATTAATATGTATATAGTGGAAGGAGAACTGGAGGGACGGGAGGGAGGTAGGGTGGGGAGATTCAGTAGTGTCTCGTGGTTCGACCCGAGGGACACAATAAGTCGTTGAAGAGTGGTCGATAGATATGATGTGTACCGTCACAGACTTTGATGGGGGACTGGGTCGTTAGGGTGATGACCCTTATATTGGACTCTTTTGTCATTGACTTTTTCTGCGTACATGGCGTTACAGGTGTCGTCGCGATAAATGTTGTCGATCTTGTACCTTAGTTGGATCTACAGGTTGTTGTCCACTTACCCATTTCTGCCACACCATGTATATGTGTTACCTTATAATGAGTCGGTTTTTTCCTTACTTAGACTCAGTCAGACTTACTCCACCTACTTGCTTCTTGGACAATGTGTCCCACTTCAATTCGGTCTTTCTCTTTTTATGACATATACTTACGTATACATACCTTAGATCTTTTGGATACACGTCCCCTCCACACCTCCGCGTCTGTAGTTCCTGTCTGAAGACCTGTGCTCCTTCATCGTGACCTCGGTCAGAAGTTTGGTTCTTTGTCGTGTCACTTTTGGGTCGGTACTTTTCCCGCCCTACACTTGTCTCCCTCCCTTCTCTCTTGTCGGAACCCATTGACGTCTCCCAGAAGTGCTAGTGTTGTAAAAATTAATTTTTCATTTAAATTAGGTGAAACCTATTCGGTGAACACTATATCGATATGTTACCTTCCCATGAACCGTTATTGTTCCACATTACAAGAGTATATACGGTTGTTGTCCCGACTTGAAGTTTTTGTAATCCGGTTCACTTTCTTCGGTCTATGATGTTCTCCGGTGTATATATTAAGGTAATATACATTGTCGGTCTTGTCCGTTTAGGTATATCTGTCTTTCGTCTAATCGCCAACGGACTCCGACCACCCTCCACACAACGTCCCTCTACCCTTAATGACTATTACAGACCCTAAAGAAAAAAATTCCACTGCTTTTACAAGACCTCAGTCTATGACCACTGCCTACATATCGAGACACTTAGATGATTTTGGGTCACTTAACGTGCGAATGTACTTTCCCACTTGAAATATGGAGTTTTCTCGACAATCTTTTATTTTAGTTAAATGAATTATAAATACAAATATATCTTAAGTTGCGGATCCGATCCCGGGATATGCATAAAAAGTGAAACTGTATACATAATTACTACATGTCTCCTTATGGTGTATGAATATATTGTGTTTTGTATTGTCGTCCAACTTTAAAAATTCATTCCAAGTGACAGGATTTTGAAAGGGTCTTCTTTACTTAGATAGAATTGAAAGGTTTAGTCCACGTAAAGCCCATAATTTTTTATTTACTGTTTTATTCAATACGTTTCTAAAATTGTGAACTCGTGTTTCATCAATCACATTCTCTAGTCACAGGAAATATACCGTATTCGAAATTAAAAGCTTACGGTAAAAATAACTTTGAGTCCCGACATAAGGTAGTATACAAAAGATTCTGGTATATTTTTTCTGGCTAGTGTTTGAAAGTCTACGGTCAAAACACACACAACTACCGAGGTAAAAAAAGCAAGAATTAATATCTTTCACCGGACTATAATCTTAAAAAATTATTAAAAATAACGAAAAACCACTGTGACACGTACACCCTAGAAACAACGGGTTGGTCCCTAGCTTGGGTATAGGGGATACCACCTTCGTACTTCAGAATTGGTGAATTGGTGAGAATTGGTGACCTGAAAGGTCCCTTCAGGGACTATAAATTGAATAAGACAGAAGGAGACTCTTTCTGAGTTTTTGAAATCTTTCGATGACTATTGTCAAGGGAGAAGACCCAGTATGCATGGCATTAAAAGACTAAAACACGGAACGCTGCATGTGTTACTTGAATCCTCTTCAGTTTAAACTGAGTAGTACTCGTGTTCAGATCGATTTACAGGTAAAATATTCATTTTCCTTTGCTCTCACTTTTTCTATTATGTCTTCGTGTATTTTACTATTTTTCGAACGACTAAAATGTGGTACCGTACATGAATACCTTCCGTGTCTACCTTCCTGTTACAGAGTGTTGCACGGTTGCACCTCTGACACTTCCCCGGACTTGCACCGCGGTCCCTGTCTAACGAGTGACACACGGACAAGGCACGGTCAACAGTTCTTTTCGTAGAGGGAGTAAAGTTTCAACCAGGTAATGAGACGTTGTTAGACTGAAAGAGGACGTTCCCCTCGAAATCAATCTTCGTTGGAAGGCTATTTGGCCGTCTTCCCAGAGATGGAAATTAAAGATATTGCCACTTTCTTATTACTCATAGCTAATTTGGTCCAATTATACGCAGGTGTAATCTATTGCTAGAAAAACAGTCATCCTTGTCACTCTACATATGGACGTACTTAATTGTAAGACATAATTTGTCTTGTCGTTTCTTTTGACTTGCCGAATGTCTTCGTTTGACGACTTATTAAATACTTAACAAGATAGTGATTTTGACTTGAGGAGTTTACACGCAAAAGTTAAAGAGTATTGATACCCCAGGTCTAAGACCGCTTTATAACTAAAAATGTAATTCTCTTTGACGGTTTTACTACTTATTCTTTGGTTGTTCCGTTCCTTTATACATTGAACAATCATCAATAACATGTCTACTTTTTTATTGTGAGATTTGACATGAATATTTAAGTTCAAATTCGTGATTTAGTCTCTAATAGGACATTGGGACTAGTGATTTACCTTAAGGACTTCACTCTGTGTCATGGATAATGAGAGGTCTAGGACTCTCTTTTGTCAGTAATTAGGTGCACGGTCTTTGTCAATTATATAATGAACTTAATATTTTAAATTAAATTTTATTCTCTAGGTCGTTGTTTCTTCAAACACCAAGTTTAGTAAACTTTGATGGATGGTCCATTGAAAAGGTTCACAATTCCGTCCGGTTCTGATAAAGGTGTGTTGGGTTACTAAAAAATGAGGTCCCTCAAGGTTCATAAAGAATGTTTATAGACATCTTAAAAAATATATTTGTAGGTCTAAAGGGTGTAAGGTCAAGGGTCTTTGATCTAAGGTAAGTTCATAAATAATTCTACACGCCCATTTACTGAACCCCTTCCCTCCTGTAGTGTGACTGTGTGAAAGTACATAGACTTCTCTACGACACAACACACGTACACACACACACACACACACACACACACACACACACACACACACTGCCACTGTTACCTCTTTCTTATGTATGAACGACATTTTTAAGTCTTTTAATGTTCCCTCATAAAATTCTTATATACCATTTGGACTCTGGGTATGTATAATAGGAGCTCTTTATACACATCAAAGTTTTATTTCGGGGTGGCGAGACAAAAATACAGTTAAAGTACTACGTAGGTCGAAGTAAGCAAAGTACTATTTTTCGACCTTATCTTTATTTGCCAAACCCTGAAGGGACCACCAGGTGACCGATTGTGAGGTGTAAGGGGTTACGTCCGCCGGGTCGACCTAGGCACCCGTCCCTTGATCTAGGGTGTACGACGCTGATTCTTAAACGTACGACGTGGATTTCTTGTGTGTGCGACGTCACTTCTGGGTCTCGTCGGTGTATTTCTTTATTTATTTTTATAAATTTCATTTATTTACCAGATGAGGACCCAAAAAGTAAGAGTTGTTGTTTCTGTTTGAGTTTTCCTGAATTTTCGACATTGTAGTTGCAGTAATACGAAAGATGTAATAATTAGTGTCTATGTAAAATATCGTCTTAGTGTACACTGTTCCTTTTATCCGTTTACTTATATCGTTAAGTTTTGATGTCTTAATGGCTTATAGTCCCGACTTCACCGGAACCCGCGATGTCTTCCCGTTAAGGATAAATTTACCTTTGCACTGACACTTGAGTGGTCCTCTGTCGGGGATAAACTAAGTGGATACACAGGAATGTTTCGAGTCGTACACGGTCCGTGAGGTTTATGTAAACTTTGTTTGATAGTACAAACAACCTACTTCCTTTAGGTAAAATTACATCAGCAAATAGGAGAGTCTTCCTTTCTGAAGACCGAGACGAGGAAGATGTTTCTTTACCGAATAACAAGTAAATATATAATCATTACTTATTTTCGGACTTGTGCTCTAGTACGTTACTATCAGGAGATGATTACCTTTCCCACATTAAGTTTTCAAACATACATTCATCGAAGTGAACTCGAGTCTCCCGTAAAAGGGTATCTTTGTTCACCTCGTATTACCGAGTACAGAGACCGGTCGGGTGTTTTTGAAGGAATTCATATATCGAGGTTGTCTGACTGGTGACGTTTTCTTGCACGGAACCCTTTCACAGGTCGTGGGGAGACACCCTTGGTAGGACGACGACGGGCCTTCCGTCCGAGGAAGTTCTACTCTCTACACCCCCATGAAGGGGTCGCCGGGACACCAATTCTGAAACGGAAGGTTACGTTCCCTGTGCCCAAGCTAGGGACCAACCCCTTGATTCCGGGGTGTACTGTACCCACACCAGGTTTTCTTTTTTTCTTTTCTAATCGTTACACCTCTACTCGTTCTTGAGTCTCGTCCCGTTTCGACAGCCCTTACTGTCTCTCTTTACTACCAAATGAGAGGGGGCGGTGGGGTTTGAGCGGAAGCCAGGAAGTGAGACGGAGAGTCGTACGTATAGACCTCGTAGAAGACATCCAGACCGTGACACTCGCGGGACCCACTGTATCGTCTCTGGTTTTAGGTGTCCAAAAATAGGAGGGTCTCGAATATCAGAGTATCCCTTCTGTCTGTGACTTCGTAGTCTTTCCGCTTACCCCGTTCCGACTCTCCCCTCGTCCCTCTCCAGACCTCGTCTCTCTCGGCTTTTCCTTCTTATAAATACTTTGTACTCCATAGTAAAGGAGAAACTCGAAGGTAGACGTGAATAAAGGAGTGACCCCACCTCCTTTACTCCCCGTCCTTGCTTGTTGGCTTTTCCACTACATCGCCGCAACGAGGACCAACTGCTCCAAGGCGACTCGATCCAAGAGTCGAAAGGGTTCCTTTGACACTCGACGGATTTCCGGACTTCTTCGAAAAAAAAGGACTACTTTAGTCGGTCTCCAAAGACAACGAATGTTGACTTCTAGGACAGACTATATGGTTCGGTGCACTGTAAAATAACGAAACCCAGTTTCCGGTGACAATTCTAAATGTCTCGTTTTTTTTATGTCACTCTAGGGTGGTCATTCAGTCCGTTAGTCTCACTCTCCGGCCTGTTCTACAATGACTCGTAAAGACTTCAGTAAAGAATATTCCTTGCTGTCCTACTGACATAGTCGTACGGCAAAATTATCATCATGGATTTTATACCACCAAAAAAAAAAGGAAAAAGGTTGGTCCGACTCTCTATGTCTTGTGACCGGTAGAGGATTTTTCGTAAGTCAAAGTAAGAGTGTACAAATTCCATAGGATACCGAGTCCTTAGGGTCAGCGAAGGAGGTTTCTGATCTTAAAAATAGAGGGACGAACTAATAAGGTTTCTTTGATACTATGGTAATTCGATCGAGTCCGCGACCGTAGTGGACATAATCTGACTATCTTTTTAAAATTCTTGTGTGTAGGAACCCCTTTTCCGGTCCATCCTTTACTTTTCACATTAAAAACTTTGATCTTTTTACATGAGTACAGGAAATAGAAATTAATCTTAGCTATGCAGGGGATGTTACTAGATTGAAGTAAGTGGAACTTATTACGAAAATTATTATTAAAGGGAATCAGTGATATTTGACATATCTTTAAGTATAAAGTAAAAGGAAAACCGAATAATAGTTGTCGAAACTGGTGACGAAGAATTTTCTTTTTTTTTTTTTTAACCGGATCGACACTCCTCACACCCTAGAATCGAAGGGTTGGTCCCTAGTTTGGGTACGGGGGACGTAGTCCTCGAGCCTCAGAATTGGTGACCTGACGTTCCCTTCAGGAAATGGTGACGTAAAACTTTTTTTTTAAAAAAAAAGGGGGTTATTCTGAGTGCACTAAAGTACTCTTCGTTAGTGTACTTTTTGTTTTGAGACCGTATACTTTTTTAAGATTGTCATTCCTCGTCCTAAGACTCTTTTTTTTCGTTACGTGTTCTTTTGAAAAAAATCATACTACCGTTCTCAAACCCTTTTTCCTTGAATGTCCTTTTCCAAACACATCGGCCAATAAGTGGGTGAAAAAAAAAAAAAACGATGAAAACGTTACAGGTTCTTTTTAAATAAAGGATTTGAATTAAAATAAAAGATAAAACAAGAGGTTTCCAGAGTGTTAGAAGACTAACATTTGAGGTCATCAGTTGGTGATATTTCTACTATTAAGGTACCTACATTCAAAGTTAAGTTTTTTATTTTTCCTGTCTTATTACATAAAAAATAGAGTTTGTTATTTTCGTTTAAATTTTGTGGTTTTTACTACATTTTTTTTTTTAGTCTTAACCTTCTTACACCTGACAAACCATTAAAAGGACGGAGACTTATGACTAAAAAAAAAATTTACATACACTATATATACTCTAATAAAAGGAGAGTCATAAAGTCTCTTCCTGTCTCACCACTTAGATCAATATGTTTCTTTCGAAGACAGACATTCGGTCCTAAGTATACTTCAATCCAGTAAACGTGTTCCGGTATATCAAAATACGATGTGAGTATTTTCTTGGTAAAGGAGAAGATGAGAAATTTTAGTAATAATTGGTCTCTATGACTTTTTAGTTCGTACGACGTTGGGCGGACTGGAAGTCTTTATTCTTCGAGAAAAATCCTATAAAGTTTGACTCTCACTGAGTACCACCCATTCGCCCAACGACAATTTGACTCTAGAGCTCAAGCGCAAGGGACCAGAGGAGCGAGTCTCTCTTCACGGATTTTCCCATGTCCGTCTCCGACATTGACCCGTCCACCCCCAGTAGTGGTAGTGAAATCCAACTGTTTGAGAGAACCGAGACCGGTGGGACGTTTGGAGTCTTTTCGGGACTTACCTTCCCGCTCCGTAAGTTCCTTCTGAAATTCTTATAGGTGCTCCCCTAAGGTGGAAGGTCCACCCCACACACACACTCAGCACACGTTGAGAAACGCCGGGGAATCTGACATCGGGAGACCCGAGGAGACGGGTACCTTAAAAGGTCCGTTCTTATGACCTCACCCCACGGTAAAGGGTCCGGTCCCCTAGAAGGACTGGTTCCCTACCTTGATCACAGAGAACTCATACTTTTCCTGTGTGAATTGTACCTTCCCCTGTGCGTCGAGATGTCTCCCAAGTCTCTTGAGTGTGCTCTGACACGTGTAGACGGTCTTTCAAGTTGTCTGTTCCAGTCTCCTACGTCATTCGGATATTAGTCCCCACTCACTTCGGGGCGTCCAGTCGTATTGGGACGGTCCCCGTCGGTGGATTTTACGAGTCGTGTTTCGTGCACCTGTGCAAGAGAACGACACGTGACTTGATCCTTCCCCTGTTCTGAGCCAGTAGATCACCGAAGGAGGAAGTAACAAAAGTATGACCCGTGTCTACCTACTTTTGCCAGGGTGACCATACGACACAGGCAAAGACGAGCACATGCGTCGAGTAATTGCCTGTGTCAATTGTGGACGAAAGGCCTAGACTGCAAAGACCATAGCCTGTTCCATACGACCAACAGTAGACGTGACTTCTCACCAGGAGACCGGTCCGTAACGATATCAAAGTGCACCTAAAGGACAAGGATTACCCTTTGTCTTTACATAGGTGGGGGTCGGGGTCCTCCGTCTTGGGCCCGGTGGACTGTCGACCCGGGGAGACGATGTAGGGAGGAATTGATGACCAATTGAAAATTAGGTAAATTTTACAATAGGGTGTAAATGAATCGGGCCGTCAAATATTGTTTGGGTGGTTTGTCCTGTTCGGTCAGACCTAATATATTGTCCATTTATTCGGTCCCGTGACTCCTCCCTCGAATGTCGTCCTACTCGACGTCACTACCAATTTGACCAAGTTGGAGTACTGTGGACTTCTGTCGGAAAGGTGAGTGACGAGGGAGGATCTTGAAATGCAGATCTTATTTCTCTTCTGTTTTTGGTTGGGGGTTTTCAAGTAGTATGCATAGGGGTGTTTATGACTGATTATTCAGAGATTTCCCGAAGGGACCACCGAGTCACCATTTTTTTAGACGGACGATTACGTCTTCTGGTCCCAAACTAGGGACCCAACCCTTCTAGGGGACCTCTTCCTTTACCGTTGGGTGAGGTTATAAGAACGGACCTCTTAGGATACCTATCTCCTTGAAGCACCCGAGACAGACAGGTACCTAATGTTTCTCAGCCTGTTCTGAATCGTTGATTTGTTCAGTGATGTTAGTTAATTTTCCCTGTGATTTCATTATAAATCTAAAGTAAATAAAAAAAATTCGACCATTTGGATGGTTTATTGAGTATAAACCTGGATTGTTATAATTGTGTAAGATTTCTCTAGTAGTCATGGATCATCGAAAAGGGGTGTGTGTGCAATAGTTAAATTTACACCCGGTTCACGGTCTTGAGTTGAAAATGGTTACACAAGACACTGAACTTATTTGAAAATATTAAAGTCTGTACATGGACAAATTTTTTGTAGAATATATAGATGGTAGGAGTCTCTACAACTTCTATATGATTTACCACTTTGACCATTATAACGTATAACATAATTAAGATATTATGCTCTTTGACTGTATTATCTCTTCGGAGTTCTTATGTTATAAATTGTAAAATATTATTTCTTTTTGTGACTTGATTGTCAATAAGTAAAATTGGGATGGAACGAAGTACTTAATCTACTAATGTTAGTAGATATTTAAAAAAAAGAAAAATTGTCCGACAATCCTTAGTTGACCCCTTTTTTTTTCGATATTCTGAGATTCAACCCTTAAGGAACCGTCAGGTCACCAATCCTGAGGTACGAGAGTGACGGTTCTCGACCCCAATTCTACGACGTACGGTTCACCGTACCGGTTTTTTTGTCATATAATCTTTTTTTCTTAGTTTCCAAATAGACATATTACTCAATTCTCATCGTCGTCGTCGTCTACCACTAACACATTTATATTTTTATTATATGTCGTGACTTTTTTGATGTTTCTTTAATCACTTCAAGTTGATTTCCACTGACTTTAAATTATTGACACCAGACCTGTAAATTTCGTATATATAAATATGTGTATGTACTAACCGTATGTTGTACATTTATATATCCGAGTAATATTATAGACATTTTGTAAATTCCGAGTCAAATTACATGGTCTCAAGAAAAAATCCAAACGTCAAATTACATGGTCTCAAGAAAAAATCCAAACGTAAAAAAATTCAAAAAAAAAAAATTTATCGATACTAGTTTAAACAAGAAAGAACCAAAACAATGAGGTATAAACACTAAAATTTTTTAGTCAAGTCTGAAGGGACCACCATCGATTCTGAGACGCGAGGCTTACGTCCCCCGGACTCAAACCAGGGACCAGTCCTTTGATCTAGGGTGTACCGCGTTTACTTACAAGTGTACGGTACTGGTTCTGGGTGACGGTGACTTATTTATGTATAAAAAATTTTTAGTCAGAATTCCTGATGGAAATTTCTCTAATTTGTGTGTGTGTGTGTGTGTTTCGAGGTTAGTCTTCCTTTTTTTTTTTTTGGAAAAGACTGTTCGGATAAATTACATGTAAATTGTACCATAACGTTTTGGACAGTGTCCTCCTCGCTCGGGACCACAGTAATTCGACATAGAAAGGTGAGGACTCTCGTGTCGCCTCCGTCCCATCGTTTGACCGGACTTCATACCTTTACTGGTGTGACACCGTTCGTGGGTGTCGAAGCCGACTAACGCCTAAATTTGCGGTGGAAAGACACAGTAGGGATGGCTGGGAANCTCCCCCCCTTAGTTGCATTTACCAGAAACTTTTTCGAGGGATCACTAAAATTATGAGGGGACTCCTATGAGGACTCGTAGTCATACACTCGCTCGCTACCAACGGGTCAGTTCAGACTGAGACGTTGGGGACACCTAACATCGGTCGGACCGAGGAGACACGTACCTTAAAGGTCCGTTTTTATGACCTCGTCCATCGGTAGGGGAAGAGGTCCCCTAGAAGGACTGGTTCCCTACCTTGGGTCCAGAGGACGTAACATCCGTCTAAGAAATGACAGACTCGGTGGTTCCTTCAGAACCACCCTCGGGTTATATGACGAGGGGATTTATTCTTGATCTCTTACCTCGTGACGGAGTGGATGGGACTTTGCATGATGTAGGTTTATGGACTCTTGGGGACCAAAGTTGACTGACGAGGGGACTGATCAGAATCTCGGGTGTCAACACCAACGTCGCTCTGTCCATAGTCACGTTTCGGTTCGCACTACGTCCGGGGGTTTTTTCTTGGAACATGTATTTCTGACGAAGAGACGAGGTGCCGCGACTCGGTTCGACGGTAGAAATCCTAGACTCGTAGAGGACCTATCCTCAACCGAGGTGTCTGCGGGATCAGCTAGGACAGACAGGACAAGGGTAGTAAACACAGGTGTACCATTCAGACGTCTCCTCGCCGGGGTCTCTCCGAGTGCGTTTCTCGAAGCCCTGATTAAGACGTCTTTGTTTTGGGTCCGTCTCGTCCTTGAGTTTGAGTGGAACCTCTCTAATGGGTTTCGATACACAGTCTGTTCAGGATGCCATGATAAGGTTTTTTTTTACGTTTTTCCACCACCTTTCTCTTTAAAAACGTCTTTAACTTCCCCTCCGTTTTTCTCAATAAAACAAGTCTCCCATTCCCTTCATAGGATTTCCCGTAGAAGATTTGACAAAGGGGAGGTTTTTCTTTTTGTAAAATGTCCGAGACTAGAGGTGTGAGGAGGGTCTTTAAGGGTACCGAGTGAACCGTCCGGAGGTCCAACGGATCGAGTCGACCGTTTATAAGTTTATCAATGAGGTTTATACAATTACCCCGATGGTCCCACGAGGGTAGTGCAGTGGGGTGGGAGGGAAAGAAACACACTTGACTTGGACACGTCCAATTTTGTCCGCACGGTTTGTGAACGATTCACTCTAATGACTGACAACCGCTTCACTGACGGTTAAATTTTATTCGTGCATCTCTCTTACCGAAACGAGTTTACATACAACAGAAAGTTTTCCTTATAAAACTTACAAGTTGAGTGAGGGTGAGGGTATAAGAACTCATATTTTTATATTCGTAATTACTAAATGTAAGAAAGTCATGGTATAAGTTTCATGGAATTTCTAAGGTTCCACGGAATTTCTAAGGTTCCACGAAATACTCATAAGAAAATTTTCGTTGAGAGGCTTTAGGTTTTGGTTCTCTCCTATATACATATGTCTCGACTAAGTGAAACGACATGGTATCTTTGATTGTGTTGTAACATTTCGTTGATATGAGGTTATTTTTAAGTAAATTTTTTTTTCTTTACTTTTTGATGAAGGGTCACTGTTTATAAACTAAGGTGTTTACTTCTTTGTCTTAATCACTAATGTGTGACCCTTTCTATTAGTGACCTTTAGTGTCCGTCCAAATGATTAAACAATTAAACAGTATATTATTTGAATTAGTTGTGATCGAGAAATCGGGTCGTAGTTCGTAAAGGAAACATATGAGTTTCTTTAGTGTTTCGGTTTGTCGATGAATAAAAACCAATCGGACATAAGATTTCTAGAGTTTTAAAAGGGGTGTTTTAGTCTGATGGATTTTTCAAAGTAAGGGGAAAGAAGGACGAAGGGTTTTTCGAAATTGAACAAAGAAGTAGGTGTGTCTGTAAGGTGTGTATCAGACTTATAATTTTGTCCGGTCCGTCGAAGTGACAGTCGTCTTACCTTTCACGGTCAAGGTTTTTTTAGAGTTGTAGCGGGCCAGGGATTTAATCAGGGGTTTAGTGACCCGGAATGTGTCCTTTAGTCCTAGGTCATAGAATTCAATTTTTAATTTCCCTCCAACCTTCTTTCCATATTTACCCTAATGTATGAATGGGTCCCACTCAGTGCGAGTATACGAGTTCTATTTTGATTCGTGTCTGAGATGTTAGTCCTTCCTTAAAAAGGAGACCCCGTCTTTCCCCGCACCCTAAAGGTTATCCGTTATTTCATCCTAGTAGACACCCCTAGTCCACTCGTTTAAGGTGTGTTAATTGAAGGATGATGGTCCTTCCTCCCGAAGGGTTCACCGAGTCACCATTTTCTTAGGTGGACAGTTACGTCCTCGGCGTCCTCTGCACACAATTTAGGGACCCAGCCCTTCTAGGGAACCTCCTCCTTTACCGTTGGGTGAGGTCATAAGACCGGACCTCTTAGGGGACCTCTCTTCTCGGACGACCCGATGTCAGGTAGTCCAATTTCTCTCAACCTGTACTGACTTCACTGAATCGTGCGTCTGTACGGCCATAAGAACGGACTTTTTAAAGTACCTGTCTCCTCGGACCATCTGATGTCAGGTACCCCAGTGTTCCTGAGCCTGTGCTGACTCCTTCCTCGTTTGCGTCCACTCCACGTCCGGAAGGGTTTGCCACGGCCAGATTTCCGGGAAGTCTACAAAAGTTCCGAGGTCTCTGTTCTGCCTCTTCGTTTTTCTCTGACCCCACCGTGCTGGTACAGTTGTGTGAATAGTAATGAGGTGTCACGTGAATTTTAAATCATTCTCCCATTTGACATACAGTACACCCCTAAAAAAATGTTAATTTTTATCAATTTTTTTTTTTTTTTTCCATTCTTTGACCCGACTTGGATGGTATCAGTGGCGAGAGGTCCCGTCGATTTTACGAGCTTAAAACCTTTCATGTTATCGCGTGGCTTCTCCGTCTACACCGACGAACCCCAACCGGGACCCGACCGACAGTCCTTCAGACACGGGTACTGAAGGAGACGGACGACTTTGGTTGACCGGAAGTTGGACCCGACAAAGGAACCGGAGTTAAGGGATCCAGGAGTAAAAAGAGTGACTCTTACCCTAGTCATCAATCCAAAAAGAGGAAAGTGATGAAAAGAATTTCAATGGTAGGCACTCAGTAAAAGAAGAATTCATAAAGTTATTCCTAGAGTTTCAATACTTTAGAACAAGACGAAACCTTTTCATAACAAATCTTTGTGTTGTCTGAGAGATGTTTGTCCTTGCAAACGTTCAGATCTCGAAATAGACTTTGTCATTTTTATGAAGGTATAGGTACAAGGTTGTAGGGAATCAATTATTCTTGTACCCAAAGAGTTATATGTTGGTAAAGAGATCGAATCCTTATTTTCAGTGTGAACGATTTTATAAATCACATGTATTTTGGATAGTATTTTCTGAATAGAAAATCAAAAAGTTCTTAGTGATTTTAGTCATTCCTCTGTGATTTGAAAATTTATATGGACTCGCTGACTTTACTTGACTTATGATTTATTTTTAGTATAGAATTTTGTGTCTCTGTTTCACGGTTGTAGGATACTTAAAATTCAATTAGATTCGTAAAAGATAAGTTTATATTTTAGTAATCTTCAATTTATACATATAAGTCAAATTATTACAGAATAAATTAAGACTTTTTCTGTAGAGGGAAATCATTGAATTCGTTTCCCGTTATGGAGATGAATGGATTATAAAATGTTGAAGACGATTATAAAGTATTGAAAAATTATTTATGAAATATTGAAAAAAAAGGGATATACGACTTGGTTTTGGTCTTTAAAGATTCAATTTTCTGAGGGTAACTTTTAAATATTCGATACATACAAAAATGTGACGTGAACCTACTGATGAATTACAACACCAAGAGGGATTCTCGTAAATATGAACAAAAGTCGTTTAAATTTATAAGTAACCTTTGTAGATGGTGATACAATTTGTTGTATACCCAATCTTATTTAAGATCTCTTTTATTGATCTTTATAGTTCTCTGAGGATTCTTTTCTCCAGAAGGTTCATATACCTAAATTTTGAGTCTCTTTGTTCTGTCATTCTAGTGGACCTTATTTTTCTTGTTCAGCCCTCGGGTCGGAAGTTAAGAAGTGCGTCCCGTCTGCAGTGTCGTCAGATCGAAAAGAACCATCTTCGACCAAGGTCCTGGGTGGTGGTCGGTAGGTGTCAGGAAGATAAGTGAAGCCCTTGTTTCACTAGATGATTGAGTTGCATGAACTTGAACTTGAGAGTCACGTCACTTTCCCACACCATCTGTGAAGTAAATTATTGTTATTACTATGATTTGTGAATGTTTCGTCTATCCTTCTAAGAGATTCTAGAACACCCGTCTACCTGTCTCATAGATTCTCCGACTTCCCAAGGACTCATTCCTTTCCTCCCCTTCCTTCTCTCGCTCCTCCGACCACCCTTTCTTTCCTTCCTCCTTTCCAGTCGGTCGAGTCCCACCACTTTTCTGACGTCATGTGAGACCCAAGGGTGTCGCCTTTGTGCTCGCGCAACAGTATCTTGACCAATCCCATTTCATTTGCGTTTCTTGTGAACTACTTCTCTACCAATCTCGTCTCCATCCTTCCTAAATTGTTTTCGACTACTACCAGTTCAAATCCAAGTTTATTTGTCTTATATATGTAATATGTGTCCCTCTCTCTCTCTCTGTCTGTCTTTAAACTTTTGTTTTGACATCAGTTCGTCTTGATAAAATTCGGGCCAAATGTTTGGTTGGTACAGAGTTGATTAGTTTTTAATTCCGTTTGGTCTGTACATGATATTGATGTTACCCTTTTTTATAGACTTTAGTCTTGCTAGGGCCTTTTAGACCTGACATATAATTGTTATACGAAAGTCTAGGTTATTGGTCTTTTTGGTCTTGAAGGCCGTTCCTCGATTAGGAGACAGTGGAGAGGAGAATCAGAGATTCGGTGAGTCTTTTGAGTTAAGTCCTTACAAGTGAGAAAAAGTTTAGCTATGGATGTGTTATCGAAGGAACTAAAGCATTGTAGAAACTCAAAGAACCGCTACCAGTCCGTGGAAGAATATAAGATTGGAAAGGTTTTTAAGGGAAAGTGAAAACAGTAGCTCTTCTCAAACTAGTTTTAGTGCCGTCCTTTTGCGATTCGTGCATAAAAAAAATAATAGATGAACAAATTTGTGTAAAAATTTGTCGTAGGTCGTGTTCCGGGAGTAGAGTGTCTTTTGTCCGTCTTCAAGGAAAGACTCAAAACTAAGAACGGACAGATAGGGTGAGAGATAAGTGTAAATGAAGGTGCCCTAAAAGAAAGAAGAACGGTAAAAAAAAAGGTACGATTGAGTCGTAAAGAGACTCACATTCAATTTTCTGGTGGATGTAGTCTTAGTCGTCCCTAAACTTAGTCTTTTACGTCAAAAGACCCGGAGAGGGCTCTAAATGCTTTTCAAAGTTTTCTTCCCATCTCGACGTCTTAAAAATAAAGTCTTCAGTGGGTCCACTACCCAGACGTGTGCTTTCGCACTCCTGGTGACGGGGGTTTGGGAACTAAGAAGGACGTGGTTTCCTGTGTCCCTGAGGTGTCCTGATATATTTGTTCACGGTAGTCTCGCCGGTCGGCTCTTCTGTCTCGTCACACCGTCAAGACTAGTGGAAGGAAAACTTTATGTGTACCTTCGTCGTTCCTTCACACCTCTGACTTGATTGACTCTGTAGTCGTGTTTACGTCCGAGCAGTCGGGACGAGGCACCGACGACGGTTAATGTCATCGGTCTGGACGTTCCCCTGACTAATGTACATTAAATATTTTTCATTTGTTCGACTCGCCGAACACTTGTTACTTCCCACTATAAGTTCGGTTCTCCATTATTTTTCGTACTTATTTACTAAGTCGTAGGGGGAGGGGTGGGTCTGTTGTCAACCAATATAAGGTCGATCCTAGTCGTGCCTTTCCTTTTTTTTTGTTTGGAGATAAACCCCCTTACTGTATTTACTATTGTCTAGTACATAGTACCCTCTTTCTAAATACAGAGAGTGACCTTGGGAACACTGTCCCGACGTGTCTGGGTTTGAGACCCCCAAGATGTCGAGTCGGTAGAAAAAGAGTTAGAATAATTTCGGTCTTTTCCTTCACGGACACAGGTCCCGACGTTGTGTCAGGACGTACACTTAACACCGAAAATTTCCTTTGTACCCCTTTATTTCGTTTACTTAATAAGTCAACAGGCTTGGTCCAAAATACTTCCTAAGAAGATGCGCTCACAAAGGGTTGAAGTCGGGACAACTATAGACCCCGACCCCGTAAGAACCAACGTTACCGACAGGGTACGTGACGAACAAATCGTCGGAGAGAGGGAGTTGGTCCCGGAGGGTCCACCGAGTCTCCATTTCTTAGGTGGACGGTTACGTCCTCTGTGTCCTGCAAACCCAAGTCAGGGACCCAACCCTTCTAGGGGACCTCCTCCTTTACCGTTGGGTGCGTTTATAAGAACGGACCCTTGGGGTACCTGTCTCCTCGGACCACCCGATGTCAGGTGCCCCAGCGTTTCTCAGCTTGTACTGACTCGTGTGTATGGTATGGGATGTCGGAGTTGGATAGTCGGTGGTCATCGTGGGGGTCACCACTGTTGGTTCTTTGTAGAGGAGGTCTTTGACAGTTTACAAGGGTCACCCCGTTTTAGTGGTAGGGTGACGGTGATTTTCAGTGACGACGTGTGTCTGTGCAGTACCCCTTGACACGTATAATCACTTCATCGAACTCCTGGTGTAAAAACTGTATTATTTATAGAGTACTAAAAACGAAAATATATATACTAGAAGGGACCACCGAGTCTACCATTTCTTAGTCAGATGTTGTGTCCTCTGGGCCCAAACTGCGGACCCAGTCCTTCTAAGGGACCTTTTCCTATACCGTTGGGTGAGGTCCTAAGGACGAATCTTTTAAGGTACCTGTCTCGTCGGACCTCCCGATGTCAGTCACCCCAGTGTTTCTCAACCTGTGTTGACTCGTTGATTGTGATTGTGTGTGTGTGTTAGTCAGTGCAGGCTGAGAAACACTGGGGTGCCTGACGTCGTGCGGTCCGAAGGGACAAGTAGTGGTTGAGGGCCTCGAACAAGTTTGAATAGAGGTAGCTCAACCACTACGGTAAGTCGGTAGAGTAGGAGACAACAGGGGAAGAGGAGGACGGGGGTTAGGGAGGGTCGTAGTCCCAGAAAAGGTTACTCAGTTGAGAAGCGTAATCCACCGGTTTCATGACCTCAAAGTCGAAATCGTAGTAAGGAAGGTTTCTTATGGGTCCCGACTAGAGGAAATCTTACCTGACCAACCTAGAGGAAGTCAGGTTCCCTGAGAGTTCTCAGAAGAGGTTGTGGTGTGAAGTTTTCGTAGTTAATAAGTCGCGAGTCGAAAGGAGTGTCAGGTTGAGAGTGTAGGTATGTACTGATGACCTTTTTGGTCTCGGAACTGATCTGCCTGGAAACAACCGTTGCATTACAGAGACGAAAACTTATACGATAGATCCAACCAGTATTGAAAGGAAGGTTTCTCATTCGTAGAAAATTAAAGTACCGACGTTAGTGGTAGACATCACTAAAACCTCGGGGGTTTTATTTCAGACTGTGACAAAGGTGAGAAAGGGGTAGATAAAGGGTACTTCACTACCCTGTCCTACGGTACTAGAATCAAAAGACTTACAACTCGAAATTCGGTTGTAAAAGTGAGAGGAGAAAGTGAAAGTAGTTCTCCGAAAAATCAAGGAGAAGTGAAAGACGGTATTCCCACCACAGTAGACGTATAGACTCTAATAACTATAAAGAGGGACGTTAGAACTAAGGTCGAACACGAAGAAGGTCGGGTCGTAAAGAGTACTACATGAGACGTATATTCAATTTATTCGTCCCACTGATATATGTCGGAACTACATAAGGAAAAGGATAAACCTTGGTCAGACAACAAGGTACAGGTCAAGATTGACAACGAAGGACTGGACGTATATCCAAAGAGTTCTCCGTCCAGTCCACCAGACCATAAGGGTAAAGAACTTCTTAAGTGTTATTAGAAAGTCAAATAACACTAGGTGTGTCAGTTATTTCGTCTTTATCTACAAAAAGACCTTGAGAGAACGAAAAAGGTACTAGGTCTCCTACAACCGTTAAACTAAAGACTAAGGAGACGGAAAAGACATTGGTTGAACTTGTAGACTTTCAAGTACCAAGTGCATAACGACTTCGGACCGAACCTCTTAAAACTCGTAATGAAATGATCGCACACGACGACGACGATTCAGTGAAATCAGAACGGGCTGAGACACACTGGGGTATCTACCGTCAGGTGGTCCGAGGGGGCAGGGACCCTAAGAGGTCCGTTCTTGTGACCTCACCCAACGGTAAAGGAAGAGGTTACGTACTTTTACTTTTCACTTTCACTTCAGCGAGTCAGCACAGGCTGGGAGTCGCTGGGGCACCTGACGTCGGAAGGTCCGAGGAGGTAGGTACCCTAAAAGGTTCGTTCTCATGACCTCACCCCACGGTAACGGAACTCTCTACTCACGTTAACACGCCATCAAACTCGTAAGAAACCGTAACGGAAAGAAACCTACTTTTGACTGGAAAAGGTTAGGACACCGGTGACGACTCAAAAGGCTTAAACGACCGTATAACTCACGTCGTGAAAGGGTCGTAGTAGAAGGTCCTAAACTTTGTCGAGTTGACTTAAGGTAGTGGAGGTGATCGAAACAAGTATCACTACGAAAGATTCCGGGAGGACTGAAGTGTGAGGTCCTACAGACCGAGATCCACTCACTAGTGTGGTAGCACTAATACAGTCCGTACTTCTATAAAAACATGTCAAGAAGACACATAAGAACGGTGGAGAAGAATTATAGAAGACGAAGACAATCCGGGTATGGTAAATACAGGAAATAACTCGGGTAGAAACGTACTTGATAAGGGAGCCATAGAGATCAAAAGAACTTCTCTAGAGATCAGAAAGGGTAAGGTAACAAAAGGAGATAAAGAAAGTAACTAGCGACTCCTTCCGAAAGAATAGAGAGGAACGATAAGAAACCTTGAGACGTAAGTCTATAAATATAGAAAGAAAAAGAGGAAACGAAAAGTGAAGAGAAGAAAAGTGTCGATAAACATTCCGGGGGGGTCTGTCGGTAAAACGAAAAAACGTAAAGAAAAGGTACCCCTACCAGAACTAGGGACAGAGGGCATATGACAGTACTTGGAGGCAGGTATCAAGTAGTCCGTGAGATAGATAGTCTAGATCAGGAAATTTAGATAAAGAGTGAAGGTGACATATTAGTATTCCTTAAACTAAATCCAGTATGGACTTACCAGATCACCAAAAGGGATGAAAGAAGTTAAAGTCAGACTTAAACCGTTATTCCTCAAGTACTAGTCTCGGTGTCAGTCGAGGGATTGCCGACGACGACGACGACGACGATTCAACGAAGTCAGCACAGGCTGAGACACACTGGGGTGTCTACCGTCGGGTGGTCCGAGGGGACAGGGACCCTAAGAGGTTCGTTCTTGTGACCTCACCCAACGGTATAGGAAGAGGTTACGTACCTTCACCTTTCACTTTCACTTCAGAGAGTCAGTACAGGCTGAGAAGCGTTGGAGTACCTGACGTCGGGTCATCCGAGGAGGCAGGTATCCCAAAAGGTCCGATCTCATGGTCTCACCACACAGGGATTGTCGATGGATGATTATTTAGGTGGAACCTTATATAAGTAGAAATAGACCTATACTGACGTTTTATTTTAAAAATAAGAAAAAAAAAAAAACTCGCCCCCTTCCCTTGGGTGTTCCCGTCTTCATGGTCCCCGAGTACTTATTAGTGCACCTGGACCGGAGATTTACCCTTCGTTCCTCAATTTGTTCACGGTAGACACCACTACCCGCGACACGACGTCCTCACTTGTTCGTAGTTTCCTCTTGTTTTGTCTATGAGACCCAGGTGCCCCAGACGAACCTACTCACTGCGACCACCACCGCTCAAGTCCCCTCCGAGGTCCCCGTCGGACCCTCACCTCCGTCTCTCCCACCCCGGTCCTTAAGGACCGTCTCTCTTCGTGTGTCACGTCCAGTTCCTGTCTCACTGGCTAGTGTTCCGGTTCACCCCTGGACCTTCAAGTCATGTTGACTTCGCTGTGAGCACTCTCTCCTCCTTCATGGACGTCCCGGGTGTAGTGTCTTCCGGGACGGTCGACTTTCCCGCAAACTCGTAAGGAGGCTCGATTCCTTGGGACGTCCCGTCGGAGTTTGACGCTACTAGTCCCAAAGTCTTTCCGACACGACCGACGGGACTACTTCTGTCAAACTTACCCGTGTTCCTACCCGAAGGGTCCACCGTGATCACCATTTCACGGACGGTTACGTCCTCCACATTCTCTGTGTCTAAACGAGGGACCCGGTCCTTCTAGGGGACCTCCTCCTCTGTCGTTGGATGAGGTCATACGAACGGACCTCTTAAGGGACCCGTCTCCTCGGACCTCCCAATGTCAGGTACCCCAACGTTTCTCAGTCTGTACTGAATCACTGATTTGTTGTTTATAGATATACAGTTGTCTATAGTGATATAATTATAGATACGTAACCATATCTGCCCGAAGGAGTCACCGAGTCACCATTTCTTATACGAACGTCACGTCCTCTACGTCTTCTGTACCCAAACTTAGAACCTACCCCTTCCAGGGGATCTCCTCTCGTTCCGTTGGGGAGGTCATTAGAATGGACCTCTTAAGGTACCTATCTCCTCGGACCGTCAGATGTCGGGGACCCCAGCGTTTCTCAGTCTGTGTTGACTTCACTGAGTCCTTCCTACCTCGGTCCGTCACCTGACCGATAACATTTTTAGGGCGTCTTTCCGTTTTTCTGTCGAAATCCGTTGTGTATCCAGTCCTTCAGTTCTCTAGAAACCTTCTATTTTCTCTGTCCTAAACCAGTGACCCACACCCCTTCCTCTCTTGTTTCTTTTGGTAGACCAAATTCGGTCTCCCCTCTCCTCCCAACGTCCCTTCGACCGCACTGACTGCATCTCTCTCGCTTGTCGTCCTCTCTCCTGTCTAAATCCCTCTCCTACCACTCGTGCCGAGACGCGACGACACCCCCAGCTTCGTCAATCCCTAGATGAGTGGGCAGTCTCGGTCCCTACTCCTCTCTCTTTACACGACGTTGACATAGAGACTTAGTAGTCGTGTATTAAGTCCCCGTAAAGTGACCTGAAATTCTAGGTATCTACCTGAATTTTTCCAATCCCTTGTACTTCTTCTGTTATTCCAAACACGCAGTCAAACCTTCTTAAGATCCCTGTGAAGACAAGTCAGCGAGTCAGCACAGGCTGAGAAACACTGGGGTACCTGACGTCGTGCGGTCCGGAGGGACAGGTAGTGACGGAGGATCTCGAACGAGTTTGAGTACAGGTAGCTCAGCCACTACGGTAGGTTGGTAGAGTAGGAGACAGTAGGGGAAGAGGAGGGTGGAAGTTAGAAAGGGTCGTAGTCCCAGAAAAGGTCACTCCCCCGAGAAGTATAGTCCACCGGTTTTATGACCTCGAAGTCGAAGTCATAGTCAGGAAGGTTACTTATAAGTCCTAACTAAAGGAAATTCTAACTGGAGGAACGACAGGTTCCCTGAGAGTTCTCAGAAGAGGTCGTGGTGTTAAGCTCTCGTAGTTAAAAATACCTTTGATGGTATATATTTTATCTATTGGTTGTTCTTGGATGACATATCATACCCGTTACTATGAATTATAGCACATTATTGGATATTGCCCTTTATTAAACTTTTTTTCTTTTTTATATATATATATGTGTGTGTATGTAAGGTATATATATTGACTTAGTGAAACGACCTTTCATTGTTTGGACATTTAGTTGATATGAAGTAATTTTTTTTTTTTATGACTTGGTGGTGGTACTACACCCGTGTTCAGTCCGTCTTTTTTTTTTTTTCTTAAGACGCTTTTACTTCTTGTATCTCGATAATGGTTTAAAAGTTTTTCCAAGTACTTGGGGGTTACCCACTTCTTGATGATGGTCGTACTGTTCTCTCTAGTCGGTCCCGATCGACCGTGATCTTGGGAATCCTCGTGGTTGTGAAGGTCTTTGGTCTCGGACCGTAATCCTTCCGTGCCCCTTCTTGTATGAAACTCTTCTGCATGACTAGTAGAGGTTGTCACCTCAGTTCTCACGGTACTTTTTATTCTTAATTGTTCAAGTCTAGCCTGAAGGGACCACCGGGTCGCCAACTCTTAGGTAGACGGTTAAGTCCCCTGTGTTCAAGTCAGGGACCAGGTCCTTCTACGGTGTGTGGCTCCCCGTTGATTCGGGTGCACGGTGTTGATGACACGGATGTATGGCGTTGAGGACGTCGGGGTCTCGGGCACGAGGCGTTGCTCTCCGGTGGTGTTACTCTTCGGACACGAGGGGTTGCTTCTCGTCGGGGACGAGTGGTGTTGGTCCCTTTCGGACTCGTCGTTGGCTCTGGGTGTCGTCGGTCCTTCATTTATTTATTTTTATTTTGCAAGTCTAGATCAAGGCGATCTGACCTGTTGGTGCCCCCTGAAACCACCCTTAGTCAATCCATTCTTCCCTGCTTTTTCTGGGTCCGACATAAGGTAATAATCTACTCGCCGTTCATTCCTTCTCCGCCTCTAGTTCACCTGTGGTGGGTGGGCACTCAGACCGACCCTTTCCCTCCATGTCCTCAGAGTGGCATCGGGACAGAAACTTTTGGCTTAGGTGGAAAATGCCAGGACCACTTTAGAGAGACCTGGGGAAGTATTATGGAAGGAACGCAGGAACTTGAGTGGAGGGAACCGACTTAAGAAGATCTGACACCATGGTGTGTAGTGACTAGCATCGTATTAAACGCAATGGGTCGCGGAAGAGACAGGGGCCGTCGTGCACCTGAGGGCATTCCACCTCCGTCGCGCGAGAACCCGGAGAGGACTTAAGGAGGGTTCCGGAATAAGAGTCGGTCGTAAGGTGGTTCCTGACGTCCCGGACTGGAGACTTCTCTAGACCGGGACGGTCTTGTCGACCAATTGAACATACTGGAACCTGTTTAGTTACTTCAGAGGGCCTCCGGTTAAGGACATTTTTCTCCTCCGACTTGAGAAGGCGATCCCTTCCTCTATTCACATTAACCCTTTCTATGAGCTACATAGCCGAACAAAAACATTACGTTTAGTATCTTTTATTTTGACCTAATTTTTGGTGACCTGTGAGTTTATTGTGCACTATTTTTTTTATCCGATCTTTTCCAACTCTTTGTAACTTGATCTAATAAATATTAAAGTCCGAATCTTAAACTGTTAGTGAGCCAGTACGATAAGTTTTCTGACACGGTCCATGGTGTGGCCCGTGAAGTCTGCGTCTCTTGTTTACGGTAGAAACAGGAGACCGTTAAGTATAGGATAATGTTTGTGGTTTCTTACTATCTACTTCGGTACTAAAAGAAACATTTATCTAGTACACATATGTAGAAGATGACACATGTGATACCCAGTAATACTTTTAGTAGGTCTTTTTTTATACGATTTTGATATTTATGTGGTCCATCCGAAAAGGGTAAACCTGATAAAGTGACGAATTTACTTCTCTTCCTTCTTTCTTATGACAATATATCGTACTTAAATTAAAATACGTGAAAACCATTTACTGGATCTACGGGACCCTTCTAATGAGTTTACCGAAACCAAAATACGTCGTCGCAGTGGTCGAAGGGTCCACCGAGTCACCGAAGGGACCACCGAGTCTCCTATTTCGCAGACGGACGTTACACCCTCTGGGCCCAAGCTAGGGACCCAACCCTTCTAGGGGACCTCTTCCTTTACCGTTGGGTGAGATCATGGGAACGGACCTCTTAGGGTACCTGTCTCCTCGGACCATCCGATGTCAGGTACCCCAGCGTCTCTCAGCCTGTGCTGACTCGCTGAAGTGAAACAGTTACGTCCTCTACGGCCTCTGGTCCCAAGTTAGGGATCCAACCCTGCTAGGGACCACATCCTTTACCGTTGGGTGAGCAAAAGAACGGACCTTTTTAGGGTGTCTGTCGCCTCGGATCACCCGGTGTTAGGTAACCCAGGGCTTTCTCAGTCTGTACTGACTCGTGCGTTCGTGTTGTCGTAGTGGTCCTTGTTTAATTGAAGAGTTTATAAGGTGTAAGAGTGAACGAGTCCTAAAGGAAAATGGAAAGGGGTTGTGAAGTTGGTAAATTTAGACTTTAATAGTCCCTCTTGAACATTTTAGGTCAGGAGGATGTGTTGAAACCCCAGTTAATATTGGAACGGTCTTCCACCCACCCACCCGACAGNACACACACACACCCCCCCCACACACGCACACACACACCCACACACGCACACACACACCCACACACACACAATCAGCGAGTCAGTGCAGGATGAGAGACGTTGGGGTACCTGACACATCGGGCGGTCCGAGGGGAGAGGTATCTTGAGAGGTCCGTTCTTATGACCTCACCTAACGGTAAGGGAAGAGGTCCCCTAGAAGGACTGGGTTCCTAGTCTGGGCCTAGAGGATGTAACGACGGACTCGCAGACTCGATGGTCTCTTCTGGTGCAGTCTATGATGAAGGGATCGGGTTCTCGGAAGAAACAGTTCAAGATCCATTGTGGTCACCTTAAGTTTTGTAAACTTCATCGTAAAATGGTTCACGGAGAGGAGATTCTCTGTTTCTACTTTCGTGCAGAAAGGGGGTTTAGTCCGCCGGTAGGGGTCAGTCTTCGTGAAAGTAGAACCGATCCTACTGAGACCGAATCCGTGGCTACCCTCATACACTCCTGACCCCACTCTTTCGTGTCGTCCATGAATTTAGAAATTGATCCAACAGTAAAGTCCCTCCTCAGGCCGATCAATCTTTCGTCGGATTGACATAAAGGGTTTTCATCCTTGACTTTTCACGTAAAGCCCTCTCTTTTTGTTAGTTGAACGACCGACCTTGTGAGACTAAGGATCAGAACTAATGGTGTATTGTCCTGTATTTGTTGAGGGGGGTAAAGTCTCTTATCTTTCCTGTACACACATTCCTAAAACTGGACTTATGAGACACCACAACCACCGCTCCGAAGGTGATGTCTCCTTTTCACCTTTGTCTCCCCTTCTCTCGTTCTCCCAACCCTAAGGTCCCCTTTCTCACGAAAGGTGGAGTATGGGTGAACTTTTTTCAATCGTCCATTTCAAGATATCGTTACCCATTACATTGTCTAATTAATACTATTTGTGACTTATGCTTTATGATTAATGTCTTATAGTTTACCTTATTTTTGTTGTTATCTGAAGAGGTACGGGACTATGATGACGGGACGTAAGATATAAGGTGTTTTCGTTCGGAGTTGATTTTAATATAAATGGACGCATAAGGTGTATATTGTCGATTTATAGAGATCCGTTATTGTTGTTTATAAGTTAAATTGGTTCGTTGTTCTTTCAGTCAATGTTTGGGAATAATAATTAATTGTAAAAGGGGGGTGGCGAAGGTTGGTCTCCTACTTTTCATTTTACGTTAAAATTACAAAAGAAAAAGGTACACACTATAAGAATTTCTACATATTTTGAAAAGGTTTTTTAAATTTACTGTACTCAGTTCTGTTTCCTTTTATTTATTTTTCCCTTTTCTTTTTGTCACTTCGTCCTATCAATTTCGTTTCAAATCATAAAAAGAAAGAATTTTTTTTTACTGATTTCTCAAAATGTAACTTCTCTTTACAAACCTGACAGCCATATAACAAAAATTAAGTACCTTGTTACATCGGTAAACAAAAAAAGGAAAATCCTGTAACAAAACAAAACTTGTGTATCCCTTAATGGATCCGGTTCATACTTAAGTTTCTTTTTTCGACCCTCTTTTTTTTTGATGGTGGTTTGCTTTTTGAGCACCATGTAAACCGCAAGAAAGGTCACATATTTTTATTTTGAGTCAAACCTTAATACTATTTTTAGAGGCTTTGTGTGTCTTTCTTATCAATTTCTCATCTTTTTTTTACATTCTAGTGAGTGTAAAGGGGAGGATCTTCGAGATAAAGAAACGTTAAGTGTAGAAGTGCACGTCAAACGTATATCATCGAGACGATTTTTGTTGGTGTACCTTTTAAAAACATGGTCTATTGTGACGTCCTGTCCCGAACCGTCGATGTTCAACATTAGTCTTACGAAGTTCCCGATTACATTGGGTCTATTGCTGGTTCGTACGTAAAGCCCACGTCAGAATTGAAAAAAAAATTATCGTCCGACACCCTCCCAGTTTTCGATAACGCAAGATGAAATATACGTAAGTCGTTACTCTTAAAAAGGCATTCCCTCGTAAAACGAAGGTACTTATTTTCTTAACGAATTTTATAGATTCTAAGAAAAGGTCAATTACGTAAGAACATCTTCCACTCCACGAGTGTGTCTGTTCGGATCTTACCCTTTTTCAAAAGGTCAAGGATTTTACGGAAAGGGGTCATTAAAGTGTCCGGACGTAGAAGTAGAGGTGACGTAATCCCGCGGGGGTCACGACCGTTTACTTCGCCGATGATTAAATTCCTGGCGCCTTTAGGTACCATATTACTCGGTGAAAAGGGGTTCTCATTAGATTTCTTCTTTTCTTGCGACTAAAATAAATACGGACAACGGATTCTCCCCCTCGTCTTCCTCTGGACCCAGAACTATTCAAAGGACATGTAAGCACCTACTCTATCTCCGTGACTTTGGAACACTGAAGTTAGGTTCGAGTTCACCGTCTAAGTCTACCTCGAGAGTGAACCCCCTTCACTCGGTGGTATAATTACGTTCCTTACACTTTACCCTCTTTGGGAAGGTAGGTGTCAGTCCTCCCCCCAAGCACACTAGGTTACCCCAATAAGAGAAAAGGAGGTTGCGACCGACCGTGAGTGTGTCGACTCGATTCTACCGAAGGTTTCAGGTTTTATTCTGCGATCGGGTTCCGTCGGACCCGGGAGGGCGCCCTTGGGACTCCGTTTACTTAGTTTCCGAGAAAATAAGAGGGAGGGTGGTCTTGTACGAGGGAGAGACAACATTTGCTTTAGGAACGGTCGTACTTAATAAATCAAGGTTTGTCTGTATTTCTTTAGAATTTATTGTGTACAGGGAGCCTTAAAATTATTCAAGTCCACTGTCTGTTCACCTCGACAACCCAAACAAAGAGCGGACCCTATCTTTTAAGTGACCACCAGTCCTCGGGTAGTCGTCGTACTCTAGTACCGTCTTTGCCTTTGACGAGTTTAACGTTCAATGTCGACTGTAGGTTTGAGGTGCGTACTTTGCCTCCACGAGGCAGGAAGAGCGACCCTACAGACTTGAGGTTTGGTTCAGGGACAACAAGGAAAGTTTGGTCCGAAGGGAAGACTAAGACGATAAAGACAGTCGTCGTGGACCTAAGAAGGTTCTTATCTCGGACTTTAAGTGAGTACTCCAGAAGGGACTGACCGAGGTGGAGGGAGGGGAGATCAGACTTGAGAATTCGTCAAGGACAGACATAGTTGGTGAACTGTTAAGTAGGATATACCGGAATATTTGTCTCGAGGACAATTTACTGACTTTCCTTGTACGTAAATGTCGAACAGAAGTGTTTCTGATCTTTGAAGAATGCCGTTCCCTAACCCGGAAAAGGAGACGACCTACGGTGTGTTCCGTCTAAATGTTTTCGAGGTCTCTATAGAGAAATAATTAAGTCAGTTGTCTGTGAACCACTCGGAGGTGAGACTTGTCTGTGTCGTGAGTCGAGTCCGTGAGCCGTCGGAGCCCGAGTCATTCGAAAGTAAGGTAATTCCCTTCCCGACCTCCCAGGGGTTTCTTAAGACGGAGACGTCAAGATTATATAAGTGGTCTGGTAAGCTCTACTTGTTCTTTAATTCTAAATAAAGGGGGTTTTTTCCTCCGGATAACTCTTCGAGGCGTAGACGGGGAGGGAGGGTTCCTTTGTAGACTCTTCTCCTTGTAATCTGCGATTCTCTTAAATCTTACTTATCTACACAACGGGTGGGTGAGGAAGGGGTAAAATGTCTATTCCTTTGACTCTTAGTCTTCAAGTGTCCTCCTAGGTTTCCAGAACACTTATCACCGTTTTGGGACCACTTAAGACCCAGGACTGTGAGTCAGTTCCCAAGGAAAATGGTATCGTGTTGAATGGGTTTTGGAAAGTTTTTATTTCATCATTAGGTGGACGCTTCTACAGGGAAGAGCATACAATCAGAGATATTCTTGTATTTCTCACGACCGTGAATGAGAATCTGTAGGAGTTGGACTTTTAGTAGTTCCGAAATAGATGTATGAAAAATACAGGAGAGGTTTTATACCTTTAAACGAATCAGAATTTTGACGAAACAGTAAAATAAAGAAAGTATAAGAATTAGTCTGGATAATACCGTTTAGTGTGACTTTATTGGTTAAGAGGATAGTTGGTCTAATAGGTTCGTATTAAGAACGGTGTAACAACATAGACAAGTTTCTACTAGTTAATTTTTTTTTAATTTTTGGCTTAAGATTTTGATGACAGGTGTACCTATGTGGAAGGATTCTCATTAAAACTTAGGGTTTTCTGTTGTTAGTCTAAATCCCTTGACCGTTGAGAATAGTGATTAGGGTCCGTGTTGTTTCTTAATTGATAGTAATTGAAAGTATTCCGAAGGGACTACCGAGTCGTCATTTCTTAGACAGACGGTCACATCCTCTGAGTCCAAACTAGGGACCCAGTCCTTCTAGGAGACCTTTTCCTTTACCGTTGGGTGAGGTTATAAGAGCAGACCTCTTAGGGTACCTGTCTCCTCGGACCGCCCAGTGCTTCGCAGCCTGTGCTGACTCTCTGATTTGTTGTTGAAACTATTTCTGAATTACATTAACGATCAACTACTAGAAACGATGATCTTTGCTTAAAGGACGTAATGACCTTTTCCATTTTTCTTTTGTAAGTTTTAAACTTGCAAGTGATTGCACTCCTGACGTCCTTTTTAAAAGGAAGTTTTCTTGGTACTACGAGGAAGTCAGTGACATTCGTTTCTGAAGTTTTAGCCAACTGACGATGATCCCTAACGGTTTTTTCCCGTCCTTCTCGAAGGTCTGTAGTGCCAGGATAAACGACAACACTGTGAGGGCTCATCCCTGGAATCGAGTCGAGGACCCAACAGGGACTTGTTCCTCTACGACGATAAAAAGGAAGAGGTACGGAGAGAGAAGGTACATTCTACCGTCCACGGGTGGGTCTCCTTCTACGATAAAGACAAAGATTCGGGGAAGGGTCTCGGTGTACAGGTCTGTCTTTGGTAGGATGTTTGACTGTCGACTTCTCGCCTCAGGTTCGACCCATATCTAATGTGTGGGTTCTTGGTCGACTCCAGGACGAGGGGTCGACCAACCGGCGATCGTCCGGTGGAGTGGGACCGGGTCTACGTCCGAGAGAACGACTCTCGCGTGTAGTCGGATTCCACCTGTCGACCCGGCACCTCCTCGGGGTATCCCTTCGAGGGGGTCGTCCCTGTCCCCCTACCGGTCGACCGAACTTCGTCAGGAAACAAAAGTTCTGAATGGAAAGTAGAGTCATTGTTAAAGTTGGTGACTACTTTTAAGTAGTAATCAAGTTTACCAACTAAACAGAAATTTGTTGAGAAATTTTTAGACTCGCGGTGACAACTCACATATGATAGTTCTAAAATGAACCAAAGATATTGGAACCACTGTAACTAGACATACACTAAGATACGTCCAGGGATCGTCTCCTTCTTTTGTCGAGAAATTATATATTGTGTCCTGTTTTTGTCGTTGTGTCGTTGTCGTTTTGATTGTCTTTCGTCTTTTTAGAAGTGATGGTAAGACATAAATTTTTTATATCTCCTACTTTATGTATGTTCTCCAAGAATGGGAAAACGTTTATTTGTATCTTTCTTTTTCTCTCTGTTTTTCCGACCTCTCCCTAAAGACCTACCGTGTCACCTGTTCTTAGGTGGATACTCACATCCTCTGTGCCCAAGTTAGGGAGTAGGTCCTTCTAGGGTGTATGGTGTCTTGTCGATTTGGGTCCGTGGTGTTGGTAACTCGGACACGAGACCTCGGATTCTCAGAGTTGATATTCGGCTACACGACGTTGATGTCTTCGGACACGGGGAGCTCGGGCACAAGACGTTCTTCGGTGGTGTCCTTCTTCGGGGGCGGGGTGTTGCCCCCTCGACGGGGTTGTGAGAAGTTCTTCTCTTTCGGGGACGTCGTCGCTTCTGGGTCGTGCCGGGTTTTATGTGTTTGGTTATGCTAATAAAAATAGTATATCGGCCTCTTAGACGAGTGACCAGAAAAAGAATGATAGAAAATACGATGACAGTGTGAGAAACCCTTTAAGTTCTTTTTGAAGGTATCGTCTACCTGTATGATTATACATTTTTGTTACGACGACTGATTATTTCTAAATTTTTCGTTTGTATTTTACCTCAACATTCATCTTACGTAACCCCGGTATTGAACTCTACTGAAACCTCTATTTTGATTTTGTTATAAAACAGTGAATTTTCGGGACTACCTAAGAGAATTAGTTACGCACTTGATGAGAATATTTATAACCTTTTGTCACTCTGTTGATAGTTTCAGGAGACCCGGTTCACAAGGGACGGGGGTGGGGTTTAGTTACGGGTTTTTGAGGGACTTCAGAGGAAATCGCTAATACCATGGTCCTTCAATTCTATAGAATAGTGTCTCTTAAACAAGTAAGTTTTGGTAATAGTTCGTTGTAAAACGGATAACCCACCAGTTGTTACAAAGGAAAGTAGGTCTTTTATTTCTAAAATGTACTTTTGGTTTGAGTCGTCTCCTCTACGTACATATATATATACGGTATAGAAACTCCCCATTTCTACATAATCGGTTTTGATAGATATAACTTATAGTTCGGTTTGTCGTTAGTAGACCTTTACAGTCTTAGAAGACCCGCTAGTGGAACTGTCACGTTTAATTCTGTTCGGAGTTAAATCGAATATTCTGAGGTCATTGAGAGAACCTGGGGAGTTAAAACCGTCGGTGGGAGGGGTAACAGAAGGACCCGACATAGGTACCTGACTAATCACACCTTTCTTTTGGGATCACAGGACGGAGAGAGTCGACAATCCATATAAGTCGGGAGTCAGCTGTTGTTAACTCCCTCGGGTGACAAGGAGACTGCATAGGACACTAAAGGCAGATGTACTCGGACAAGGACTTTTGTAGATACTTTACCGGTATCCCGAGTTGAACCCGTGTGTTAATCTTTCGTGCACCTCAACGACCGAAGGAAAAGAAAAAAATTTTAATTAAATAAATAAAATTAACCTCCGATTAATGAAATGTTATAACACCACCAAAACCGGTGTGTAACTGTACCTATACCGAAGGAAAAGATGTATACGAACAGGACACAAAGAAGTCGTGACGTGGAGACTAGGTGTCAAGTGAGAAGGAACTCACAATATAGGTGTCTGAGTGTCTTTCAGTATTTGGACTTTCCAGGATAGGTGTACTGGGTCGGAGTCGTGTCGAATTTGAACTATTCTCCGCAAGTGGAAAATTTCGGGTCCGTCCGTCCGTCCGTCTAGACCCAAGTTTAGGACGAAGACCGTGTGAGACCAAGGCATCTAACACAAGAGTAAACAATTCTGTCTATTATTGACGGAGTATTTTGACAACATTACTAGTCTACTTTATAATTTTAAGAATTTAACTCTTAAAGATAAAAGAACCAGGTCAATTCTACATTAACAAACCCGACTAAAAAACATCATGTAATTTAACGTTCGGGTTCTCTGTTCCGAAAAGAAGGACGACCCAAAAAACAAAACAAAAAAAAAAATTTAAAATACCAGGGATCAGATCACACACCGTAGAAAACTCTCTCGGTATTTGGTTTGTACACTTTCTTGCGTAATTTAGAGATAATGGTGATGGATAAGGTCGATTACATCACAAGAAATCAAAGGGGTTCTTAGTTAGTAAAGGATTTGTCATAGAAGAGTTTTGTTTATGTAGTTTGGTGTGGGAGAGGGGTGTATGTATGTTGTGTATGTGTGTCTTGAGGGTTGACTTTTTGTGTGACGGAGAGTGGGGTTGAAAATCTTATTTCAGTGGTATAAATGGTCTTATGAACCCGTTTGACACTATCTACCTTTCTCCCCTAAACCTTCTTAAAAATTTTAGAGACTTCTTGTAGGAATCCTAAACACCGTAGTTTAGGAATTTCCTCTTGATGAACGGATATCGTTTAAGACCGTCGTTCATTTGGTCTTTGAGTGACCACTCAACACCCGCTTCAATTTATAACGTGAAGTGAGGCAAGGTACGTTCGTTTGACTGATTGTCCCAATGGAGCTCGAGAGCGTAACCCACATCTGTAGGAATGTGTTCTTTGTCCCAGGTAATAATGAGAGGGGCAATCGTTTAAATATAAATTCCCCCGTGTATAACACGAAAACTCTGTATGAAATGATCTGTTTATAAACGAGGTATTCGCTCCCGTTTCCACAGTAAAGAAAGGAAACGACACCCGTCGCTGTCTTCTTAGTTACCCCCTCTTCCCCTATTCTAGGGTCTGAGGGGTTTCTCCTGTGTCTGAAGGCGACGTCATTGCAACCAAGAAAGTTCCTTATAAAGGGGATTGCCGATTTTGCCGAATTGTGTATTAGTCGTAGAACATAGTTAATGTGTTTATGGTGCTTCGTTGACACCACCGGACCCTTTCCTGGTATTGTGTGTCTTGAGGATTGACCGGAAGCGACAGGGGAGGGTGTCCCAAACTGTCGCACAGGTTCCGCGGGCTTGTGGTCGGTAGTCCGAGGGGGGTCGCGGGAGGAGAGCGTCGTTTGACGGTTCCGAGAGCCCGGTTTGAGGTTGCAGGGAGCTAAGTTTTGGCTCTTTCACACTTGGGGCGATTCGTTTGCCATCCCGCGCATTGTTGAAAAAAAAAAGAAAAGGCACCTCGCCTAACCTCTACGAGCCGAGATTGCGGTTGAAGGGTCCAGAGGGCAGGCGAAAGGCTTTGGTAGGGCACCCCTTCCGCCCTCCCTCCCGCCAGGTTTCTCTCCCGACCACTCAAAATTATGGAGGCACCAAAAGAGTCACGCCCTTTAAATGATGTGTCGTCGGGGACTCTTAAGCCACGTCCAGATTGCTTTCCTTTTACGAGAGGGGGAGTGGGGACGATTTTCCTTGTTATTTTTTGTGAGTCGTCCGCGAGTCGACCGGTATGGTCCGGAAGGATTCCCGGCTACCTCTTTCTTTAAAGAGGTCAGACGTTAGACCTCTTTCTTTCTACGGACCGGTTCGCCTCCGGGCCCGTACTCACAGGTCGGACCCAGGGGTCGGACCGTCCCTTCCCCGGATGTCCCTTCCCTACCCCTGATTCCTCCTCGTCAGCCGTGCGCTCGGCGGGTCCCTCCCATTGCCCCCGGCTCGAGATGAATGTATTGCGAAATTGAAAAAGAGGCCCCCCCTGAACGCCTCGGTAGGGCTCGTCTGGTGAAGCGGCGGCGAGTACCACGCTCGGAAATCCCGACGCCCGGGCCGCGCGAGGGCTGTGGAAGCTGCGGCCTGCCGGCACGTCGACGACCCTGGAGCGAGAGGGCGCCGCGTGGGGTCCGCCTGCCCCGCCCGGCCGAGGCGCCGCGAGACCGAGAACCGCAAGCTCAAAGAAGGGGCGTCCGTCCAGGCGCCTGCACTCATCTTCGCCCGTGTCGGCGGCTCCGGCTGTGGAGCCCCGTCCCCGGCGCCGGTCCGGCTTCTACGGGTCCGGAAGGAAGTCACGTGGGCGGGCCGGCGGTCCGCGCGGCAGGACGGCCGGCGGAGGAGACGCGAGCCCGAGGTGCCCTGAGACGGGGCCGCGCCTCGGGCTCGGAGCCGGGGGACGCGAGGCGGGGAAGCCCTACCCTGGAGGGTCTCGCGTGAGGCTCTGTCTGTGCTGCGACGTGCGCGCGTGTGTGTGTCAGAGTGTGCGAATATGTGTGTGTTACGGGGGCGCGTCACGGGTGAGGCTGACCGGTCGAGATCCAAAGTGACGCGAACCGCGATAGGGGAGGAAGGAGGAAGACCTCTCTCCCACCCAGTGAAGGGGCTCCGCGGGCCTGGCGGCGTTCCTTACCCTTTCGGCGCTCCCAGGGCACCAGTCGCCCGCGTCCCAACTCCCAACCAGGGCCCGGTGCCTCCCTCGGCGGCCGAGCCGCAGCGACCTGTCTCGCGTCCAGGGCGGCTTCCCACCCAGGCGCGACCGGCGGCGGCGTCCTCTCTCTTTCGTCTCCCGCCGTCTTCTTCCTCCGCGACCCGACGAACCGACGCCCCTGGTTCGGATGGCAGGGCAGGGGATCGCGACGAGGACGCGGCGGAGGGGGTGGGGTCCCGCGCGCCGTCCAAGACCCGCCGGGCCGGGGGCCGGGGCTAGGGAGGGAGAGGGCCGGAGGGCCGAGGGAGAAGGAGAGAAAGGAGGAGGGGAAGGGTGCAAGCCCGGCCGAGGCCAAAGACGGGTCTGAAAGAAACTTTGAGGCGGCCTCGCGAAGGTCGGTTTTGTTGTTCCCGGTCCCTCCTCCTCTGCCCGCCTCCCTCCCTCGCTCGCTCCCTCCCGCGCCCTCAGGCTCTCCGTGGGACCCTAGACATCAAGCCCTGCGACCTCTCCCCAGGAGCCGCGGGGGCCGCCGGCACCTAGGGCCTCGGGGGCCGCCCGACCAGCGGTTTCTTCCGTCGCTTCGGAGCGGCTCCCATTGCGGCGCGGTAGAGCCCAAGGGCCCGCTGGCTCCTTGTAAGCTTCCAAGTTCAGACACCTAACGGTAGAACCGAGTCGGCTCACAGTCAAGCCTCAAACAAGACACGCCCTCTAGCCCTCAACCCCCGCCCCCTCTCCCCCCGCCCACGAACTGTCGCACCTTTCGCTTTGTCGGACCTCCTTCTGGCGCGCGGGACCTCTCAGACGCTAGGGCCCCAAAGACGGGCGTTCTGACTTTCCGTCTCTGGTCCTCCCGCTCCAGCGACCCTCGCGCGGTTCCGCTGGTCGGACGTCCCCTCCAGTCTTCCCCTGGGAGGGCCTGACTACACACGACCAGGGGCCTCGTCGGAACGGACTCACCACCCTCGCGAATCACCTGGGTTTCCTAAGTCAACTTAGAGAGAGACCCCCGTAAAACTTCGGAATGTGAGGGAGGCAAACAACGGTCAAAGAAGGTGAACGGAACCGAAAATAAATTTTAGTTGGGAACCCCACAACCTGGTCTTTTCCCTTGGAAGTGACCTACACGATTAAGATAAACAAAAGAACACACACAAAATGTTACTGATACTATGGACCGGGACTCTAATTGTGCTAGGACATTCTCTTTATAGAAAAGGTTACATAAATACTCTTTGTTTCGGGGGTCTGTCTAAAACCTTGCATCACATTTATTAGTCTATTCTCACGGTTTGTAAAGACCTTTTTTATTGGAGTCCGAACAAGAACAATTATGTTGTAAGTATAAGTCAAGGAGAGCTCAAACTTTTACAATATGTTAACATCATCCTTTAATCCACGACCCCACCACTGTTTCTTTCCAGGGACGTGAGTCTCGCCACTGTAAAGACACCACTGTATTCTATCAATTGTCCCCAGTTGCGTTCATGTCTAACACTATTTACACGGGACCCTCTTTGACCTTCTTATTATTCCCACCTTGATCCAGTCTATGATCCCCTCTTCAGAAGGAATTTCTCCGTCGATCGGTCTCTACACTTTCTACAACATTTCTACAACAGAACACTTTTCTAGTTTCCCTATTGGTATTCCTCCTGACTCTCTCTTTTTTGTTGGGTCCCCCGAGTAACAAAAAGAATTTACAATCTTATGTTCACTCACATTAAAAATACCGTCGATTATTTCGTTTCGTTAAAAATACACTTGAGCCCAAAATGGTGTTCGGTAGGTGTTCGGTAGGTATACTTTTGTTTAGTGATTTAAACAAAAGACGAAGATGGTGTTCGTCACACAGACATATGACTCAGTTTCATAAAGTCTAATCGTACCGTCTCTGACCAAGTGAGAACGTATCAATTGACAAACGATCTATTAAATGGTGAAGGAGGTGAGGACAATAAAATTTCAAGAAAGAATTTTTAACTTCATATCTCTTCCTTTACCGTTGGGTGAGGTCATAAGAACGGACCTTGTAGGGTACCTGTCTCCTCGGACCGTCCGATGTCACGTGTCCCGACGTTTTCTCACCCTGTGTTGAATCGGTGATTTGTTGTTGTTTTGTTAAATAAATGTTACAACACAATCAAAGTCCACATATCGTGTCACTTAGTCAATTTGTATACATACACACACATACATACGTATATCTACACACACAAACATAAGTATAAGAAAAATTACCTTTTAACATTATGTCAGTAGGGAGACATAGGAACCCCTTAACCAAGGTCCTGGGGAGGGTATGGTTTTAAAAGACTACGAGTTCAGGGAACATATTTTACCATATCATAAACGTAGATTGGATTTGTGTACAAGGGTATATGAAATTTAGTAAAGATCTAATGAACATTCTGGATTATGTTACGTGTACGATACATTTATCAACGATAGTATGTCGTTTAAGTTCACGTCGAAAAACTTTGAAAGATCTAAAAAAAGGGCTTATAAAGGATGGGCTACAATCAACTCTTTAGGTTTTTAGATCTCCCAGTTGACATACATATAGCACATGATGAAACCTTACAAGGTTATTAAAAAAAGTAATAAAGTTTATTCCCTAACTTAATTGAGTAAAGGTACATTCTTTGGTCCTGAAGGGACCAACAGGTCACCGATTCTGTGGAGTAAGGGTTACGTCCCCCGGGGGCCCGAGTTAGGGACCCACCCCTTAATCTAGGTTGTACGGAGTTGATTCTCGACGTTGACTGTTCTCGGGCGTATGACGTCGATTCGGGTCGTCTCCGTTTATATATATATATATATAAAAAAAATTCTTTTTATTTAGTAATTCATAAAAGGGGATAGAAGTAAACACAATAAAGATCTATAGTTTATTTACTCCTCTTCAACCTCTATTTATATAGAAGTGCATGCACACAATTTTTCCTTTAACCGACATAGACAGATACTATACGGTAAAAATCTAATAATTTAACGAAAAATGTAGAAATATACAATTTTTTATACGACCTTTTGTGATAATGTGTAGTCATAGAATTTAAAGTACGTATGTTGTGTCTGAGCACCTTACAGAAACACACATGTTCAAGAACTCCTGGGTCCTATGTTTCTCTCCATTGGTTTGGATAATGGAGTGGGAAAACAGGATCTCTTCTCACAAAACGATCATTAGTCGGGGAATTGAAGATGTTATGTCAATTATTTACGACACTTATTTTTCGTTTCTCAGAGTCGTCCCGAAATGGGAGACCCTCTTCGTACTCATCCACCCCTTTCTGAAGGGACTCCCTGACTGAATTGAGACTAAGAAGTTCTACTCATCTTCACCGGATCGGTTCGTCGTTTCTTCTCATAAGGTCCGTTGTCTCTTCGACAGTCTACGGGTCCAGGAGTCCGACCTTCTTTGCGGACTCTTGGCCTTCCTTCCGTCACCCCTCCGTTCACTCTCCCTGTAATCTGACTAACTCACTCCCCTGTCTGCACCCGTTCTCTGTCTTACACGTCTACGAGCCTCTACCAGAAGCCCAAATCTGAAAAAGGAGCCTCGTTTACTGTCAACAGTGGAAGGCACTAGAAGTTGAGTGGAATCTGGTAGTGGGGAAGCACCTGAGATAGAGTGGAGGTCGTCGGCTGAAGGGTTAGTGTGGTAAAAGGTTGAACTAGAAAGTTCAAGAAGGAACGACTATGGAGACGAAAAGGTACTGGGTGGTCTGGGGAGGTAGAATGTGCGTGGGGTAAATGGTCCAACCTAAAACAGCAGGTGTATTTTACAGTAGGTTTATAGTACGAAGGTTGGGTGTTTCGGGGTTGGGACCCACTTGGGTTGACATGAAGGAGACTGTGGCTTTGTTGACAATTCGTTGTCTCGTTACAGTGGTATTTAAGTCTAGGTCACTGGAGTTTATCTCGGAGTAGACAGACGTCCCCGTCTAGAAACAAAAGACCTTGGACTTCGTATATGTCAAAACAACAACAACAAATCAGCGATTCAACACAGGCTGAGAAACACTGAGATGTCCGACATCGGGTGGTCTTCTGACCTCACCCAACGGTAAAGGAAGAGGTCTCCTAGGAGGACTAACATGGACGAAGAGGTCGTAACCGTCCACCTAAGAAATGACGACTCTGTGGTCCCTCCAGGTATATGTCAAACTCTCAGTAAAATTTCCTTTTCTTGTATGTTAATGTTTATTTTTACACTCATACTCAGAACTTACTCCTTTACTTACTCCTTGTCTAATGACCTTGGAACCTCTATGTCGACGGAAAGGAAACTCTAGAGATACCACTAAACCCGAAGGGTCCACCGCGATCACCATTTCTTGGGAGGACGGTTACGTCCTCTGTTCTTTCGTACAGAGAATACTCCTAGAAGGTCTAGGTCCCAAACCCTTCTAGGAGACTTCCTCCTTTACCGTTGGGTGAGGTCATAAGAACGGACCTTTTAGGGTACCCGTCCCCTTGGACCGCACCATGTCAGGTATCCCGACGTTTCTTAGTCTGTGTTGACTTCGCTGAATCGTACGTGTGTGTATGTACCACTAAATGACTAGGGACTATCGAGTGAGGTCATAAGAACCCGAAGGGACCACCGAGTCGACCATTTCTTAGACGGACGCTACGCCTTTTGGACCCAAGTTAGGGACCCAACCCTTCTACGGAACCTCTTCCCTTACCGATGGGGAGGTAGGTACCCTACCGTTTCTCAGTCTGTGTGGACTCACTGAAAGTGAAAATGGAAGTATCAGGTACCCCAGTGGTTTCTCAACCTGTGCTGACTCGCTGAAAACCAAAGTGAATGTACCTATCCGGAGGACTCATGTGGGACTTAAGGGGAGGATTGTGCCTCTGGGATGGAGAAGGTCGTCGAGGGATGAGTGTACCCCCGGACACGTCGTTCGAAGGAATAGAAGTACCTACAAAGACGATGACCGTTAGGGTGAGGAAATAGTCCTGTCACGTGAGTTGAGACGTTTTAAAAGAAAGAAAGAAAAATTTATTGTCGAAATAGTTCTATTATTAAGTGGATGGTATTTTTAGTGTAAAAATTTCATATCTTAAGTCACCTAAAATCATATCAGTGTTTTAAGAAGTCGGAGTGATTTATGAAAGTCTTATAAAATAGTGGGGGTTTTCTTTGGGATAAGGGGGAGGGGGACACAGGGACTGTTGGTGATTAGAAAGACAAAGATACCTAAACGGAGAAAACCTGTAAAGTATATTTACCTTAGTATGTCATCCACTGGAAAACATTGACCAAAGAAAGTCAGACGTATTACAGGTCCGAATAGGTACAACGTCATACGTAGTTCATGAAGTAACGAAATATTACAATTTATTATAAGGTAATACACCTACATAGTGTAAAACAAATAGGTAAATAGTCTATTACCTGTACATCTAACAAAAATGAGAAACGGACAATACTTACTACGAACGTACTCACGAATTTGGTAAAAGTCTATAGAGTTCACAGGTTTAGAAGGCGAAACGGGTCGTTTGTTTCTAGAATATCAAAGTAGTCTTCTCGTTTCACGAGTCTGTCTTTGAAGAAGTTGGTGATCGGTAGTCTGTACGTTTGGGTGTCCGGTCGAAATGAGGAGGGTGAGGGAGGAAGGGTACAGTATAGTTTCCGTAACGAAAGGAGAAGACTTTCCAGTCAGGGAGGTGAATACGAAACTTAAATTAGGGTAACGTAGAAAAGTTCTTGTATTGGGATCGTTACTAGAGAAGAGAGATATAGATTTATCACACGAGAGGTACATTAAAAAAGACAGTAACATATACAACGTTATGTTAAATTTTTGTTCATCGTTCGGTCTAAATCGGTTTCCCGGTATTAAATGGTTGGAATCGAAATATGGTGGGGTGACGTCATGAGAACGGACCTTTTAGGGTACCTGCCGTCTCGGACCTTCCGACGTCAGGTACCCCAGTGATTCTCAGTCTGTGCTGACTCGCTGAAGGGAAAGTGAAAAGTGAAAGTACGTAACCTCTTCCTTTACCGTGGGGTGAGGTCACAAGAACGGACCTCTTAGAGTCCCTGCCCCCTCGGACCACCCGACGGTAGATACCCCAGCGTGTCTCAGCCTGTGCTGACTTCGCTGAATCGTCGTCGTCGTCGAAATATGGTGGTACTAAACTATCCCAATCTGTAAGTGTATGTATGTGTGTGTGTGGTGAGAAAAAAAATTTACTTTCCCTCGGTAATCATACTTCGGAAAATTTCATCAACAACACTTTCCTAAGAATGTACTTTAACGGTTATTGTACCTCAACGTCTAATAAATTAAGAAGGACTTACAATCGTGATAAGGAGACTTATTTGATGGTCTAGTAATATTACTTTCAACCGACGTGACGTAAACTGCTTTCCTAACATCTGTTGTCTAATGTCAAGAGAAATCAAAAATAACCTTTGGTTCAATTTAATAGGTAGGGTAAATTTTATAGGTGTGTAGAGAAGACAATTCTGGTACATTTTTGAGGAGATGTAGCATATGACGAAAAATCGATGTAAAAAAAGGATTGTCGGAAAGAGAGAGAAAGTGTCGGTCTGAAGATAACTCACACCGATATCAAAGAGAGATCGAGTAGGAGGTAAGGAGGAGTTAGACAAAGAGACCGATGGTAAGGTCAAAATGAGAATATAAACGGTTCCAGTGAGTACTGGGGTGTAGCGATTTAGTCTACGCTTAAAAGTCTGAAGTATAAAAAGTCAGTGTGGAAGGATTTTGAGTGTCATGGAACTGGGAACTCTGTAGTACCAAAACCTAGAAGGACAGGGGAACAAGGTGAGACTAAAGAAACTTCCGAGAAGATGACCGGGCGCCGTAAAAACTTCAGATCGGGTGGTGAAACGAGTAGATGATGAAAGGGTACACCAACCGCAAACTGTCAAGGTAGGGGTCGACCCAAGAGAGAAGACCTAGTAGTTGGACATTTATGCTGACGGAAGAAATGCATGGTGAGTCGAGGGGAGACAGTTGGTTTAGTCTCAGTACTCGAGGAAGAGTCGAGAGTGGTCTAGTTGAGGTCACAGAAAAATAAAGAGATCCTCAGTAAGAGACATGAAAGGAACGAGTAGAAGACAGTGGTTGGGTCATGGTTTCCATCTATTCGGACGGATACCCAATAAAAAGGTAAAGTAGGTAAAGACATGATGGTGAAGAAGGGTTCGATGAAGTAAAGAGAGAACCTAAACCCCCGTATACGAATTACATAGAGGAAATGGGGACGAGGTGTCTAAGAGGTGAAAAGCCGGTTTCTGTAGAAGTTTTTCGTGTTTATTTTAGTGAAGTCACCGATAGTTGACTCGTATCCTATTTTTGGTTGTAGGCCCCCTGAAGGGACCACCAGGTCACCGATTCTGAGACACAAGGGTTAACTCCCCCGGACCCAAACTGGGGACCAGTCCGTTGACCTAGAGTGTACGACGTTGACTCGCAAGTGTACGGTATCGATTTCTAGGGCGTACGGTGTTTACTTCTAGTTTGTAGGTCGTACGGCGTCGATTCTGGACCACATCGGTTCGTTTATTTGTTTCCTTCCCAGTTAACAACAAAAAAAAAACTTAGGAATTGTACCGGTTGTACTGCACGTACCGGCGACGGCAGACGTCCATAGATAGGACGGAGTGGACCTGGTGAAAGAACAGAGAAGGACGCGAGTCAGTGAGTCCGAAAGAAGGTGAAGACAAAGGAGTTTGTGTGAGTGGAAGGAAGGGGGAGGTTTCGGACACAAGAGTGACAAGACACGGACCGTACGACGGTAGTGGAAACACACGGAAAGTAAAGTAAAATAACCCTGACCAGGTAAGGACAGGTGAGGAGTCTAGAACCCAGTGGGTAGAGAAGGTGTCCTTCTGAAAGAGTCTGAGTCCAACGTAGTACAAGGGATGAAATGGTAGAATGCCAGGACAATATTCTTTGACTATAGTATCGACAACAAACACTCTAATAAAATAACTATAACTGAGGAGAATGATCTATTTACCTACGGTAATTCCTTTTTTTGACACAGATAACATAACTCAGTGAAATAAAAATGGGGAATGTGGATGGTCCCATGGACCGTATATTCGTTAAGATTATGTATAAACACCTTACTCACTCACTCACTTCCTACACTTCCCGAAACTAGTCCACCGACTACTGGATCTACAAACGAACGACGACTGTACCATTGTACCCTATCACGAGATCAGTTCTACGAACCCATAACGATGTCAACCTTACAAGGACAGGGAATTTTAGGAAGTACCTAGTGTCGGAACAGTACTACTTCCCCGACACGCCCCGAGGGGTTCCGTCTACCCAGTATTACTTCTCAAGACTGTTTTGTGCCAGGTGACCTCTTCCTTTACCGTTGGGTGAGGTCATAAGAACGGACCTCTTTGGGTACTTGTCAAACTTTTCCACTTTTCTATACTGTGGTCTTTTACTTGCGAGGACCAGTCCTCCACAGGTCATACGATGACCCCTTCTTGTCTCCTGTCAATGATCATCGAGGTCTTTCTTACTTCACCGACCCGGTTTCACCTCTCCCCGAAGCAACACCTACACTTTCATTTCTCTTTCATTTCAATCTACGACTTTTCTTGTTATAACGTATCCTTGGATCTTACAATCCAGGTACTTAGTCATGTCACCCGTACCAGTTCGTCCTCTACCTTTCTCACTTGTAGTTGTAGAATCCTTAGTCATTTGATTTTCCCTGTCCTTATCTACTTAAATTAAGTCTACTGGTAATATAAATGATAGTACCTAAGACATCCGTTCTGAGGGAATCTTCTTTACCTCATCAGGAGTATCAGTTGTTTCCTCAGACTTTACACCATGAACCCATGTCAGAGTTTTTGCTGTCTTAATAGAGTCATATAAAGGTTCCGTTTGGTAAGTTGTAGTGTCATTAGGTTGAGATAAGAGGTCGGTAATTACCTCTTCTTCGATTTCATCTGACCGAGATACTTCTGGATGTTCTGGAAGATCTTAATTGTGGTTTTTTCTACAGGAAAAGTAGTATCCCCCAACCTTACGTTTTCATTCTTCAATTCTCTATGGACCTAATTGTCCGTTCAAACCGGAACCTCATGTGTTACTTCTTCCCGTTTCCGATTGTCAAAACAACTCTCTTGTGTGACCAACATCGTTTGTGGGAAAAGGTTGTTGGGTTCTCTGCTCAGATGTGTACCTGTAGTGGTTTATCAGTTATGGTTTTAATCCAACTAAAATAAGAAACGTCGACTTCTACCTCTTTGAGATATGTCAGTCGTTTTTGTTCTACACCTCGACAGGCACCGAATCTAATACTCGAGAAATAACGTTTTAAGTCAGAATTTAAAAATTTTCATCCCTTTTGCTGATCCGGTAAGTCCATACTGGATTTAGTCTAGGGAATACTAATATGTCACCTTCACTGTTTATCTAAGTGTCCTAATCTAGACCATCTGTCTCACGGACTTCTTGATACCTTCCTCTAAGTATTGTAACATGTCCTCCACCACTGATTTTGGTTGAGGTTCCTTTTTTACGTTCTTCCGTTTCACCAATAAACTCCTCCAAAATGTTTATCGACTCCTTTCTTCACTTTCCGTTCCCTCTTTCCCTGTCTATGTGGGTTGACTTTCCCTGTCTGTATGGGTTGACTTGCACCTCAAGGTCTCTTATCGTTCCTCGTTATTCTTCCGGAAGAATCTACTTATTACGTTTCTTTATCTTCTTTTGTTATCTTACCCTTTCTGATCTCGAGAGAAGTTCTTTTAACCTCTATAGATCCCTTGTAGAGTACGTTCCTACCCGTAATTTTCCTGTCTTTACCATTCGATTGTCTTTGTCTTCTCTAATTCCTCTCCACCATTCTTATGTGTCTTCTTGACATGTTTTTTGTAGAATTACTGGGTATACTGGTATTACTACACCAGTGAGTGGATCTCGGTCTGTAGGACCCCACATTTCAGTCCACCCGGAATCCTACGTAATGTACTTGTTTCGATCATCTCCTTAAGATCAACTCGATAAAGTTTAGGATTTTCTACTACGACAATTTCACGACGTGATTTATACGGTCGTTTAAACCTTTTGAGTCGTCACGGGTGTCCTGACCTTTTCCAGTCAAAAACAAGATTAGGATTTCTGCCGTTACGGTTTCTTACAAGTTTAATGGTATATCAACGTGACTAAAGTGTACGATCGTTCTAATACGAGTTTTAGGAAGTTCGATCCGAAGTCACCATGTACTCGGTTTTTGAAGGTCTACATGTCCGACCCAAATCTTTTCAATCTCCTTGGTCTCTAGTTTAACGGTTATAGGTAACCTAGTATCTCTTTGGTTTCCTTAAGGTCTTTTTGTAAATGAAGACGAAGTAACTGATACGATTTCGGAAACACACCTAGTGTTGTTTGATACCTTTTAAGAATTTCTCTATCTTTATAGTCTGGTGGATCCATTCCAAAGAGGACTCTTTGGACATACGTATAGTCCTTCGTTGTCAATCTTGACCTGTATCTTGTTACCTGACCAAGGGTTAACCCTTTCCTCATGTAGTTCCGACTTATAACAGTGGGACGAATAAATTGAAGATACGTCTAATGTAGTACCCTTTATGATCCAACCTACTTAGTGTCCGACCTTAGTTCTAACGACTCTCTTTATAGTTGTTGGAGTCTATTCGTCTACTATTTATGTTTTCTCCTTTCACTTTTTTGACCGACTTTTGAGTTATAATTGTTTTGATTCTAGTACTGTAGGTCAGGGTAGTGAATTACCGTTTATATTCTCCCCTTTCACTTTCTTCACTGTCTAAAAGAAAAGAACCCGAGGTTTTAGTGGCACCTAACACTGACGTCGGTACTTTAATTTTCTGTGGAGGAGAAACCTCCCTTTCGATACTGTTTAGGTCTGACACATAATTTTTCGGCTCTGTAGTGAAACGGCTGTTTTCAGTTTCGACACCAAAGAGGTCATCGGTACATGTCTACACTCTCGACCTGGTAATTCTTCCGGTTCGGCACTTCTTAACTACGAAAGTTTAACATGAAGACCTCTTGAGAACTCGCAGGGAACCTGACGTTTCTCTAGGTTGGTCAGTTAGGATTTCCTTTAGTCAGGACTTATAAGTAACCTTCCTGACTACGGCTTCGCGGTTATGAAACTGGTGGATTACACTTCTCGGCTGAGTAACGTTCTCCGGGACTACGACCCTTTCTAACTTTCTTTTTTCTTTCCCCTCACCGTCTCTTACTCTACCAATTTATCGTAGTGACTGAGTTACCTGTACTTAAACTCGTCTGAGGTCCTCTATCACTTCCTGTTTCTTCGGGCCGTACGACGTCAGGTACCCCAGCGTTTCTCAACGTGTGCTGAATCGTTGACTTGTTGTTGTGTCAGGTATATAACTTTAGGATTGGGAGTTCCACTTCTATAATCCTCCACCGAGTCTCCAATTTCACAGACAGACGTTATATCCTCTGGGCCCAAACTAGGGACCCAGTCTTTCTAGGGGACCTCTTCCTTTACCGTTGGGTGATGTCCTAAGAACGGACCTCTTAGGGTGCCTGTCTCTTCGGACCACCCGATGTCAGGTACCCCAGCGTTTCTCAACCTGTGCTGACTCGTTAAAGTGAATGAATGAATCGTTGACTTGTTGTTGTGTCAGGTATATAACTTTAGGATTGGGAGTTCCACTTCTATAATCCTCCACCCAGAAACGTCTCCACTAGAGTCACTATTCCTACCTCGGAAGTACTCAATAACTGAGACATTTTCTCCCCTTCTTTCAAGGGAACGAGGGAAGGTGGAACACTCCTGTGTTCTTCTTCTACAGTTGGTACTTGGTCTACAACTCGAGAAAGGTCTGTTCCTCGGACGACCGTGGAAACTATAACTGGAAAGGACTGACGTTTTGACACTCTTTAATTAAATATAAAAAATATTCGATGGGTCAAATACCAAAATAACAATATCTTCGGATTTACCCGATTCTTTCCATCCTTAACAGAGGGTTATTGGTCTGAGGTTTTTTACTATTTGGTTTGAAATATAATAATGGATTTCCACCCCAACATATAAACTACTAGAAAGATGTTGTTTTTACATAAGGAAATCATTCTCCTGTAAAATTTAAATTTTTTGTTTTCACTCCGACATAAAATTTTAATTATTTATTGATACGTAACTTTAAAAGTGTGTAGATTTATAAAGATTCCTTCAACAGAAATTTATTAAACCTTACTTTTATAGGAACTTTATTCTAAATATATCTATGTCACTCTTTTACCAGAAAAGTGTTTCCTTATTGTATCAAACAAAATCCTATAAAGTCAATATTAAATAATCCTCGATACTATTAATTTTATGATACTATTGTGACGGACTGAACGTGTTAAAACATAGTGTGAATTATAAAGTTATAAATCTAATGAATAACCCATTTTCTCTCAAAAATAAAATATTTAAACATTTGGTTTTAGGGAACCATTAATACTGTATTTTTGTATAAATTATCATAATCTCAATGAATTATATTAATGTAAATACGTCAATAATACAAGTTTAATAAAACCTACTTTTTGTTAATAGATGCTTCAATTTTGAATGCGTATGAACTCAATTTAATTCTTTTGGATCTCTCACGGACCTATCGAATCGACCATCTCGTAGTCTGAAAATTAGACTCCCGAGTCCGACAAGTTCAGGGACAGGTCCGTAGTTTGTTCTTTTAGTTTTGTTTTAAAGAAAATTTTTTCCTCTTTTTGATTGAGTCAAAAGAAAATTTGACTTTTAAGACTCTACTGACGAAGTAAAGTTACGACAAATGGTCTGGTTCAAATTTAGACATACATGTCTCTTGGTTCTTTGTCTGGGTGCGTACATACCAGTAACTTACCTATTGTTTTAACTGTGACGGGACGTCACTCCTTTACTATCTGAAAAGTCATTCACCAAGACCCACTTAACCTATCAGTGGAAATTTTCTTTTTTTTTTTCTGAGGACGAAGGATAGAGTGTTGTTTACGTTTTTTAGTTACGGTTTACGTAATATCTAAAAATTTAATTTTTTTTTTATGATCCTGTAAAGTTTTGTTCTTGTGTCTCTTGATAGAAGAATTGAAACCCTTTTCATTTGTCTGTGTCTTTCGTGATTTGAATCTCAAATTTCTCATTATATAGCTCGTCCCAATTTTAACTGTTATAGAGAAGTAGTTTGTTCAGTACCTGACCTTCTTCTATAAAATTAAGGAGATAAGCAGTTTTCCGAACATCAACCTTATATATTTATTAGGATCTTAGTTATCCCTAAAGGAGTTACCGAGTCTTCCATTTCTTAGGCGGACGTTACGTCCCCTGTGTCCTTTACACTCAACCTAGTGACCCAGCCCTTCTAGGGGACCTCCTCCTTTACCGTTGGGTGAGGTCATAAGAACGGACCTCTTAGGGAACCTGTCTCCTCGGACCACCATATGACAGGTCCCCTGCCGTTTCTCAGTCTGTGTTCACTCGTAGATTCTCGTGTGTGTACGAAGTCTTAGTTATTCTACTATTTGTTAGGTTCTGAAGTCGAAAGTTGGTTCCACCTCATTTTTCTATGTTTTATATACTTTGTTTGTTCCACTCGTGACGTTAGTAGGACCAAATGGTGAAATGAAAGATCCGGTGTCGTGTCCCGTCAGGAGAGACTCAACTCCTCTACCTAGACCTTCAACCGAATTTTGAGTTGTAAGTCTTTTGAGTCTAGTACCGTAGACCAGGGTAGTGAAGTACCCTTTATCTACCCCTTTGTCACCTTTGTTACAGTCTGAAATAAAAACCCTCGAGGTTTTAGTGTCGTCTACCACTAACGTCGGTACTTTAATTCTACGAATGAGAAACCTTCCTTTCAATACTGGTTGGATCTATCGTATAAGTTTTCGTCTCTGTAATGAAACTGCTGATTCCAGGCAGATCAGTTCCAATACCAAAAAGGACACCGGTACATACCTACACTCTCAACCTGACACTTCATTCGACTCGTGGTTTCTTAACTACGAAAACTTGACGCCACAACCTCTTCTGAGAACTCTCAGGGAACCTGACGTTTCTCTAGGTCGGTCAAGTAAGATTTCCTCTAGTCAGGACCCACAAGTAACCTTCCTGACTACGACTTCGACTTTGAGGTCATGAAACCGGTGGAGTACACTTCTCGACTGAGTAACCTTTTCTGGGACTACGACCCTCCCTAACCCCCGTCCTCCTCTTCCCCTGCTGTCTCCTACTCTACCGACCTACTGTAGTGGCTGAGTTACCTGTACTCAAACTCACTTGAGGCCCTCAACCACTACCTGTCCCTCCGGACCGCACGACGCTAAGTACCCCAGCGTTTCTCAACCTGTGCTGACTGACTTGACTTGACTTGACTTGACTTGAAGCTAAACTTCGGTGTCCTGTGATCTGGTCTATCCTTTCTCGATGTGTCTCTCTCGTGAGTTCTAGGGGTTAGCCCCACAGGGCTTTGTAGAGGTCTACTTATACCTAAGCGTCTACGTCCACTTCTTTGGTGAACCGTGATCCCGGTCTCAATGGCCTTCCCTGACATCCCTTGTTACGGTCCCTTGGCAGGTCCAACTTTGTCAAGGATAAGAGGGTCGGTCTCAGTTTTTGTAGTATTAAGTGTTTCATGATATCCTAAAAACAGAGTTCGCACCCCGTTTTAATAGAGATCTGATTTACGACGACACTGAGACGGATTCTTTTGAACTATCGTTCTAGGGTATCCAAGTTTGCCGAACGTTCTTTGAATGATGACGACGACGACGATTCAGAGAAGTCAGCACAGGCTGAGACACGTTGGGGTATCTACCGTCGGGTGGTCCGAGGGGGACCCTAAGAGATCCGTTCTTGTGACCTCACCCAACGGTAAAGGAAGAGATCACGTACTTTCACTTTTCACTTTCACTTCAGCGAGTCAGCACAGGCTGAGGATCGTTGGGGTACCTGACGTCGGAAGGTCCGAGGAGGCAGGTACCCTAAACGGTCCGTTCTCATGACCTCACCCCACGGTAACGGAAGAGAACCGTATAAGTATCCTTTCGTTTTTATAGATTGTGGTTGAGAAAAAGATGTCAACACAGGTGTCAAAAGAGGTAAATGTTGAACAGGGTGATAAATTATATGAAAATTAGACGATTTTTATAATTGACTGACGAGAGGATTTAGATTTCTATTATAGTAAAATCATATTTGTATATAGTGTATAAAAACATTTTAAACAGTTTTATACTAATCACACGGAATTCACGTACGAAGAAAGTGACAAATATTGTAGACTAATCTATTAGTTTTTAAGACCTAAACTGGAACTAGTCTTTAATATTTCTTCGTCCATTTGTACTGAGTGTTTACTCCTCTTTTGAGTCGACTTCGGTTGGGTCATCACTACATCTACCATTTTAATAAACTGTTAGTATATTATCCACAATGTCGACATATAGTATACAAGTCATTCGATCTCGTTACTAAATTGTACAATACAAGTCTGTACCTTCTATAATTTTTCTGGATTTAGTTTGAAGATATCTACTTTTAATATTACTGACTCTCCTTTTTGTATGATGTACGTTAATTATCGTCTACTCTGTAGTGTCTTCTTTCAAAATCACTTAAATCTGTATCTCCTTCTTTTTTTTCTAACTTTTTTTACGTGTTTCGTAGTCACTTTTACACTGGTCGAGTTTCTTAGATATACGTGTATTAACCTCAGAAGTTTCACCCTTCGTGTCTTATAAACTTTTCTAGTACCGGTTTTTAATAGGTTTAAACAACGTTGACATTTAGACATCTAAGTTCTGTATCGTAGTGACTCTCTTTAATTTCTTCTGGATTCATTCTATATACGTCCAGTCCTTCGTTGTCAATCTTGACCTGTACCTTGTTGTCTGACCAAGGTTTATCCTTTTCCTCATGTAGTTCCGACATNTTTTCCTCATGCAGTTCCGACATATAACAGTGAGACGAATAAATTGAATATACGTCTCATGTAGTACTCTTTGGGACCCGACTTTCTTCGTGTTCGACCTTAATTCTAACGGCCCTCTTTATAGTTATTGGGGTCTATACGTCTAATGTGGTGGGAATACCATCTTTCACTTCTCCTTGATTTCTCGGACAACTACTTTCACTTACTCCTCTCACTTTTTCAACCGAATTTCGAGTTGTAAGTCTTTTGATTCTAGTAACGTAGACCAGGGNTATACGTCTCATGTAGTACTCTTTGGGACCCGACTTTCTTCGTGTTCGACCTTAGTTCTAACGGCCCTCTTTATAGTTATTGGGGTCTATACGTCTACTGTGGTGGGAATACCACCTTTCACTTCTCCTTGATTTCTCGGACAACTACTTTCACTTACTCCTCTCACTTTTTCAACCGAATTTCGAGTTGTAAGTCTTTTGATTCTAGTAACGTAGACCAGGGTAGTGAAGTATCGTTTATCTACCCCTTTGTCACCGTCTTAAATAAAAAGACCCGAGGTTTTAGTGACGTCTACCACTAACGTCGATACTTTAATTTTCTGCGAATGAGGAACCTTCCTTTCACTACTGGTTGGATCTATCGTATAATTTTTCGTCTCTATAATGAAACGGTTGTTTCCAGGTAGGTCAGTTCCGATACCAAAAGGGTCACCAGTACATACCTACACTCTCAACCTGATATTCCTTTTCGACTCGCGTCTTCTTAACTACGAAAACTTGACACCACAACCTCTTCTGAGAACTCTCAGGGAACCTGACGTTCCTCTAGGTTGGTCAGGTAGGATTTCCTCTAGTCAGGACCCACAAGAAACCTTCCTGACTACGACTTCGACTTTGAGGTCATGAAACCGGTGGAGTACCTTTCTCAACTGAGTAACCTTTTCTGACTACGACCCTCCCTAACCCCCGTCCTCCTTTTCCCCTGTTGTCTTCTACTCTATCGACCTGCCGTAGTGGCTGAGTTACCTGTACTCAAACTCACTTGAGGCTCTCAACCACTACCTGTCCCTCCGGACCGTACGACGCTAAGTACCCCAACGTTTCTCAGCCTGTACTGACTCTCTGACTGGACTTGACTGACTTAACTTCATTCTATACGAATAAAGTACTTATCTTTCAGTTATAACAATTCAACAGTCAAAAGAGGGTCTTATTAGACATTTAAGGTTAGTGATGGAGTCGTTCGTAAAAAAGGTCTTAACTATTCGACTAAGACTTTTAGTATACCTTTACGTTTCCTGGATTCATCGATGTTGAAACCTTTCCTTGTCTCAATATCTTGAATACCATGAACTGAAGTTCTGTATCCTTGGGTGGAATTATTTCTGTCACACATCATGATAGAAACTATGATGACCGTAGTTCTATCTCTACACACTTTTTTAACTTTGATCTCAATGGTATACTAGGTCATTAGGGTGAGAATCTGTACGTACATCTTTACTACTTTTGAGAATTAAGTTTTTCTATGTACATGGGGTCATAAGTATCGTCGTGGAAATGTTACCGGTTCCGTACCTTCGTTGGATTTACAGGTAGTTGTCTACTTACCTATTTCTAGACAATGTGTGTGTCTGTGTGTGTGTATGTGTCTGTGTGTGTGTCACCTTATAATGAGTTGGTGTTTTTTCTTACTTGGTTACGGTAAACGTGGTTGTACCTACCTGATCCCTTAATAGTATGTCACTTAATATACTCTGTTTATAAGATACTATAGCGTATATATACCTTAGATTTTTTTACTATGTTTACTTGAATATATGTTTTGTGTTTATCTGAGTGTCTGTATCTTTTGTTTGAATATCAATGGTTAGTCCTTCAACCCCATTTCCTATTTAATCCTCAAACCCTAATCGTCTATGTTTAATGATATATATTTTATTCGTTGTTCCAATATCGTGTCCCTTGATATAAGGTATAGAATGTTATTTGATATTACCTTTTCTTTTCTTTTTTCTATACGTCTACCTAATTACCTTGTCTTTTGTCAGGTCTTTATCTGAGTGTGTATATACCAGTTAACTCAAAACTGTTTGCACGTGTCCGTTAAGTTTCTTCTTTCTTATCGGAAAGTTATTAACTACGATTTCGTTAACCTATGTTTTTACGTTCTTGTTGTTGTTGTTTAAGTTTGGTATGGAACGTCGTATACACGTCTATATGGAGTGTTATCTAATATTTATTATTTTCATCTGAGACTATTTTTCCTTTAAAGACCTTTTTCGTCCTTCTAAAAGAGAAGACCTCTTTTAGATACACTGACTTAATACGTTTCTACGGGTTTCATACTAGGTTTTTCCTTTTTTCTTTTCTATTTAACCAGAAAATAGTTTTAATTCTTAGAGACGAGAAACTCTCTGTGGTAACTCTCTTGCTTTTCTGTTCGGTGTTTCGACCCCCTCCTTTATAAACGTTTTAGGTGTATAAACCATTTCCGGAACAGAGGTTTTATTTCACTATGTTTTGAATTATTATTCTTTATCTGTCGGATTAATTTTGTACCCGTTTTCTAAACATACATACATATGCATGAATTGTTCTTTTCTGAGTGTCTACCGTTTATTCGGTATAGTCTTCTACATGAGTCGTAGCAATCCGTAAGGCAAGTCAAGTCAAGTCAGCGAGTTAGCACAGGCTGAGAAACGCTGGGGTACTTAACGTCGTGCGGTCCGGAGGGACAGGTAGTAGTTGAGGGTCTCAAGTGAGTAATCCCTTTACGTTTGATTATAGTGTTAATCTATGGTGATGTGTGGATAACATGAGTCAGTGACTCAGTACAGACCGCGAAACTTCGGGGTACCTGTGTGTATAATCTTACGAATTTTAACTTTTGTAAGTTTTTTTCCTCTAGTACCGTAGACCAGAGAAGTGATGTACCGTTGATCTACCCCTTTGTTACCTTTGTCACTGTTTTAAATAAAAGAACCCGAGGTTTTAGTGACGTTTACCACTGACGTCGGTGTTTTAATTTTCTGCGAACGAGGAACCTTCTTTTTGATACTGTTTGGATCTGTCGTATAATTTTTCGTCTCTGTAATGAAACAGCTGTTTCTAGGCTTGCGAGTTTCGATACCAAAAAGGTCATCAGTACATACCTATAATCACAACCTGGTATTTCTTCCGACTTACGGTTTCTTGACTACAAAACTTGACACTAAAACCTTTTCTGAGAACTCTTAGGGAACAAGACGTTCCTATAGTTCACTGAGTTAGGATTTCCTTTGGTTAGAAGTTATAAGTAAGTCAAATCAAGTCAAGTCAGTGAGTCAGAACAGGTTGAGAAACGTTGGAGTACCTGACGTCGTGTGGTCCGAAGGAACAGGTGGTGGTTGAGGACCTCGAACGAGTTTGAGTACAAGGACCTCAGTCACTACGTTAGGTTGGTGGAGTAGGAGACAGTAAGGGAGGGAAGAGGAGGACGGAAGTTAGAAAGGATCGTAGTCCCAGAAAAGGTTACTCAGTCAAGAAGTGTAGTTCACCGGTTCCATTACCTCGAAGTAGAAGTCGTAGTCAGGGAGGTTACTTATAAATCCTGACTAAAGGAAATCCTCATGAAACTAACCTAACTGACCAAACTAGAGGAACGTCAGGTTCCTCGAGAGTTCTCGGAAGAGGTTGTGATGTCAAGTTTTCGTAGTTAAGAAACCGTCAGTCGGAAGAAATACCAGGTCGAGAGTGTAGGTATGTACTGATGACCTTTTTGGTATCGGAACTGATCTGCCTGGAGACAGTAATCTCATTACAGAGACGAAAAATTATACGAAAGATCCAAACAGTATCGAAAGAAGGTTTCTCGTTCACAGAAAGTTACAGTACCGACGTCTGTAGTAGACGTCACTAAAACCTCGGGTGCTTTTTTTCAGACAGTGACAAATGTAACAAAGGGGTAGATAAACAGTACTACACTACCATGACCTACGGTACTAGAAGCAAAAAACTTACAACTCAAATTCGGTCGAAAAAGTGAGGGGAGAAAGTGAAAGTAGTTCTCTGAAAAATCAAGGAGAAGTGAAGACGGTATTCCCACCGCAGTAGACAAATAGACTCCAATAAATATAAAGAGGACCTTTAGAACTAAGGTCGAACACAAAGTAGGTCGGGTCACAAAGAGTACTACATGAGACGTATATTCAATTTATTCGTCCCACTGTTATATGTCGGAACTACATGAGGAAAAGGATAAACCTTGGTCAGACAACAAGGTACAGGTCAAGATTGACAACGAAGGTTTGGACGTATGTCCAAAGAGTTCTCCGTTCAGTCCACCAGACCATACGGATAGAGAAAGTCTTAAAAGGTATCAAATAATACTAGGTGTGTCAGTTTCCGAAACCGTATCAGTTATTTCGTCTTTATCTACAAAAAGACCTTGAGAGAACTAAAAAGTCCCTAGTCCACCTACAACCGGTAAACTGGAGACCAAGGCGGCGGAAAAGATTTTGGTCGAACTTGTAGACCTTCAAGAGCCAAGGTTGTATAACGACTTCGGACCGAACCTCTTAAAACTCGTAATGAAACGATCGTACACTCTACTCACGTTAACACGTCATCAAACTCGTAACAAACCGTAACGGAAAGAAACCCTAACCTTACTTTTGACTGGAAAAGGTCAGGACACCCGTGATGACTCAAAAGGTTTAAACGACCGTATAACTCACGTCGTGAAAGGGTCGTAGTAGAAAGTCCTAAACTTTGTCGAGGTGACCTTAAGGTAGTGGAGGTAAGAAAAACAAGTATCACTACGAAGGATTCTGGGTGAACTGAAGTGTAAGGTTCTACAGACCGAAATCCACTTACTAGTGTAGTAGTACTAATAGACCCAGCACTTCTAGAAAAAAGATGTCAAGAAGACACATAAGGACCCTCGATGGGATGTAGGCTCCAGTACCCGTCGTCGGTTCTCCTCGATGGGGTGTAGGCTCCAGTACCCGTCGTCGGTTCTCCTCGATGGGGTGCAGGCTCCAGTCCTCCCCGTTGAAATAGGTTCCATTCCTCGTCGCCGACACGAAGTGACCTCGTCGGCACTTCTCTATGGAGTGTAGGTTCTATTCTCTTTGGGTTCATTCTGTCATCCACAACGCTCTCCCGTAGTCTCCCGTCCGTGTGACTTTGGTATTAGTGTCCTCAAATCTTAATCGTCTATGTTTAATGATATGTATTTTATTCGTTGTTCCCGGATAACGTATCTTATCCCTTGATATAAGTTATAGAATATTATTTGACATTATCTTTTCTTTTCTTTTTTCTATATGTTTACCTAATTACCGTGTCTTTTGTCAGGTCTTTATCTGAGTATGTGTATACGAGTTAAATAAAACTGTTTCCACGTGTCCGTTAAGTTTCTTTTTTCTTATCAGAAAAGTTATTAACTACTACTTCTTTAACCTATAGTTTTACGTTCTTGTTGTTGTTTAAGTTTAGTATGGAACGTCGTGTACCTGTTTATATGGAGTGTTATCTAATATTTATTATTTTTATTTCGGACTATTTTTCTTTTGAAAACCTTTTTCGACTTTCTAAAAGAGAAGACCTCGTCTATACACACTGACTCAATACTTTCTAGAGAATCTGTACTACGGGTTTTTTATAGGTTTTTCCTTTTTTTATACTATTTAACCAGAAAATAGTTTTAATTCTTAGATACGGGAAACTTTACCTCTTCCCTTACCGTGAGGTGAGGTCACGAGAACGGACCTCTTAGGATACCCACATCCTCGGACCACCCGACGTCAGGTACCCCAACGACTCTCAACCTGTGCTGACTCGCTGAAGTGAAAGTGAAAAGTGAAAGTACGTAACCTCTTCCTTTACCGTTGGATGAGGTCACAAGAACGGACCTCTTAGGGTCCCTGTCCCCTCGGACCACTCGACGATAGATACCCCAGCGTCTCAACCTGTTTTGGCTTCGCTGAGTCGTCGTCGTTGGGAAACTTTCTGTGGTGACTCTCTTAATTTTCTGTTCGGTGTTCGACCCCCTCCTTTATAAACGTTTAGTGTATAAACTATTTCCGGAACAGAATTTTTATTTCGTGATATGTTTTGAATTATTCTTTATCTGTTGGATTACTTTTGTACTCGTTTTCTAAACATACATATATGTAAATTGGTTTTTTCTGAGTGTCTACCGTTTATTCGGTATAGTTTTCTACATGAGTCGTAACAATCAGTAATCCCTTTGTGTTTAATTATAGTGTTAATCTATGGTGATGTGTAGAACTCTTTGGACATACGATCAGTCCTTCGTTCAATCTTGACTCGTACCTTGTTGTCTGACCAAGGTTTATCCTTTTCCTCATGTAGTTCCAACATATAACAGTGTGACGAGTCAATTGAATATACGTCTCATGTAGCACTCTTTACGACCCGACCTCCTTCGTGTTCGACCTTAATTCTAACGACCCTCTTTATAGTTATTGGAGTCTATACGTCTACTGTGGTGGGAATACCGTCTTTCACTTCTCCTTGATTTCTCGGAGAACTACTTTCTCTTTCTCCTCTCACTTTTTCAACCGAATTTCGAGTTGTAAGTCTTTTGAGTCTAGTACCGTAGACCAGGGTAGTGAAGTACCCTTTATCTACCCCTTTGTCACCTTTGTCACAGTCTTAAATAAAACCCCAAGGTTTTAGTGACGTCTACCACTAACGTCGATACTTTAATTTTCTACGAATGAGGAATCTTCCTTTCAATATTGGTTGGATTTATCGTATAATTTTTTGTCTCTGTAATGAAACGGTTGTTTCCAGGTAGATGAGTTCCGATACCAAAAAGGTCACCAGTACATACCTACACTCTCAACCTGATATTTCTTTCGATTCACGTGTTCTTAACTACGAAAACTTGACATCACAACCTCTTCTGAGAACTCTCAGGGAACCTGACGTTCCTCTAGGTTGGTCAGGTAAGATTTCCTCTAGTCAGGACCCACAAGAAACCTTCCTGACTACGACTTCGACTTTGAGGTTATGAAACCGATGGACTACACTTCTCGACTGAGTAAACTTTTCTGGGACTACGACCCTCCGCAATCCCCGTCCTCCTCTTCCCCTGCTGTCTTCTATTCTACCGACCTACCGTAGTGGCTGAGCTACCTGTACCCAAACCCACCTGAGGTCCTCAACCACTACCTTTCCCTCCGGACCGCACGACGTTAAGTACCCCAGCGTTTCTCAGTCAGTGTTCACACAAGTCAAGTCAAGTAAGCCATGGTAAAGTATGGTCAGTCTTACCGACGATAGGTTTTCAGATGTTCGCTATTTACGACTTCTCCCACACCTCTTTTCCCTTGGGAGAATGTGACAACCACCCTTACGTTTGATCATGTCGGTAATACCTCTTGTCACACTTTTAAGGAATTTTTTGCCTTTACTTTGACGGAATACTGGGTCGTTAGGGTGACGACCCGTATGTGTGGTTCCTTTGGCCTTAACTTTCTCTGTGTACATGGGGTTACAAGTAGTGTCGTGACAAATATTATCGGTCCTGTACCTTCGTTGGATCTACAGGTAGTCGTCTATTTACCTATTCTTTCGACACCATGTATATGTGTTACCTTATAATGAGTCGGTAATTTTTCTTATGTAAACTTAGTTAAGATTACTCCACCTACTTTGACCTCAGATAATATGTCTCACTTCATTCGGTCTTTTTTATGGTGGTTATGTCATATGATTGCGTATATATACCTTAAATCTTTCTGCCACTACTATTGGGACATACGCTCTGTCGTTTTCTCTGTGTCTATATATCTTGTCAGAAAACCTGAGACACCCTCTCCCTCTCCCACCCTACTACACCCTCTCACCGTAACTTCGTACATATTATAGTATATTCTTTGATTTGCGGTCAGGTCCAAACTACGTCCTGTGTCCTACAAACCCCGACCACGTGACCCTACTGGGTCTCCCTACCATGTCCCTCCCCCCAAGTCCTACCCCTTGTACACATGTGGACACCTTCTAAGTACAACTACATACCGTTTTGGTTATGTTAATAACATTTCATTAATCGGAGGTTAATTTTATTTAAATTTAGTTTTTTTTAACTTTTGTAAGTTTTTTTCCTCTAGTACCGTAGACCAGGGAAGTGATGTACCGTTGATCTACCCCTTTGTTACCTTTGTCACTGTTTTAAATAAAAGAACCCGAGGTTTTAGTGACGTTTACCACTGACGTCGGTGTTTTATTTTCTGCGAACGAGGAACCTTCTTTTTGATACTGTTTGGATCTGTCGTATAATTTTTCGTCTCTGTAATGAAACAGCTGTTTCTAGGCTTGCGAGTTTCGATACCAAAAAGGTCATCAGTACATACCTATAATCACAACCTGGTATTTCTTCCGACTTACGGTTTCTTGACTACAAAACTTGACACTAAAACCTTTTCTGAGAACTCTTAGGGAACAAGACGTTCCTATAGTTCGCTGAGTTAGGATTTCCTTTGGTTAGAAGTTATAAGTAAGTCAAATCAAGTCAAGTCAGTGAGTCAGAACAGGTTGAGAAACGTTGGAGTACCTGACGTCGTGTGGTCCGAAGGAACAGGTGGTGGTTGAGGACCTCGAACGAGTTTGAGTACAAGGACCTCAGTCACTACGTTAGGTTGGTGGAGTAGGAGACAGTAAGGGAGGGAAGAGGAGGACGGAAGTTAGAAAGGATCGTAGTCCCAGAAAAGGTTACTCAGTCAAGAAGTGTAGTTCACCGGTTCCATTACCTCGAAGTAGAAGTCGTAGTCAGGGAGGTTACTTATAAGTCCTGACTAAAGGAAANAGGACCTCAGTCACTACGTTAGATTGGTGGAGTAGGAGACAGTAAGGGAGGGAAGAGGAGGACGGAAGTTAGAAAGGATCGTAGTCCCAGAAAAGGTTACTCAGTCAAGAAGTGTAGTTCACCGGTTCCATTACCTCGAAGTAGAAGTCGTAGTCAGGGAGGTTACTTATAAGTCCTGACTAAAGGAAATCCTCATGAAACTAACCTAACTGACCAAACTAGAGGAACGTCAGGTTCCTCGAGAGTTCTCGGAAGAGGTTGTGGTGTCAAGTTCTCGTAGTTAAGAAACCGTCAGTCGGAAGAAATACCAGGTCGAGAGTGTAGGTATGTACTGATGACCTTTTTGGTATCGGAACTGATCTGCCTAGAGACAGTAGTCTCATTACAGAGACGAAAAATTATACGACAGATCCAACCAGTATCGAAAAGAAGGTTTCTCGTTCGCAGAAAGTCAAAGTACCGACGTCAGTGGTAGACGTCACTGAAACCTCGGGCTCTTTTTCAGACAGTGACAGAGGTCATAAAGGGGTAGATAAACGGTACTACACTACCATGACCTACGGTACTAGAAGCAAAAAACTTACAACTCAAAATTCTGTTGAAAAAGTGAGAGGAGAAAGTAAAAGTAGTTCTTCGATAAATTAAGGAGAAGTGAAGACGGTATTCCCACCACAGTTGACAAATAGACTCCAATAATTATAAAGAAGGCCGTTAGAACTAAACAGGAACACGAAGTAGGTCGGGTCTTAATGTGTACTACATGAGACGTATATTCAATTTATTCGTCTCACTGTTATATGTCGGAACTGCATGAGGAAAGGGCTAAACCTTGGTCAGATGACAAGGTAGAGACCAAGATTGACAACGAAGAACTGACAGTATGTCTAAAGAGTTCTCCGTCCAGTCCACCAGACCATAAGGGTAGAGAATTTCTTAAAAGGTGTCAAACAACAACAGATGTGTCAGTTTTCGAAACCACATCGGTTATTTCGTCTTTATGTACAAAAAGACCTTCAGGGGACGGAAAAGTTACTAGGTCACCTACAACCGTTAAACTAGAGATCGACGAGACGGAAAAGATTTGGGTCGAACTTGTAGACCTCGAAGTACCAAGTACATGACAACTACGGACCGAACCTCTTAAAACTCGTAATGAAACGATCACACATTCTACTCACGACAACACACCATCAATCTCGTAAGAAACTGTAACGAAAAGAAACCCTAACCTTACTTTTGACTGTAAAAGGTCAGAACACCGGTGACGACTCCAAAGGTTTAAACGACTACATAACTCACGTCGTGAAAGGGTCGTAGTAGAAAGTCCTAAACTTTATCGAGTTGACCTTAATGTAGTGGAAGTGATCGAAAAAAGCATCACTACGAAGGATTCAAGGTAAACCGAAGCGTAAGGTCATACAGAGAGAGATCCACTCACTAATGTGTTACCACCAATAGACCCAGTACTTCTAGAAAAAACATATCACAGATACACAAGAACGGTGGAGAAGAATTATAGAAGACGAAGACATTCCAGGTATGGTAAAGACAGGAAATAACACGGTTAGAAACGTACTTTACAACGGAACCATAGAGATTAAAAGACCTTCTCTAGAGATCAGAAAAGGTAAGATGAAAAAAAGAGAGATTAAGAAACGTAATTAGTGACTCCTTCCGAAAGAGTAGAGAAGAACGATAAGAAACCTTGACAAGTAAGTCTACCCATATAGAATGTAAAAAGGAAACGGAAATCGAAGAGAAGAAAAGAGTCGATAAACATTCCTGAGGACTCCGTTTGTAAAATGGAAAAACATGAAGAGAAATGACCCCTAACAGAACTAGTGACGGAGGACATTTTACAGTACTTGGAGACAGGTATCAAGAAGTCCGTGGGACAGATAGTCTAGATTAGGGAACTTAGATAAACAGTGAAGATGACATACTAGTATTCCCTATACTAAATCCAGTATGGACTTACCAGATCACAAAAAGGGATGAAAGAAGTTGAAGTCAGACTTAAACCGTTATTCCTCAAGTACTTGACTCGGTGTCAGTCGAGGACCACAACAAAAACGACTGATATATCTCAAAGAGGTAGAAACCGACGTTTCTTATATCAGTCAGACTAAAGTCATAACTGGTAGATCACTACAGGTTCACATCTCAACAGAGAACACAACAACCTTCTCCCACAAACGATACTGGTCACACAAAAGAATCGGTTTAAGACAATCGAAAACGGGACAAAGTAAAACATGAGGTTCCGGTTTGAAAGGACAATGAGATCCATAGAGAACTGAAGGATGAAAACAAAAAGTCAGGGGATACTACTTTTCCTGTAAAAAAAAAAAAACCATAATCAAGATCTTCCAGAACATCCAGTAGTATTTTGACAAGTTGAAATCGAAGAAACCTTAATCACGAACCCCTTATCTGAACTTAATGACACTATAACTTACCAAACATAACCTTTACTTGTCTCTAGTAAGACAGTAAAAACTCTAACGTGGGTTCATCACATAAAGTTTGAGAAAACAACTGATACCACCGATGAGATAAAGAAGATTCCCTAAGAACGGGTGCCATCATCTATATTACCAGTAGACTGAATTTAAGCGGGCAAGGTCAGGTAAAATGAAGTAACTAAGGATTTTACAGTTAAAAGTGAGAATGGTAGAGGACAAACTGGTCAAATGGAACTAAGCACCTGGATTGTAAGGTCCAAGGATACGTCATAATAAGAAATATCGCAACCTGAAATGAAGGTAGTCGTCAGTGAACATATCGACCCGTAACAAAACCAAACCGAGACTGAGAAATAAGAAAGACCTAAATAAAGACGTGAGGAGGTCATCGTATAAACGGGCATGACTGGACCTCTCAAATAGAAAGTGACAGTATAGAAAAACGGATAAGTATGACAAGTACCCAAAGAGGTCCGTTCTTATGACTTCACCAACCGACAAGGGAAGAGGTCACCTGGTGTAAAACAATCTTGAAAGGTGGTACTGGGCAGACAAAACCCACCGGGGTGTACCGTATGAAGTATCAAAACAACTCACTCTGTTCCGACACTAGGTACATTAGTCAAACCAATCAAAAGACACTAACAATAAGTAATCTTCCTGACTACGACTTCGACTTCGAGGTTATGAAACCGGTGGACGACACTGCTCGACTGAGTAATCTTCTCTGGGACTACGACCCTTTCTGACTCCCGTCCTTCTCTTCCCCTGTCTCCTACTCCACCAACCTACCGTAGTGACTGAGTTACCTGTACTCTAACTCATTTGAGACCCTTTACCACTTCCAGTCCCTTCGGACCGCACGACGTCAGGTACCCCAGTGTTTCTCAGTCTGTGCTGACTCGCTGACTTGTCGTTGTTGGTTTAAACTTCTCAATTCTGTTAACTTGTTGACTGTGAGAGTATGTGTCGAATACTCTAACATTTTACGTTCGGTAAAACCGTCAAAGAATATTTTAATTCGTATGTGTATTGTATACTGGGTCTGTAAGGTGAGGATTTATGGGCCTTATTTACTTTATTATGTAAGTGAGGTTCAGAGAAGATGGTCACAAGAATCGGGGGGAAAAAAATTTTTATCGGGGTTTGACCTTTGATGCACTTACGGAATTACGAATTACCTATGTTTTTCACAGTGTATAGACGTATCACCGAATGATGAATCGTTAGCTTTCCCCACCTGATCACTATACACATTACTGTACCTACTTAGAGTCTTATTAATAAGACTCATTTTCTTCGCTCTCGGCTTCTTTTCACATACATGTAGTACACTTTACGGTCCGACCTACTTCGTGTTCGACCTTAGTTCTAACGACCCTCTTGATAGTTATTGGAGTCTATATGTCTACTGTGGTGGGAATACCGTCTTTCGTTTCTTCTTGATTTCTCGGAGAACTACTTCCACTTTCTCCTCTCACTTTTTGACCGAAAAATTGTAAGTATTTTGATTCTAGTACCGTAGGTCAGGGTAGTGAAGTACCGTTTATCTATCCCTTTGTCACCGTCTGAAATAAAAGAACCCGAGTTTTAGTGACGTCTACCACTAACGTCGGTACTTCAATTTTCTACGAATGAGGAACCTTCTTTTCAATACTGGTTGGGTCTATCGTATAAGTTTTCGTCTCTGTAATGAAACGGTTGTTTCCAGACAGATCAGTTACGATACCAAAAAGGTCATCAGTACATACCTACATCCTCAACCTGATATTTCTTTCGACTCACGGTTTCTTAACTACGAAAACTTGATACCACAACCTCTTCTGAGAACTCTCGATGAACCAGACGTTCCTCTAGGTTGGTCAGGTAGGATTTCCTTTAGTCAGGATTTATAAGTAACCTTACTGACTACGACTTCGACTTTGAGGTTATGAAGCCGGTGGACTACACTTCTTGACTGAGTGACCTTTTCTGGGACTACGACCCTTTCTAACTCCCACCCTTCTCTTCCCCTGCTGTCTCCTACTCTACCAACCTACCGTAACGACTGAGTTACCTGTACTCAAACTCGTTCGAGACCCTCAACCACTACATGTTCCTTCGGACCACACAACGTCTGGTACCGCAGTGTCTCTCAGCCTGTGTTGACTCCTTAACTTTACTTGACTTACACTAAAATAAATATCTTTTAAGATCTTTATATTTGTCTGACTATTACTGTAGGAAATAGGTTGGTATCTACTCAGTCACCAACAGACCTCGATCCGTCCTAACTGACACCACTACCAAAGTACTACACATGTCTCTGGATTAAACAGTTGGGTACGTGAAAGTTATACAGGTGACATAACGGACAGTTAGTATGAAGTTATTTCAACGAAATTTTTATCTTGTTCTATCGGTTAGGTCATCCTTCTTTTTCCCGGTCTCCGAGAATTGAATCCGTTTTGATTTGATACCTTCAGTCCTTCATCGCACACACTCCCTGTCACCCTTCATCCCACTATTACGACTAAAGAGCTAAACCCACGACCGAAGTTCTCACACAAATGACAACCTATAAGTAAGTCGACTTGTGAACACTAAACACGTATAAAGACATAAACACAATAACGGAAGTAAAAAAAAAAAAATCTTTTTCGAATACTTTTCGTCAATATCTATATAGACACAAGTGCGACGTCTTGAAACACTGTCCAACGTCGAGAGAAAGTCCCATTTCAGAGACGGCGAGAATAAGATCCCTACTCAGGAGAGTAACACGAAAAGGTCCACCATCTTTTTACAGGAGTCTTCAAAGAGTCTTTCGACAAATAATAAAAATATTCACTTCCTACACGGCTAAAATCGAAGTTTCTTTAGTCGTTGGAGAAGGTCTGTCCTTTAACGACCCCTTTACTTTAATCTAACAACTCTTACAATCACGTCAATCTAAGGTCACCCCACCACGGAACCTCACGACCGGTTAAACGGACAAGTCGAGAACACGAAGAGGAGACTCTTGACGGAGGGAAGGGTTCGGGTGGTCCCATCTAAGAAACCAACACCAACGTGAGAGACTACGAGAACGGACCCTACTGTCGACTACCATGGTGAACTACATACCCTTTTGGTAGCTATTCGGTTAGTCTAAGTGAGAACTTCTTAAACCTAACCTCGACTCTGAAATTAATCAATTTCCAAGGACTTCGACCCTCCAGATCGGCGAGAGGTCCTTCCTCTTTACTCTACAGATAACTCCCTCTCTAATTTAGAGGGAGTCTTCATGGTCTTTCCCTCTCTCTTAAGACCAAAGTCGAAGAGGTCCCGGTGGGACCTCAAGAATGGGAACCTTAAGTAATCTAAAATACACAATTTAATTTTGAAAGGAAAAAAGATAATTATGTATAATATTGGACTTACCAAATAGAAGGAACATAGGTCTCCTAAGGACGGATTCCGTGCACCGTTCATTAGAGTCATTTTTAGATCAAACACCACCGTCTTCCCTTCTCAGCCTAGCATATCTTAGAGTGTAAACATCACTTTGAAGGTTCAACAGGTTCGAAGAGGAGGTATAGTCCTTGCGGAGGGCTCTTTGGGTGAGACGGAGACGAACTGGTGACGTTCAGGAAAAAGTGAGGAGGAAGGGACGGAAGGAGGTTGTCCACAGATAACTCATAGGTGACGACCGGTCCGTGACAAGACCCACGAACCGAAATTCGTTTGGTTGTTTTCTTTTTTTTAATTATTTGTGGTTTTAGGAGACAGAAGTTCCTCGAATGTGAGTTCACTCCTCGTTTTCTTCCATTTGTAAAATGTACTATAAAATCTTCCACTATTGAGGATACTCTTTTTCTTTCACTCATCCAGGTAGCACCCCGGAGGAACCACCGAGTAGCCATTTCTTAGACGGACGTCACGTCCTCCACGTCCTCTGGGACCAAGCGAAGGACCCAGCCCTTCTAGGGGACCTCTTCCCGTATACCGTTAGGTGAGGTCTTAGGGTACCTGACTCGGACCACCCGACGCCAGGTGTCCCAACGTCTCAGCCTGTACTAACTTCGTTGACACTTGCGTGTGTGTTCAGGTAACATGTATCTATAGTGTAGAAGTCATAGAACATTATTGGATATTACCCTCTATTGGACTTTTTCTCCGTAGAGACATATATAGACACACAAATATATAGATATCTCTATATATGACTTAGTGAAACGGCATGTGGACTTTGGTAAAGAAACATTCAGTTGACTCCACGATCCCCAAATCAACGATTCAGTCCAGACTGACACTGGGGTACCTGATATGAAAAGACAGGCACTCTAAGAGGTCCGTTCTGATGACCTCTTCACCCAACGGTAAAGGAAGAAGTTCCCCAGAAGGACTGGATCCCTAGTTTGGGAGTAGAGGACGTAACCGTCCACCTAAGAAATGGTCACTCGGTGGACCTTCCGCACGAAATCATTTTTTAATTAAAAAAAATTCCTTCTTCATTTCACCCATCCCATTCCCGGTGCCTCTCACTCTCACCACTTCCCCACACGTCAAATTTTAACACCTGGACCCTTGTGTAGTAAACGTCTGTGAAGTCCCCCACTACTTTAAACTCCTCGTTTCCTTAGTCTTCCTCGACCTCCCTGTCAACATTCTCTACTCCACCCCTGTAATGTCCCCGGTCTAGTGTACCCCGGACATCCGTCTGAGTTTCTAAGACTGAGAAACTTGACCGCCCCCTTGACAGCGACCTACGACTCGTGTGTCTGTATGAGACTGAATACAAAATTGTGTTCAATTTCTGTATGAGACCGAAGACAAAACTCTTGTCTAATATTCTCCCCTTTCCGATCTAAGTCCCTGTAACACTAATGAAAATTCCGTTGGTCATGGTGACCTAATTTTAGACACAAGAATAGTCAAAATGGGTGATAAGAGTTGAGACAGACTTCGTAAACTTTAAAACTAAGACAAAGAAAAAATTTTTTACGAAACAGACCAATATTTTGATTGGTATATCTCTGAAGGGACCACCAGGTCACCAATTCTGAGGAACGATGGTTCCGTGCCCCGTATTCAAGCTAGGGACTAGTCCTTTGTTTCTAGGGTGTACGAAATACCGTGTCGGCTTTCTAGTTTTTTTTTCCTTTTTTCTTTTTGATTTGTATAATACAAGGACCGTCCTATTACCTCTTTGTGTGGTTTTTCTTAGTGGTTCATATAGTGGAGGTTTCCTTTCGTGTAAAAGTACAAATATGCCGTAAGATTCGAGAGGTGACACGTGAGAACGACTCAGTGAAGTCACGACAAACGTTGGACATCGGGCGTTCCGAGGAGACTGGTACCCTGAGAGGTCCGTTCTTATGACCTCTCCTGACGGTACGGGAGGAGGTCCCCTAGAAGGGGTGGGTCCCTAGCTTCGTAGAGAATTTAGAGGATATAACCGTCCGCCCAAATGTATTAAAGGGAGGGGGTTGTTAAGAGGTCGTTAAACTTCCTTCTGTAAGTACATAAAAAGGGATTTATAAATTAAAGGTCCGGTCCCATAGAATAAACCCCCAAGTAGATACATAAGGTTCTAAGCTCTTTAGAGAACTTTCGTATTTGTTTCAACACACACACACAAACACATCTCCTTTTACACAAAGAGGTTGAAAAGTTTTCCCGAAAGTGTAGTTCAATTTTTCACTATGTTTTGCAAAACTCATAAACGGACGGTGTCTTACTGGAGGAATTAATGGGGGTAGAGTCAGGTATCTCCTACCAAATAAATAAATAAATAACGGACAAGGTGTACCGAACCCCCTTAGAGTCAAAGGACTGGTCCCTAGTTTGAACCCAACCGTGACTTTCACACCGTAGGATTGGTGACCTGGTGACCCCTAAAGGACATCCGTACCCAAAGATCGTCGGTGCAAACAGACTACACAACTATGAGGTACGTGAACCGGTGTCAACTATCCCTACCATCCGTAAGGTACGATTCGGTTCAAGACAACCCTTGTACCTCGACCCTACCTCTGTTTCGGTCAAAGACTGTTCGTCTGATCTCTCTAACCTCTTTTAACAGAGTATGTCTCTTCTTACTTTGTCTGCCTCGTCGTATCTCGGTCATGACGGTTCGGAAGGTCACTATAAAGTAAAGGACCGGAATCGGGAAGGATTTCGAGTCGACATAAGGATCGGGACCTAAGAGACTCCGAGAAGACAAAGGTCCCCACTATAAGTTTTATAAATTTCGGTCATACGATACCCTTGGTTACGTAGTCTCGTCTACGGTCTCTATTTGTTGACCGTCTTGCCATGGACACATAGAGTCGACTTACCGTCGGGACAGATATAGTAGTCCTAAATACTGGGAGGAGAACGGATTCGGTCGACTCAAAAGACTACTTGGTTTTCTCAAAATCCCTGAAGGGATTTTGACCACCAGGTCACCGATCCTGAGACTCGAGGGTTACGCCCCACCCCCACCCCCGGCCCAAGTTAGGAACCAGCCTCTTGTTCTAGGGTGCACGGTGTTGATTCTGCACCACATCGGTTTATTTATTTATTTAAAATTTTTCAAAAGTGTCTATCTGTCAGTGACGAGTCCGATTTGTCAACCATCTTGTCACGTCACCTATCGGGTCTAGAGGGGTAGGACCAGACGAAAGGATCTGAATAGACACCAACCATTACTGGGGGAACATCTTACCCCCAGTGTTGTTCTCATCAGTCGACAACGGACTGGTCAACTTCGACTCACATGTCTCTAATAACGGACCGCACTAAACCTGGGTTAGGATAATTACGTCGGGTGTTCTTCTAATCGAAAATCTCGTCGATTCAGTGCAGTGTGACTTGAAAATTCTAGTTGTTTTTGTGGGGCCATAAAAGTGAATTTTATCAGTTCGGTAAAAAAGGTAGTAGATATAATTACTCTACCATAATCCTTAAGTTTGAGTACCGACAATTTAGAGTAAGACAACGAGAGCTCAGTCCGAAGGTTGGAGAGCTCTCGAAAAATTTCAGAGGTAGTGTAAGCGGTAGGGAGGACCGAAACACAGTAGGTGTCTGAACTTTTGTAACGAGACAACAAGAGACCGTACTAATCCGGACAGACGTCGAGTCAGACCCCTCGTATCGGTCGCTGACCTCGGAGTTGACCTATAGTATACAACGGGTCAAAGATCTTTCGACCTGACACCAGTCTGTCGACTCAGTCGTTGTGTATAAGAACATTTTCCATGATTCTGCCCTTACAATCTTTAAACATCGGTCCCTGTTTTGACTTAGTGTTTGGTTTACCTTATTGACCTTGAACCCCGTTGATGTCTACCTTTAAAGTCATTTTGTCCTCCCTTCAAACCTCTTAGAGCAAAAGAAATGTCTCATGAGTCGGATCTTGACGAGAACAGACGTACTTACTTACTGGAAACGACGGACCAACAGGAGTGACTGGAGTAATAGAACCTCTTTGGGAGAGGGAGTGGAGGTGGAAGGAGGTTTGACGACCCATCTTTATGACTCCCTGAATGGACCACCAAGTCACCGATTCTGAGACGTGAGGGTTACGTCCCCTGGGTCCAAGTTAGAGACCAGTCCTTTGCTCTAGGGTGTATGGCGTTGATTCGGATCCACGTTGGTTAATTTATAAAAATTTCATTTATTATTTTATTTTTACGACTAGGTCTATCGTGGTTTCTGTCTCGGTCATTTCTGATCCTATAACGACCTGGATATTTAGATGTTTCTCGGTTGGAGACCTTCGCACTTTCTTTTCCTCTACGGTTTAGATTCATCGTTGATCTTAGGTTTCATGTTCGGACCATTCCCCCACGTGTCTTCTGGGGTTGTCACAAAACGACGGTACCTCTACGAACAGTCGAGAAAGTGGAGTCTGAAGATTTGAGGGACCAAATTTTTCACACTAAAGACTTTGGGTCACGTATCGATACTCTTACAATCAACGAGTCAACACAGATTGCGAAAAAACTGAGACATCTGATATCGGTCGGTCCGAGGAGACAGGTACTGTAAGAGGTCCGTTCTTATGACCTCACCCAACGGTAAGGGAAGAGGTTCCCTAGAAGGGTTGGGTCCCTAACTTGGGTACAGAGGACGTAACGTCCGTCTAAGAAATAGAAGACTCGGTGGTCTCTTCGGGTTGCAGATAGATACAAGTAACAGTTTAATAAAAACATGTTCAATATCGACTATTAAATCGGTATACAAAATAACACCCGAAAGAAAGTAAAAGATACTCTTACAAGCGAGGTCTCTAAAAGAGTTACTATTTGCTACTACATAAATAGACCTTTGTAAATGTAGAAATTTAAGGACCCATTCCCTAATTACTAGAAGTTTAACAATCAACGTACTGTTTTTTAACTTCAACCGTTACTCGTTTCTGACTTTATTTTTGGTAACAATGATATAATAATATTAACACCCGGTAAAATTTAGTTATTTTTACCTCAATTTTACAAATTTTAGACATATGTTGAACCGTTAAACGTTTTGACCACGACGAAAAATCGGTTACAAAACAAAGGAGAATAAAGTATGGAATTCTTAAAAGTATGTTAATAACGTTTTTATATACGTCAAAACATGACCTCTTACTTTGATAATATTGGGCACGTATGAAAGTGTCTCAAAGAAAATGTGTAAAAAAGGATTACAGTAAATTTACATTCGTGATTACATAATAAGACTGAAGGGTCTAACGAGTCTCCCATTTCTCTTACAAATCGTACAGAGGTGGATGTCACGTTCTCCACGTACAAACTAAGGACCCAGTTCTTCCAGGGGACCTCTTCCCTTACCGTTGGGTGAATCATAAGAACGGACCTGCTAGGGTCCGTTCTCCTGTCTCCTCAGACCGTCCGATGTCACGTATTACAGTGTTTCTGTACTGTCCATTCTGTACTGATTTCATTGACTCCTGTGTGTGTAAACATAACGTCGTTTCTTTGAAGAAATAAGGGAAAGAAAATAGGACGGGAATCGAGGGGACCACCGAGTCCGTCATTTCTCGGGCGGACGTTACGTCCTCTGGACCCAAGCTAGGGACCTAGTCCATCTAGGGACCTCTTCCCTAATCGTTGGGTGTGGTCATAAGAAAGGGTCTCTTAAGGTACCTGTCTCCTCGGACCGTCCGACATCAGGTACCCCATTCTCAACCTGTACTGACTCACTGGTTGTGAAAGTAAAAATCTATGAATTTTTTATAGTCATTTAACTATCTTTGAGTATGTAATTGTTGTCATATTTTTTTATCTCTTGTAAGTCACTTCTGGGAATCAGGTGAAAGAGACCACGTCTTCATCTACGAGACTCCGGACCAACTCTACCAGCAGTGACGTTTCTTGGTATACGGGATGACACTATTCCACTCTGCACCGGTGACCTGTGGGTAAGTCGTCGGGGACAAGGAATCTCTTTGGTCCCCCGGAAATATCACGACTGTATCAAAGAGAGAGACGTCACCCTATCAAGTCAAGTCAGTGAGTCAACAACAGGTTGAGAAACGCTGGGGTACCCGACGTCATGCGGTCCGGAGGGACAGGTAGTAGTTGAGGACCTCAAACGAGTCTGAGTATAGGTAACTCAGTCACTAAGGTAGGTTGGTAGAGTAGGAGACAGCGGGGGAAGAGGAGGACGGAAGTTAGAAAGGGTCGTAGTCCCAGAAAAGTTTACTCAGTCAAGAAGGGTAGTACACCGGTTTCATAACCTCAAAGTCGAAGTCGTAGTCAGAAAGGTTACTTATAAGTCCTGACTAAAGGAAATCCTACCTGACCAACTTAAACGAACGTCAGGTTCCCTGAGAGTTCTCAGAAGAGGTTGTGGTGTCAAGTTTTCGCAGTTAAGAAGTCGTAAGTCGAAAGGAATATCAGGTTGAAAGTGTAGACATGTACTAATGATCTTTTTGGTATCGAAACTGATCTACCTTGAAACAACAGTTTCATTACAGAGACGAAAAATTATACGACAGATTCTACCAGTATTGAAAAGAAGGTTCCTCATTCGCAGAAAATAAAAGTATCGACGTTAGTGGTAGACGTCACTAGAACCTCGGGGGGTTTTATTTCGAACAAAGGGGTAGATAGATGGTACTTCACTACCCTGACCTGCGGTACTAGAATTAAAAGACTTACAACTCAAAATTCGGTTGAAAAAGTGAGAGGAGAAAGTGAAAGTAGTTCTCCGAGAAATCAGGTAAGAAACGAAAGACGGTATTCCCACCACAGTAGACGTATAGACTCCAATAACTATGAAGAGACCTGTTAGAATTAAGGTCGAACACGAAGGAGGTCGGGTCGTAAAGAGTACTACATGAGACGTATACTCAATTTATTGGTCAGACAACAAGGTATAGGTCAAGATTGACAACGAAGGACTAGACGTATGTCTAAAGAGTCCTCCGTCCAGTCCACCACACCATAAGGGTAGAGAACTTCTTAAAAGGTGTCAAACAACACTAGGTGTGTCAGTTTCCGAAACCGTATCGGTTATTTCGTCTTCATCTACAAAAAGATCTTTAGAGAACGAAAAAGTCACTAGGTCACCTACGATCGTTAAACTAGAGACTAAGGAGACGGAAAAGATTTCGGTCAAACTTGTAGACCTTAAAGTGTGAAGTGTGTGACAACTTCGGACCGAACCTCTTAAAGAAAAAGAAAAGAACTTAAATAAAATTAACCTCCGAGTAATGAAACTTGACACCACAACCTCTTCTGAGAACTCTCAGGGAACCTGACGTTCCTCTAGGTTGGTCAGGTAAGACTTCCTCTAGTCGGGACCCACAAGAAGTCTTCCTTACTACGATTTCGACTTTGAGGTCATGACACCGGTGGAGTCCGCTTCTCAACTGACTAACCTTTTCTGAGACTACGACCCTCCCTAACCCCTGTCCTCCTTTTCCCCTGTTGTCTCCTACTCTACCGACCTACCGTAGTGACTGAACTACCTAAACTCAGACTCACTTGAGACCCTCAACCACTACCTGTCCCTCCGGACCGCACGACGCTAAGTACCCTTTCTCAGCCTGTGCTGACTCGCTGACTTGACTTGACTTAATGAAATGTTATAACACCACCAAAAACTGTATGTAACTGTACTTAGTCGGTACCTACATGTACACAAGGGGTAGGACTTGGGCGGAAGGTGGAAGGAGGGGTAGGGTAGGGAGTCCCAGTAGGGTCACATGGTCGGGACTCATGGGACAGAGTACGTACCTTGGACCTGACCACTAGATAAAGTGTACACTATTATATGTACAAAGTCACGATAAGAGAGTTTAGTAGGGTGGGAGAGGGAGAGGGTGTCTCAGGTTTTGTGACAAGATACGTAGACACAGAGAAACGACAGAGCGTATGTCCCAGTAGTAATGGTAGAAAGATTTAAGGTATATATACGTAATTATATGACATGACCACAAAAAGAAAGACTGAATGAAACGAGACATATTATCCGAGGTCAAAGTAGGTGGAGTAATCTTGACTAAGTTTACGTAAGAAAAATATCGACTCATTATAAGGTAACACATATACATGGTGTCGAAAGAATAGGTAAGTAGACGGCTACCTGTAGATCCAACGAAGGTACAGGACCGATAACATTTGTCACGACGCTACTTATTACCCCATGTGTACAGAGAAAGTTAAGGCTAAAAGAGCCATACATACATATGGGTCGTCACCCTAATAACTCAGCATACCGTCAAGATAAAGGTCAAAAATTTCCTTAGAGGTGTAACAAGAGATATCACCGACATGATCAAACGTAAGGGTGGTTGTCTCATTCTCCAAAAGGAAAAAGAGGCGTGGGAGAGGTTGTAAATAATAAACATCTAAAAAACTGTCGTGACCGAACCTCTTAAAACTCGTAATGAAATGATCGTACACTCTACTCACGTTAACACGTCATCAAACTCGTAAGAAACCGTAACAAAAAGAAACCTTAACCTTACTTTTACCTGGAAAAGGTCAGGACACCGGTGACGACTCAACAGGTTTAAACGACCGTATAACTCACGTCGTGAAAGTGTCGTAGTAGAAAGTCTTAAACTTTATCGAGTTGACCTTAAGGTAGTGGAGGTGATCGAAACAAGCATCACTACGAAAGATTCCGGGCGAACTGAAGTGTAAGGTCCTACAGACCGAGATCTACTCACTAGTGTGGTAGTACTAATAGACCCAACATTTCTAGAAAAAACATGTCAAGAAGACACATAAGAACGGTGGAGAAGAATTATAGAAGACGAAGACAATCCAGGTATGGTAAATACAGGAAATACCTTGGGTAGAAACGTACTTTACAAGGGAACCATAGAGATTAAAAGAACTTCTCTAGAGATCAGAAAGGGTAAGACAACCAAAGGAGATAAAGAAACGTAACTATCGACTTCTTCCGAAAGAAAAGAGAAGAACGATAAGAAACCTTGAGACGTAAGTCTACGAATATAGAAAGGAAAAGAGGAAACGAAAAGCGAAGAGAAGAGAAGTGTCGATAAACATTCCGGAGAGGTCTGTCGGTAAAACGAAAAAACGTAAAGAAAAGGTACCCCTACCAGAACTAGGGACAGAGGATATGTTACAGTACTTGGAGTAAGGTATCAAGTAGTCCGTGAGATAGTCTAGATCCGGGAATTTAGATAAAGAGTGAAGGTGACACATTAGTATTCCTTAAACTAAATCCAGTATGGACTTACCAGATCACCAAAAGGGATGAAAGAAGTTAAATTCAGACTTAAACCATTATTCCTCAAGTACTAGACTCGGTGTCAGTCGAGGACCAGAACAAAAACAACTGACATATCTCGAAGAGGTAGAAACCGACGTTTCTTATATTAGTTGGACTAAAACCACAACTGGTAGACCACTACAGGTACACATCTCGGAAGAGAACACAACAACCTTCTCCCACAAACGATACTGGTCACGTAAAAGAACCGTTTTGAGATAATCAGAAACGGGACGAAGTAAGGCGTAAGGTTCCGNTAATCAGAAACGGGACGAAGTAAGGCGTAAGGTTCCGGTTTAAACGGACAATGAGGTCCACAAAGAACTGAAGGATGAAAACGTAAAGTCAGGAGATATTCCTTTTCCTGTAGAAAAAACCCACAATCAAGATTTTCCAGAACATCCAGAAGTATCTTGGTAAGTTGAAGTCGAAGAAGTCGTAATGACCAACCCCGTGTCTGAACCTAATGACACTATAACTTACCAAACGGAACCTTTGCTTGTCTCTAGTAAGACAACAAAAACTCTAACGTAGGTTCATGACGTAAAGCCTGAAAAAACAACTGGTACTACCGATGAGGTAAAGAAAATTCCCTAAGGACGGGCGTCGTCATCTATACTATCAGTAGACTCAATTTAAGTGGGTAAGGTCAGGTAAAATCAAGTGACTAAGGATCTTACAGCTGCAAGTGAAAACGGTAGAGAACAAACTGGTGAAGACTAAACGGAACTAAGTACCTGGACTATAAGGTCCAAGGACGTTATAACCAGAAATATCGTAGTCTAGAACGAAGATAGTGGTCAGTGTAGGTGTCGACCCATAACAAAAACGAAACCGAAGTAGGGAAGTAAGAAAGACCTCAATAAAGAGGTGAATAGAGGTCATCGCATAACCCGTGGATGACTGGACCCCTCAAGGAGAAAGTCATAGGATAGTAAAAAGGGAAAGTATGACAAGTACCCCAAGAGTTCCGTTCTTATGACTTCATCAAACGGTAAGGGAAGAGGTCACCTGGTGTAAGACAGTCTGGAGAGGTGGTACTGGGTGGGCAGTACCCAACGGGACGCCAGTACCGAATCAAAGTAACTTAATTTGTTCCGACACCAGGATCACACTAATCTAATTGATCAAAAGACACTCATACCAAAGTCACACAGAAGGGAGACTTTCTACTTGAGTGGTCCAACCATCCACGGGTGATACGATGACGTCTAGTCTCCTCTTTGTTGAGGTCTTTCTGACTTCTCTACCTTGGTTTCGTTTTTGTTGTGTAAGGCGTAAAGTTCCGGTTTAAACGGACAATGAGGTCCACAAAGAACTGAAGGATGAAAACGTAAGGTCAGGGGATATTACTTTCAAGTCAAGTCAAGTCAAGTCAGCGAGTCAACACAGACTGAGAAACGTTGGGGTACTTAGCGTCGTGCGGTCCGGAGGGACAAGTAGTGGTAGAGGGTCTCAAGTGAGTCTGAGTACAGGTAGCTCAGGCACTACGGTAGCTCGGTAGAGTAGGAGCCAGCAGGGGAAGAGGAGGACGGGGTTAGGGAGGGTCGTAGTCTCAGAAAAGGTTACTCAGTTGAGAAACGTACTCCACCGGTTTCATGACCTCAAAGTCGAAGTCGTAGTAAGGGAGGTTTCTTTAGGGTCCCGACTAGAGGAAATCTTACCTGACCAACCTAGAGGAACGTCAGGTTCCCTGAGAGTTCTCAGAAGAGGTTGTGGTGTCAAGTTTTCGTAGTTAAGAAGCCACGAGTCGGAAGAAGTGTCAGGTTGAGAGTGTAGGTATGTACTGGTGTCCTTTTTGGTTTCGGAACTGATCTGCCTGGAATCAGCCGTTTCATTACAGGGACGAAAACTTATATGATAGATCCAACCAGCATTGAAAAGAAGGTTCCTCATTCACAGAAAATTGAAGTACCGACGTCAGTGGTAGACGCCACTAAAACTTCGGGTTTTTTATTTCAGACTGTGACAAAGGTGACAAAGGGGTAGATAAAGGGTACTTCACTACCCTGGCCTACGGTACTAGAAGCAAAAGACTTACAACTCGAAATTCGGTTGAAAAAGTGAGAGGAGAAAGTGAAAGTAGTTCTCCGAAAAATCGAGGAGAAGTGAAAGACGGTATTCCCACCACAGTAGACGTATAGACTCCACTAACTATAAAGAGGACCGTTAGAACTAAGGTCGAACACAAAGAAGGTCAGGTCGCAAAGAGTACTACATGAGACGTATATGTAATTTATTCGTCCCACTGTTATATGGTGGAACTGCATGTGGAAAAGGATAAACCTTGGTCAGACAACAAGGTACAGGTCAAGATTGACAACGAAGGACTGGACGTATGTCTAAAGAGTTCCCACCAGACCATAAGGGTAGAGAAAGTCTTAAAAGGTCAAATAACACTAGGTGTGTCAGTTTCCGAAACCGTATCAGTTATTTCGTCTTTAACGACAAAAAGACCTTGAGAGAACGAGAAAGGTACTAGGTCACCTACAACCGTTAAACTAGAGACCAAGGAGACGGAAAAGATTTTGGTCGAACTTGTAGTCTTCAAGTGCCAAGTACATTTTCCTGTAGAAAAAACCCACAATCAAGATTTTCCAGAACATCCAGAAGTATCTTGGCAAGTTTAAGTCGAGGAAGTAGTGATGACCAACCCCGTATCTAAACCTAATGACACTATAACTTACCAAACGAAACCTTTGTTTGTCTCTAGTAAGACAGAAAAAACTCTGACGTAGGTTCATGACGTAAAACCTGAGTAAAAAAATCGATATTACCGATGAATTAAAGAAGATTCCCTAAGAACAGGTGTCATAATCTTTATTACCAGTAGACACAATTTAGGACCTCTTCCGTCACCGTGGGGTGAGGTCATTAGAACGGACCTTTTAGGGTACCTGTCCCCTCGGACCACCCGACGTCAGGTACCCCAACGATTCTCATCCTGTACTGACTCGATGACGTGAAAGTGAAGTGAAAGTACGTAACCTCTTCCTTTACCGTTGGGTGAGGTCACAAGAACGGATCTCTTAGGGTCCCTGCCCCATCGGACCACCCGACGGCAGATACCCCAGCGTGTCTCAGCCTGTGCTCACTTCGCTGAATCGTCGTCGTCGTCACGATTTAGGTGTGTAAGGTCAGGTAAAATCAACTGACTAAGGATTTTACAGCTATAAGTGAGAACGGTAGAGGCCAAACTGGTGAAAGTTAAACGGAACTAAGTACCTGGACTATAAGATCCAAGGATACGTTATAACGAGAAATGTCGTAACCTGAAATGAAGGTAGTGGTCAGTGTAGGTGTTGATCCACAACAAAAACGAAACCAAGGTAGAGAAGTAAGAAAGACCTCAACATAGAGGAGACTAGAGGTCATCGTATCACTCGTGGTTGACTGGACCCCTCAAGTAGAAAGTCACAGGATGGAAAAACAGAAAAGTACAACAAGTACCCCAAGAGTTCCGTTCTTATGACTTCACCAACCGGTAAGGGAAGAGGACACGTGGTACAAAAAAGTCTTAAGAGGTGGTACTGGGCAGGTAGAACCCACCGGGATGTTCCGTACCGAGTATCAAAGTAACTCAATCTGTTCCGACACCAGGTACACTAGTCTAACCAGTCAAAAGGTACTAACACCAAAAGTCAGACAGAAGGGATACTATCTCTTCCGATTTTCCGAATACCTTCGAAGGACTACCCTCTCTGACTGACTTCCCCTTTGACCCAGAATAAGACTACCCGCCCCGGTACGAGTCATTTAGAAATTAAGTTGAAAGACAACTACCCACCCCGAGACAAGGGAGGGACAACAAATGGACCCCGGTTTGATACCACCTCCATCACTTCTATTACCGCTGGAGGAAGTTTTCCAGGGTACGTCCGTGACGATGAGAGTCACGGGGGTCGGGACGTCGTCCGGTGACGGACGTCACCCTATTCCATCAAAAACAAAAAGGAGGTTCAGGTTTCACATCATTCCGATGTGAAACATCATCGGAAACACATCATTCACATGGGTCCGAAGTCCCATAGTTACCTAACCAAATCTCCTTAACCTCTAAGGTTGAGTTTAAACATCCTTTATGTCAAATCAATAATACTTCGAAAACTATAAAGACGGTAGGTCTTCGAATCTCAGGTCATCTCAATTAGAGGTTCAGTAGATTCTAAATTTCCCACATTTATCACCGGTTCACAACCCTCTCCAGGTAGACGAGGAACTCACTACACAGGGTGATTCTACAGGAAGTAAAGATTTCCAGACGGACCAAGGAAATCCAGGACATTTAGAGAACCTATGAGGGTACGACACGGACCTTTCGGGTCCTTAACAAGTCGAAGGAAGAACGGTTGGATCCTAATTTTCACAAACACTACAAGACCAGGAATAGGTGAGTCTGGGTAGAAGTCTTTCGAAGAGACCCCCGATTGTAGAGGGACCTCGGGACACGTCACTCGTATGGTGTTTACGGACACCGAAGGTCTGGGGTGTGGAGAGTCTCCAGAGCGAGGGAGGGGTCCGGAGACGGACTTTTGTCCACCTCTTTGTGAGACCTACGGACTACAGAAAACCGACTCATGACGAAGAAGGAGGAGGAGAGGGGTGGGTCGGGGCCCCCTAGGAGACAATCAGAAAGGAATGAAACTAGAGTAAAATTTTTAGTGAGACCTTTATAGTAGTCACCCTGTGTTTTGGTCTCTAAAGAAAACAAGGACGAAGGAAAGGACACCGGTCCAGACTGATACACGAATTTGCGCCACTCCCGCTCCTTTCTTCATCCTTTTGGGTCTCTATTTTATCATCAACTCCAAACTTTTGATGTGACATTCTATCCTTCCGGTATTTCTGGTTTACGTCTTTCTGGTCCTGTTTGAAAAGTACAAGATTCTTCACAAGTCTCTGTCCCTCTTTCTAGGTCGGTCAGGTAAGACTTCCTCTAGTCGGGACCCTAAAGAAACCTTCCTTACTACGATTTCGACTTTGAGGTCATGAAACCGGTGGAGTGCGTTTCTCAACTTCACTTCACTTCACTTCAGCGAGTCGGCACAGGCTGAGAATCTCTGGGGCACCTGACACCGGGTGGTCCGAGAAACTCTGGGACACCTGACACCGGGTGGTCCGAGGAGGCAGGTACCCCAAGAGGTCCGTTCTTATGACCTGACCCAATGGTAAAGGAAGAGGTCCCCTAGAAAGGTTGGGTCCTTGGCTTGGGTGCAGAGGGCGTAACGTCCGTCTGCGAAATTGGAGACTCGGTTCTCAACTGAGTAACCTTTTCTGAGACTACGACCCTCCCTAACCCCCGTCCTCCTCTTCCCCTACTGGCTCCTACTCTACCGACCTACCGTAGGGACTGAGTTACTTGCACTGAGACTCACTTGAGGCCCTCAACCACTACCTGTCCCTCCGGACCGCACGACACTAAGTACCCCAGCGTTTCTCAGTCTGTGCTGACTCGCTGACTTGACTTGACTATTTCATCCAGACCTGAGACGAACACCGAGTCTACCATTTCTTAGACGGACGTCACACTCTCTGGACCCAAGATAGGGACCCAACCCTTCTAGGGGACCTCTTCCCTGACCGATGGGTGAGGTCATAAAAGAACGGACCTCTTAAGGTACCTGTCTCTTAGGACCACACGATATCAGGTACCCCAATGTCTCAGTCTATGTTGACTCGTAGATTGTAAAGTGTGTCTGACCCGCATCCGAGGTACCTCCTCCATCTTAGATTCGACCCGAAACTACCTACCAATGTAACACCCGTCTATTTTCTAGTCTTAGGATACAACACCCGTCTATTCTCTAGTCTTAGGATGTAAGATCCACCTCTCTTATTAATAGGAGTTCCGGGTCTACGTCCTTCTACTCCTATTCCTAGTGACTATTCCTTCAGACCTTTCTAAGACTTCTCGAAACTTAGGGTCCATTCCTCTTGTCAAAATGATACTCCTTGTCATTCCCGGAAGGGTCCGTCGGGTGACCAATCCTGAGGCGGGATGGTGACGTACTCCGTGTCCAAACGAGGGACCAACCCCTTGATTCTAGACTGTAGAGAACCGGGAAGACCCACTAACAAGAAAAAGAGACTCGGGGTCCAGGAAAGGTCGAAGTTCGGACACGCTTCTAATTTAATCCCTTGTTCCCGAGGACAAGGTCTCTGGTCTCGTCGAACATCTTTAGGTAAGGGGAGAAGGAGGAGTCATTCTCTTAAGGTTAAAATAAACCTTTCCGTTTCACGGACCGATTTTCGGACGGAAAGGATCGGGTAAACCGTGGACCCACACTGGTACACTGACTACCAAGTCGATTACTTTACACTTGTCCTTAACAATCAATTCTGAGACTCTTCTAAGGAAGGTCCTCTGTCCGTCGACAGACACTACACGTCTATTACCGACTCGAGGTAGAAAAGAGTACTTCACTGGTGCTCCTTCCTTTGTTACACTATTCCTCCGGGTTCGTTTCTCCTCTCCCCATTTCTAGGGTTCAGGGACCACTAACACTCGGAGGTATGAACGGGACCCGACGGGAGACAAAGAGACTTTCCCTCTCTCCCCGCTTACCCCTCCCCTTTCCCCTCTCCTTCCCTCTCTACCTCGTTCTTTTTCTTTCTCTTATATAGAAGATAAAACAAATTTGGTAATAAAGTTTAGGGACAATAGTTATTGGTTTGTTTTAAGGATTGTTGTCGATCCTCCGGAGGGGGTTCGGGGGTTGGTGAATCGGATCTCTCTACCGGAAAAAAAAAAAAAACCGGAGCTCCGGACACCCTAGAATCAAGGAACTAGTCCATATCTTTAACACGGAGGATATACCTTCGTACTTCAGAATTGGTGACCTGGTGGTCCCTTCAGGGTTCTATCGGGAAAATTAACACATTCTCTGTTGCAGACCTTCCTAATCCGTCCATGAAACGATTTGGGAACCGTCCAACAACAACAAGTCAGCGATTCAGCACAGGTTGAGAAACCCTGGGGTACTTATCGTCGTGCGGTCCGAAGGGACAGGAGGTGACAGAGGTACTCAAACCAGTCTGAGTACAGGTGACTACGGAGTCACTATGGTAGATTGGTAGAGTAGGAGGCAGCGGGGGAAGAAGAGAGCGGGAGTCAGAAAGGGTCGTAGTCCCAAAAAAGGTTACTCACCCGAGAAGTTTAGTCCACCGGTTTTATAACCTCGAAGTCGAAGTCGTAGTCAGGAAGGTTACTTATAAGTCCTAACTAAAGAAAATCCTAACTGACCACACTAGAGGAACGTCAGGTTCTATGAGAGTTCTCAGAAGAGGTCGTGGTGTCAAACTTTCGTAGTTAAGAAACCGTGAGTCGAAAGAAATACCAGGTTGAAAGTGTAGGTACGTACTGATGACCTTTTCGATATCGAAACTGATATACATGGAAACAACGTATAATACACCGTACTAATCGAGTACATATTATTAGGACACTAAAAATAATAATAAAAGTAAAATGTCTATTTCTTTGTCTCCGACACCTTGAACGGGTTCCAATATCTCAGTTTTTCACAATCTCGACACTAAGTTTTGGTCAAGACAGACGAGGATCTCGAGTACAAGAAAAAAAAAAAAAAGTTAAAATTTAACATAATGAAGAAAATTTAAAGCCGACGTGATCCAGAAGTGACGTCGTGTGTTCGAGGAGACCAACACCACGAACCCGGATCCACGGGACACCGTACACCCTAGAGTCAAGGGGTTGGTCCTAATTTGAGTACAGGGGACGTAACCTTCCACCTAAGATTTTGTGATCTGGCGGTCCCTTTAGGGATCTCGAGTCCGAAACTAGAGATATTGCTCCCCACACGATGGTAGTTTCTAGAACGAAACTATAAATAGTAATTAGATCTAGTATCGTACCAAAAAGGGACAGAGACACGTAAAATAAATCTCCTCCTTTTTTCTGTTGAAAAGAATTCTCCACCGGACCGTACAAACCACTAACATAAAGTATGTCTAATTCATCCGGGAAAGCTAATCGGTGAACCAAATACGGGAGGACTAGTACGACTCTCAAATAACATTTCTCTCGACTCCTGGTCGGGGGGGTAGACCAGTTAGGTTCCGACTCAATTTCCTTTGCGGGACCTGAAAGAAGGGGGAGGTGGAAGAGTGACCTTGTGACTCTAGAAGAACGACGAGATAACAAAACTCTCACTGTTTCCGGACATCCACGTTTAGATTCGTCTTTGGATTTGGGATCCTCATTTGGAATACTATGACTTTACTTTCCCTCTCCAAAAGAAAAGATCTTGAGGTCCTGGAAAAAACAAAACTCCCCCCTCCCCAACACGCACCAGAAGTGATCAACACCACACACCTGAGATCTCGTACACCTGAGTCATCAACTTCGCGTGTCCGAGGGATCAATGTCGAGAACCACATTAACGGGCCTCTGTACACCCTAGAATCAAGGGGTTCCTCCCTAGTTTAGGTGTAGGGGACATAACGTTCCGTCAAAGAATTGGTGGCCTGGTGGTCCAGGGAGATCCTCAAAAACTCTACCGTCTATCCTGACCAGTCCCCGGGTGTGGAGGATCAAGGGTCCTCCGAAGGACATCACACTCCACAGAGACTTCCTCGTACTCCCTGTCCGACGTCCCAAGACCCCTTGGAGTCGCCCTTTAGGTCCTCTTCGGACGGACTCGTCTAAACGACCACGGAGTTCCGTTCCCCGTCCCAAGACTCAGGTCCGGATATCCTGTACACATAATCAAAGGACCTGAAGGGACCACCGAGTCTGTCATCTCTTAGACGGACGTTACGTTCTTCGGACCTAAGGTAGGGACCCACCCCTTCTAGGGACAACCAAAGGATCCCGAGAACATTTTGTCCTGGTGTTTAATCTGACGAATTTTGTCGTCTTAACGTAACAGAGTGTCCATACCTCCGGTCCTCAACCTCTAATTTCACAGTCGTCCCGAAAAGTGGGAGACTTCAGAGACCTCATCCGAGAGAGGACCAGAGACCATGGAATCCATAAGGAACAGAACTCTTACCGGGAGAAAAGGAACTTAGAGAAGTATTGGGAAAGACTACCAGGTGAGGACACAGGTTTGAAGGGGAAACATCTTCCTGTGGTCAGTATAACCTAATTACAGGTGGAAGTACCCAAGTAGAATTGAACTGATGAAGACGTCTCTGAGAGATAGGTTTGTTCCAGTGTAAGACTCAATGACCTTCAATCTTGAAATTGTGAAAAAACTCTCTGTATTAAGTTGGGTATTGTCCTACCTTAAGTCTAACCTCTTTGTCTACGCCCTCGTTTCTGTTCCTTGGTCTTCCAATTTTCCGGTCCTTCAGAGCCCTTTTGAAAGTCTCCGGGACGTGAGTGTGTTCGATATTGAGACCCTCAAGTTTGGTTCAAATGGATTTAGAGGTTCCTAATCCCGTCGAAAGGATACTCTAGACCTGACGTCTTCTTGTCCTTCTCAGTTCCTGTGACGGACGGCCTTCCCTTGTGGGAGAAACTACCTCGACATTCTTAGGAGTGGGATATCCCACCTAAGAGACAGACGGCCTTCGGGTAGAGTGTTACGTTAAAGGTTCATAAAAAAAAATTATAACTACAATTCCACGGAAAGGTCGACGGTGGTCCTTTGTAATTGGATTTTATAGTAGAACATAGCACAATGTTGTTGTAGTAATTTCATGTCTCAACCCCTCTTTCTACATCGACTACCTAAACATGAATGTGTTTATCCTCCCTTAGAACTTTTATGTCTCAACTCTTTATTAACCAAAAAGAAATTGTGACAGGTTCATCTCCCACCATAAAGATCCAGTTATCACAGTTCAGTGGTGGGGGTTACCTTCATCAATCCAAATGAGTAGAAGGGTCTCAGGGCCGGAGACGACGGGGGTCACTGAGAGTCCACTCACCGACTCGAGAGGGGTACACCGAGTGAGTCAGGGTCTATGAAGGGTCTTACCAAGATTAAACTCCGTCCTTAGTAAAGTTGTCGGGGTCCAAAAGGACATTGGTCGTTTCCTAATGACAAGTCGAGAGAACGTCCAACTAACGTTTGTATTATAGGTTCGAGACCGAGACACGACGTGTAGACGCGACTGGTGATTAAAAGGACCAAAATCAACGAGTAGGTACCCCGCGAGTGGGATTCATACTCCAATAACGGAAGTCTCAACTTAACTACAGGGGGAAGGGCGGGGGGTGTTGTGTGTGTATACGAAGGGTGAGGAGGGAGGAAATATTTGGGTAAACCTTCTTGGTACGTAGATAGAACCGAAAGTAACACTCAAGGAGGGGTTCAGTAAATAAATTAGGAAACCGGGACGTGAGTGGAGACCCACTGGGACCGATAAAGGAAGAGGGATTAGTGGTACCGGGACACTCAAGGTTCTACGATACCGTAGACACTGATACGACTCTGAATCAAATCCTGTGAATTGGATCTAAGGGTCAACGGCACACTGGAGTAGATAACCTTTAGGACAATCAAGGAGGTCCTGAACAAGAACTAGACTCTTACCTCTCGTAGAAGAATATAAACAAGAGAATATGGACCGAAACCACTCAACCAGGTTGAGTACCTAATAGTTTGAAAAAGACACTTCCTTTTTCGTTTACAAATCCGAAACATTCGACATACCAAAAACAACGTGAGTGAGTTGAGATGACAACACTTGGTTCCCCGTACTGACATATGGTCATTTAGAAATAAATATTCTTGTCCATTACCCAACCTAAACCGGGTTCCCGGTAACAAACGATAGTGGATCAGACCAGATATCGAACAGAGAAATAACGGAGTAAAAGGTGAAAGAAAGGGGAAAAAGGACATGGTAGTAGGAGAAGGGATTATAACAACAGTCATCTCGTGGTACGGAATTATAGTTCAAGATTCTACCTTGAGATAAACGGTGACCAATATAATATATTTATTTTTAATCAAACACATGGACTCATCGTCCAGATTTAAAGTCACAGGTGTCTACGAAGAATCTCCTCCGTGTATCTAATCCCAGTCTCTACCAAGTATAAAATTAGTCTACGGTAAATCCGTCAAAGACGACAAGGAAAAGATCCTTTATCCCGGGACGGAAACGAATCGAATATCTTAGACCCACCATAAGAGGTAATCACTAGAATCAGTCTGATTATAATCAGTAATTATAATAATAGGTTATAATAGGTTATAGATGATTGTTATAAGTCAAGTCAAGTCAGCGAGTCAGTACAGACTGAGAGACGTTGGGGTGGTCTGACGTCGTGTGGTCCGGAGGGACAGGTAGTGGTTGAGGACCTCGGATGCGTTTGAGTACAGGTAATACAGCCACTACGGTGGATTGGTAGAGTAGGAGACAACAGGGGAAGAGGAGGACGGAAGTTAGAAAGGGTCGTACTCCCAGAGGTTATGATAAGGACTGTATAAGGGACTCATCCTTGAGACTGAAAACAAGTCGATACCGACGTCGTATGAATCCCTCCTATATTAGGGAAGTTTCACATCCCTTACTTAAAAATGGTTCTTAAACATGATCTACTGTAGAGTCTGTGTCAAGACCCATCATCACAAACCTGTTTCAGAAGAACGCCGTAAATCCTTTCTGAAAAAGAGGTACCATTCTTTCCCTCTGTACTCCTCTTTAGTCAAAGGAAGAGAAAGGAGAGAACAAACAGGAACATGTTCTTATTATAAGAATATCTAGAACATGGGTAGAACCATCGTGTTCCCCTCTATACTAGTTATGAAACTACCACCATCTTCCTTTTTGACTTTAAATAAACTAATACCCCACGACAGGGTGTGACACCACATCTCATATACGAGGTATAATTGAAAACATTTTAAAATAAAATAACTTCATATTAACTAAATGTCACAACATAATTAAAGACGATATGTTCTTTCACTAAGTCAATAGGTATATATATGTTTGTATATAAGAAGAGGTAATATCAAATAGTGTCTTATAACTTATATCAAGGGACACGATATGTCATCCTGGAATAACAAATAGATCAGATACATATAAGGAGGAATAATTGAAAATCTTTTAGATTTTCTAAGGTTTAGGACTTTCTCGAGACCGGAGTTCCCAAAACCTATTACCTAAGGCGACGTGATATTAAACATAGGACGTACCCCTTTATTTTTGGGGTAAAGATCCCACCTATCATGGGGGTGCGGGGTCCTTTCGGATAAAAAGTAAACGATTGTTTCTCCGTCGGAAAGAGAAACGTCGTAGAGGGGTCTCAGAAGTGGAGTGACTCGAGTTCAGATACTTTCCTTCCTTTAAGGACCGATGAGGGGCACTCTTAAGTCACCACCGAAGAAGGAGTTATATGTAAACAAAAATACTTCTTTTGAGGTATGTTCCCATATTGATCGATTTTCAGAGGAAGGAAGAAGTTGTATACCACCTCCTTACGTCACCTCGATACACCTCCGTCTCTAGTCAAGACAGCGACTGGGACATGTTTAGTTTGACTTCATACATCACTATTATACGCTGAATAGTACTTTGAAGAGTACAGTTGTCTAAAGGGGTAAACTGGTATTTCTCGGCGTATAGACGAACCGACTATTTTAGACAAACTTAGTCCGGATACACGTAACCCACCGGGTGTCGTTTGGAGATTCCCGCCATTTAACGTAGAAACCTTTCCGTCCGAAAAACCTTGACACAGACGTAGGTCTGAGGTCCCCTAAAGTTACGTCTCCCTAAACGTTCCAAACGTAAAAAGTAAGTAATTCCGACACAACGACGGTTTCAAGAGAAGGACAATCAGTAGGTCCCTCCTCCCGAGTTGTGTCACCCGACACCGTATTTAATAACACTCCGAGTCCCTTCGGGTTTACCTTATGGTTCCCCCGGCATCTAGAACCGTGTCCAAAACACTTGTTTAAGACTCTTTAGGTTTACATAACTTTTTAGTGTACAAATGTCTCCTTACTTTCTGAGTCCGATAGAAATTTAAGTCGTTCGGTTCTTAATTCGAACAGAAAATAGATATGGTCATCCGTTTTGGGTCTTAATCTACTGACACTTATCAGATAAAAACGCCGTAAGGTATCTTTGTAAGGACGTCAATTTACTAAGAAAACAGAAGTAGACACCAAGAATTGGAAAATTAGAAAAATTTGTATGTAAAAAACACACCGAGGGAAACTTTTAGATTTCTTTCGAAACCCGGAAGACTGGTCTTTAACAGGTGTTTGGTTAACAGGTGTGTGTGTTAATATATGTGTTAAAGTCTTCCAAATACCCAGGAGGCTCAAAGTAGGTATTGGGAGTCAATTCTTAGAGACGAGAACTGTGATCTTCGAGGAACTGTTATTACTAATACAGATTAATATAGATTAGACGTATTGTAGAGAAGATAAGTACGGATTGTGGGACAAAGAATGAGTCTTTAAGATCAATCACAGAGGACTGTACTTGAATGTCATTATTTCGAGGAAAGATAAAAAATGTCATAAGTAACTTTTGTATGCTTCATCAATAACCTAATTTTTGTGTTTAAAACCCTGAAGGGACCACCAGGTCACAAATTCTGAAGTACGAAGGCGACGTCCCCCACACCCAAGTTAGGTACCAACGTCTTGATTATAAGGTGTACGGGGCCGTCACACTGATTTTTTATTTATTATCTATTTTTAATTTTACGTTCAAAGGAAAATTTGATTCAAGACCTTACGCAATAATATAAGGGAACTATGTCTTTTTTTTAGTATTTCCTCTTAATGAAGGAGACATGGAGATTTTAACGAGACTTTGTTTAAATATACACCCGTTTTGACCTTTACCTTAGCGACGAAGACTCTTAACGGGTGATCGACAGACGAACGACGAAGTACACCTGAAAATTTAATTCCTAGGAGGTAAGATAAATTGCAAGAGGTCTCGATGCCCAGCCTCATCCGTTACCGCTGGGTGAGGTCATGAGAACGGACCTTTTAGGGTACCTGCCTCCTCGGACCACCCGACGTCAGGTACCCCAGCACTTCTCAGTCTGTGCTGACTCACTGAAGTGAAAGTGAAAAGTGAAAGTACGTAACCTCTTCCTTTACCGTTGGGTGAGGTCACAAGAACGGACCTCTTAGGGTCCCTGCCCCCTCGGACTCTCGACGGTAGACACCCCAGTGTGTCTCAGCCTGCATTGACTTCGCTGAATCGTCGTCGTCGTCGTCGTCGTCTCGATACGGTGTTTTACAAGAACGTCCGTGACTGGGCTCGCCAAGTCCCCCGCGGTGAGTGTGTATAATGTTCCGACTCGGCTCAGGAGTGAGTGATGACCATTACTGGCGGTAACGACTCAAGAGTGACATCAAACTTGAGTCTGAAAGGACTGAAGTTCTGGGACGGGAATTGAAGACGGGAACAGAAAAAAGGAAACATGAACGATTAAACCCGAAGGGTCCACCAAGTCACCCCTTCTTAGACGGACGGTTGTGTCCTTTACACCCAAGCTAGGGACCCACCTCTTCTAGGGGACCTCTTCCTTTACCGTTGGACGAGGTCATAAGAACGGATCCTTTAGAGTACCTGTCTCCTCGGACCGCCCGATGTCAGATTCCCGAGAGTTTTCTCAACCTATACTGAATCGCTGATTTGTTGAACGAGTAAACGGTTTCTTGTAGTCCCATCTCCTTGTCTGCCCCTACTCCAGATAATAGGAAGGAGGGTTACTTCCCTTCCTAAGGGTTTACACAGACTCCTCGAAGACCCGTAACTGCGAAGACCCGCATGGTCGGTCGCACGGGGGACGGTACCCCACACTACACACCCCTACCATGGAAACACTTGTCGAGAATAAAAACCTCTTCTTGACTTCCATGAAACCTTCTTGACTCCTAGCATATCCCACCGAGGACCCCTTTGACTTCGTTGAACTGTACCAGAACCCCGGGGAACCGAAGAGAAGGTCGGTATAGTGAACCCCTTGTGGGGAAAAAAACATCCACTTTCGTGTGACTACACCCCCCAAACCCGTAAAAGAGTGAGTATCATTCTTTCACCGTCTCAAACAACATTTCCGAAAAATTTTTCAGAATAAAATACAACCTTGAATCAACTATTTGTCACAACACAATTAAAGTCCATAGTCAAGTCAAGTCAGCGAGGCAGCACAGACTGAGACACTGGGGCACTTGTCGTCGTGTGGTCGGGAGGGCCAGGTAGTGGTTGAGGGCCTCAGGTGGGTTTGGGCACAGGTAACTCAACCACTACGGTAGGTCGGTAGAGTAGGAGACAGTAGGGGAAGAGGAGGACGGGAGTTAGAAAGGGTCGTAGTCCCAGAAAAGTTTGCTCAGTCGAGAAACGTAGTCCACCGGTTTCATAACCTCAAAGTCGAAGTTGTAGTCAGGAAGGTTACTTGTGGGTCCCGACTAGAGGAAATCTTACCTGACCAACCTAGAGGAACGTCAGGTTCCCTGAAAGTTCTCAGAAGAGGTTGTGGTGTCAAGTTTTCGTCGTTAAGCAAAGTCCATATGTCGTTTCACTAAGTCAATAGGTACATGTACATAGGAAAGAAGAAATTTAAGAAAAGGCTAAGTCTAAGAGTGTCTTAGAGGTCGTCTCAAGGGACACGACATGTCATCCAGGTACTATGACATGTCCAAAAACAACGGTCCATTGTTTCCGTCCCCCGTGTACTCTTCTCCCCGAGTATAACTCTAACCCTTTAAGTCAGGACTAGGTCTACACACAACTCCCCACTCCCACGTCCCAACGGTCTCTCCGTGTGGACACCTGATTGATTTTTCCTTTGCTAAAGAGGAGCTAAATAGATCTTCGACGGGGACTCCTACGGACCAACCTCTTCTAAGAAGGAGATCAGACTCTCGTAACTGGGACAGTACACCCAGAGGGTCGAAACGGAGGACTCGGAGATCAACTGGAAAAGGGACCCTTTTGATTGTTCAACACCAAGATGGTTTTAGACGTGATTAATCTCTTCGACTTCTTCTTCTTTGTCTATGGTAGGTTAAGAGATGAAGGTTCGATTTAGAATCTTGTACTTTTAGTTTCACTTTTTCACTTTCAGCGAGTCAGCACAGGGGGAAAAACACTGGAGTACCTGATATATCAGGTACTTTAAGAGATCCGGTCTCATACCTCACCCATCGGAAAGGGGAAACATATTGAATTCTCGTAAAGAGACCCAAACTAAGGTCCCTACCTTGGGTCCAGAGGACGTAACGTCCACCTAAGAAATGGTCGACTCGGTGTTCTCTTCCGGTTCTTGTGGCCGCACCCATCGGGTAGAGAAGAGGTCGTCGAGAAGGGTTGGGTCCTGAATTTGACCCAATTCAAATTAGAGGACGTAACGTCCACCTAAGAAATAGATGACTCGATATTCCCTACTGGGATCACAAATATGAAATTGTTTCTCCCCCTGACCTTCTCTCAATTAACCGACCTCGGTTCCAACCGTTTCGAGTATCCTACCACCCCATCCCCACTTCCTTCTCTTCCCACCATCTCAACCTTATGTGATGTGTCTTTACAGGTCCTATCTTCGTCCCTTCGGTGCCCACTCGGAAAGGAATTGGAGTGTAGTGAGGACCTGTCCCCGGTTTCAGACGACTTTCGGAGTGTGACTGGAGGAGGACCAGTCGTCCAGTCCGGTAAACCCTCGTGATCGGGAGACACATGTCTCCGAACCGGGGACTGGGGGTTACCCGTCACCATAAACACCCTTCTCGTCGGTGTCGTTGTCCTGAACCTACTCCGACGGACCACCCCCTTAGACGGACGTAACATTGGGCTCGAGGATTTAACCGAGTCACCATTTCTTAAGCGGACGGTTACGTCCTCTGGACCCGAGGTAGGGACCCAGCCCTTCTAGGGGACCTCCTCCCTTACCGGTGGGGGAGGTCATAAGAACGGACCTCTTAGGGTACCTGTCTCCTCGGACTACCTCGGGTCAGGTACCCTAGAACTAGCCTGTTCTGAATCATTATTCAATATAGTATTTATTGTTCAATGAGTCATCTTAATTTTACAGGGTTCCCATTAGTCCGTGACTATTTTTCGACTTGTTTCTCTGAGAGGTTTCGGTTCAAAAAAAAAAAAATAGAAATAAAGTCTAATTTAATAAAGGTATTAATTCCCATTTCGTTTGTGTAAAGGAACCCAGGTAATAAAATCCACTAATACTAAAGGTACTTGTAACCTTGAGGACTCATAGTAAACTTATAAACAGACGTACGAACACCCTTCGAAGACATCGGAAAAGAACCATCATTCAGGTTAAAAGATTTAAGAAGGGAAAGGAACTCCATAAGGTAAAAAGTAAGGAGTATGCACCGACCTAGTAATATCATTCACCAATCTGTAAGCACGTTACGTCTTAAAAGAAAGACCGTGAAATGACGGTATTCCTAAGGCCTCTGGAACATTGTAAATCACCTTATAATTTGAACAAGTCTTGTAGAGAGTCCGGAAAGGGGAATTATAAAATCCCTAGTTTTGTAGAAAGAATTGTACAGACTCTACGACGAGACACCTCAGCTCGGGTCTGACCCCAATTTTTTAATCCAGACAGATATATGGTAACGAATCTCCTCTGATCTTTCGGTGTCCTATGATCTCAGACAACGACCTCGAGGGAGACACTTTTTCAGTGTTTACTTGACCTTAACAAAACCTGATCCGTATTTCGGTACCACATCTCGAACTGGACGTTCCGGTGTTACGTTCATACACACGCTCTACTCGTTTGTCAGGGTCAATAACTTTAAGATCGGAGGACCATGAAGAACAAGACGTACCGCTCGTGGTCGGAGAACGGGTGAGAATGAAGAGATCTGCTCGTAAGAGTGGAGATAGGTCCTAGTGTTTATTGATGTCCCTTTCACATTCTTACCAGTCGACCTAAAGTATGAGTTTCGTTCCGACCCTTCTCGGGACCTTCTACCCTTCATAAATTTTTCCCAGGAAGATATCCCACCATGACTACTTGGATAGATGTCCCGTCGTCACCTCTGTGTCTGTATCTCTTCTCCGAACACCTGGGTCACCCCCTACCTCTCTCACTCTACTTGACTCTCTCGTCGCACCTTTGTATGCGTAATAGCATACACTTTACCCATCGGCCACCCCAAACGACATACTACGTCCCTCGGACTTGGGACACCAGACTCTGTTGAATCTTCCCACCCTACCTGACCCTCCACCCTCCCTCCAAGTGTTCCTTCCCCTGCACACATATGCACGTCGACTAAGTACAACTACATACCGTCTTTGGTTGTGTTGTAACATTTCGTTAATAGGAGGTTACTTTTTTCTTTTTTTTTTCGGTTTTTATTTTCCTAGGAGAAAAGATTCCCTCTTTAATCTCTTATAAGGTCCAAATACAGAGTAGAAATGGGAAGGAGTCAAAAGAAGAGTGAAAGTAAGTCATAGTGTGGTCCACTTATCGAAGACACGAGTTCTGTAACACGGTTCGTAGTGATTTCTACGTTCCTACCCACTCGGTGCCTAGGGAAAGACCACCCTCAAGATCCTCCCCCGGTTACTGTCAATAACCTGTGTTTATTGACACCATCTTCCGGGTAAACCATTTAGGTTTCTATCACGAACTCACCGAGTTTGTCCCTCTGTACACGGAACTTTTCCCAGTCCTTTCTGTAGAACTTCTTTCGTTGTAAACGTTACCCGGGACTCTTTACTCATTGTAAATTAATCACCCTCCTTTTAATTCCCAACCTACTCGTATAGACCTCCTCCTTTGTCAGCTCGTTTCCGGGTTCCTGTCTCCCGGACCCTTCCTGACTCTCCATCCATCCATCCTCGTACCACACACACACACACACACACACACACACACACACACGCACACGTACACACGTATGTGTACGTACACGATTTTTCACATACTGTACATGTCTTCTCCGGACCCTCGTTATGAGACGAGAAGACTATAATGATTGTATCATGACTTCGAGATTATGAAACCGGTAGACTATGTTTCTCAGTTGAGTAACCTTTTCTGGGACTACGACGTTTTCTAACTCCCGTCTCCTCTTCCCCACTGTCTCCTACTCTACCAACCTACCGTAGTGGCTGAGTTACCTGAACTCAAACTCGTTCAAGATCCACTATCACTTCCCGTCCCTTCGGATCACACGACGTCAGGTACGCCAGTGTTTCTCAGTCTGTGTTGAACCCCTGATTTGTTGTTGTTGTTGTTGTTGTATAGTGTAGGGGTCTCGGATCTCGTCTACAGGGGGTCTCGGTCACTAACTAGTCTTATACATAATCCACTATTTCCCGTTTACCGTCTCAAAAGATAGATACGAAGGATACCAGATGGCTACATATAGATACAAAGGAAAAGGGTGATAAATATAAAGAGGGAGGAAAATAAAGGTCGATAATATCCTTCGTTTAAACCGGAAGGTGTAGTCATTTCCGTAGAATAGGTAAGACGAAGTCTTCTATATCGAAACTTAAAAATTTATGGGTCCGTTAAAAGGGAATTATTATTCACTTTCTTTTGGACCACATTGACCGAAGTGTTCATTTGTGAATCAAATTGTAAAGTCGAAGAGATTTAACGGGACCGACAGATCGACACACATGAGACTACGATTATTCGTTCTGTCCAGAATGGTCGATAAGTTGTTTGGGTTCGTTCATTGTACAGACTTGTCTTGTATAAAACTGATGAAACGTATTTTTTAATTTTCAAACCACTGGATTATAAAACCAGTGTATTTATAACTATAAATCACTTTATAAACCCCCGTCTTTGTGGTAAGTTGAGAAGATCTTAAACTCCTGCAGAGTACCGATGCGACTGAGGTCTCCCAAAAGAACCGTACTACGGTAAGGAGCCATCTTCTCACAAGTACTTTTCTAAGTTAGACAAATAAGTCCTCTTTTGCTGTCGTCGCCCTTCCAAGTGGCTCAGTTTTGGACCAGTACAATTGGTCTAAACTGTTTGCAAGTATACTACCTACAGACCCATTCACCAGGGGATTGACGAACCCCTTACACTTTTCACCCACTCTGCCCTTCTTTTTGTAGAGGGTCGAGTATTTTAAGGGGTACATTGTAATCTTTAAGTGGCTTTCGAGATTTTATGTCTAGAGAGAACCTTCTCAACTGGGGTAAACAGTATGCGTGTCATGTTTAATGAGTCTACGTAACATGAGAGTAAAGTGTCCAACTCGGTCCCATATACCTCCGTAACCTTTATAACCATTCTCCAACTACAAGCCTTCTCTTCCTAAGTAAAAATTCTACAAACAGAGAGAAAACATGCATAAACCGACTCGGACCAAAATCAACGTCCTACGTTCTGGGAAAGGTCAACGTCGTCCACTCAAAATCCACCCCGTGTACTTCAGAACCAACACCGTACACCCCAGATCAAGGGACTGGTCCCTAAGTTGGACCCGGGGGACGTAACGTTCGTGTCAGAATCGGTGACCTGGTGGTCGTTTCAGGGATCTACTAAAACAAGAGAAAAAGAACATCTCCTCTATGATCATGATAAAGGGCCAGAAATACTGACTTACACTCTGGAGTGGTCTCAAGACCTTTTGAGGTCCTCGACCTTCCCTCGAGACTATCTCCCCTACTACGTCCGGGACCCACCCTCCTCTCTCTCTGACCCTCTACCCTTCCAACATTTGGGTCGCAATGGATGAAGTTTTATAACGGGTTCCTGGATCATCATCCTTAGCGAGGAACTGTAACTATTTTTGGACGATTGACGGACAAAAGATGAGCAGACTTAACGAAATTTATTTATAACATCTGGACAAAACTTAAAAGGGAGAGGGACGTCTATTAATCTCCCTAGATCATCTGCTCGAGTAATGAAACCTCACTTTGTCAGAGACCAGGAAGAGGATCAAGACAGTCAGTCTACGACCCGTATAATGAACTGGAGAGACTCGTGGGAAAAGGGGGTACACATTGTCTTCGCCGTTATCAGGGACAGAACGTCCAAATTGCACTCTTGATTTATTCTATTATATACAATTTTTTAGAGACGTCCTATGACGGTCATGTATGGTATAAAGAAAAGGTATTACGAAGTAAAGTAAAACCTTAAGAACTTTCTGACAGAGAGTCACTTCTCGACCGTCCCGTGATCTAATAAGAAAAAAATTACAGAAAAAAAAACCTCCCCCTCCACCGACACGGCTTCCCGTACACCCTAGAATCAAGGGGTTGGTTCCTAGCGTGGACGTGGGGGACGCAACTGTAGAATTGGGGACGCGGTGGTCCCTTCAGGAACGGGACTCAATAAGAACTATCCCAGGAGGTCGAGAGTCGATGTCGGGTGTGGAGGGTCCGGGACTTCGACTGAGTAAGAGAGTCCCCTGGACCCTCATCTTCTTTACCTGAACCCAAGTCACGGTTGATCTCGTCTCGGAAAGGTCTCGACAGGGTTCGGGTTCCGCAAAGGGACCTCGGCCTGGTCGGGACTTACCTTCTCCGGACCGAAACGACGTAAACCGAACGTAAGCTCAAAGGTTGCTTGGGATGGTCACAGGACGGTCTGTACTCTACGACGCGGGAAAAGGGAGTTTCGACAAATGCCATTAATTAGTTCCGTAAAACCTCGTCCTTTAGAAGTACCTCTCCGACAAAGGGTGTCTGTAAGGTCGGACCTTGTGTAGAAGGTCCGAGTTTTATAAAGTATTCAAGAGCAGGGATGTTGAAATATTTAATGGTAAGTTCGACCTTTGTCAACTATTAAATATGTACAAAGAATTAACTTACAGTAAACTCCACTTTTTATAGTTAGTAATCAGGTCGTTGGTAGGTGATACAACATCTTAATTGGGGTCGGAGAGAATAGACGTGCCACTTTTCATGAAAGTCTTTGATATCCAGATTTCTCTTTTTTATGAACCCCTCCATGGGACACATCCCCACAACTAAACAGAAACACGGACTAAGAGACTCTCCCACTTTATTTTGAAGACTTTCTTATCAAATCCCATTAAATGTTTTACAACAAACAGACTGTATCTTCCTCTGAGACTTGGAACTCTCGGGGGGGGTGGGGGGATGTTTTTCCTTCTTGTCAGCGACCCGGAAGTACGATTCCTCACCTCAAAGTCCCCCTCCCCGTCCCTCCAATCGTAAAAGAAGAATGACGAATTTCAGGGGAATCCTAAAGGGACCACCGAGTCTACCATTTCTTAGACGGATGTTACGTCTTCTGTATCCAAGCTAGGGGTCCAACCCTTCTAGGTGAGTCCTTCTCTTACCGTTGGGAGAGAACGGACATCTTAGGTTACCTGTCTCCGATGTCAGGTACCCTAGAGCTTCACATCCTGTACTGACTCGTTAGTTGTGAGAGTCTCACGGGAAACTCCCCGTTCCTCCTGAATGAGACGAGAAGTCTACCAGAAAAGTTAAAATAAAAGGAAGAAGGGGCGATACACCACACAAATTTCTCTACCCTGACTCAATCGGACAGTAACCTTCCCGGGGAACCCGGAAACCTTCAAGACCCTCTTTGACTCATCGAGACCTTTTCCCTCCGTGTCCGGACCAAGAGTAAGACCACGTTTTTGTGTGGAGAACGGAGTTTAAACAGAACAGAGGAGAACGAAGGCCTCTACCTCTTGGGACCCCCGTTCCAAACTCACCCCAGATAGTCTCACTAGGAGTTTTACACCACAGGTCTGGTCCATGGAGTCGTAGTGAACTCTCGAACTTTCTTTCCGGTCAAGAGTCCGGAGTGGAGTCTAGACGACTTAGTCTTAGAGACCTTAGAGACACGTATCTCGGGTCCCCCCAAAGGGTACACCGAGACACCATTTCTTGGGTGGACGGTTACGTCCTCTGCACCCAAGTCAGGGACCCGACCCTTCTAAGGGGACCTCTTCCTTTACCGTTGGGTGAGGTCATGAGAACGGACCCTTTAGGGTACCTGTCTCCTCGGACCTCCCGATGTCCGTTACCCCAACGTTCTCAGTCTGTGTCGACTCGCTGAGTTGTTGTCGTTCTCGGGTCATTGGGTCCAGCATTGTTCGAGAGTTCCAAAAGGGTCAAGTCTAATTTTAACCTCTGACGACCGGAGCCTTTCGGATAAAGGTCCGATCCGTGTCGACCTTCCCCGAAACGGACGGCCTGAGTGCCTCCTGCCTAGACTTCAGTCTTCGGGACATCGAGTGTCTCGTACACCCGGACTTACTGACAGGACAACCTGGACGTCGTTGTCATTCATGGAAACTCCTTAGTCCAAAAACTTAGTTGGACGAAGAACCGATAACCTCGATTATAATCAATTACTCGACCATGTAACTGTCCCGGACTTTCAATGACCTATTTGTCCGGATTTATTTTACATTATGAGTGGTACCCATCGGTTGTTCCCTATTCCGACCTATTACCTCCGTTTTCAAAATTAATAAAAATTAGTACAAAAGTTTCTCTTCCTCATAAAGAGCAAGCAACGCACAACGACAAACAAAATACCCCGCCCCTCCGGATGTTTCCACTCGCTCCAACTTCCCGGAGTCTCGACCGTGGATGGTGGATATACCGGACTTCGTTCAACGAATTGGAGACTCTGAATAAAAGTAAGACATACTTTATCTAATTATGTCTCAAGAGTCGTGACCACATTCCAATCTCTAAGGTCCATTGGGGTGACTATACGGAATTACTTCTTCCGAGTTATCTAGTGGGTCTTTCTCACCTAAAGAAAAACCACAACCTCCGTAGGACACAAAGGAAAGAAGAATTTCTAAGTGAAAGGATTAAGAAACGAATTTGACTCTACTTTTAACGGAAGATACCACTCTTCCTAAGGGAACATAACACCCTTACGTGGAAACACCGACCTCAAACGGTTCCTATGCACGGTCGGAAAACGTCTACTGACCCTAAACCGAACCTCTTCCTCTACCGTGGGGTGAGGTCATGAGAACGGACCACCCGACGTCAGGTACCCCAGCGCTTCTCAGCCTGTATTGACTCGCTGAAGTAAAAGTGAAAAGTGAAAGTACGTAACCTCTTCCTTTGCCGTTGGGTGAGGTCACAAGAACGGACCTCTTAAGGTCCCTGCCCCCTCGGACCACCCGACGACAGATACCCCAATGTGGCTCAGCCTGTGCTGACTTCACTGAATCGTCGTCGTCGTCCCTCAACCGACGATTTACAACCAGGCAAGATTCCAGTATTCAGTAACCTTTATGACGCGTACACACGAGTCATTACAGACTAAGAAACGTTGGGGTACCTAATATCAGGTGGTCCGAGGAGACAGGTACCTTAAAGGACCCGTTCTTATGACCTCACCCAACGGCAAAGGAGGAGGTCCCTTAGAAGGACTGGGTCTCAGACTTCTGAATAGAGGACGTAACCGTCCTCCTAAGAGACGGTGGCTCGGCGGACCCTTCGACCTTTATGATACATATGAACAAATACATGGTCAAGACCACACGGGAGACACATGAACTACCTCCTGTTCGTCTCGTTGCGTCTCATTGACCCTCCATTCGGACACGAGTCCGTTGTTCCGTCCGGGTCGAACCCTCCACCCCCGTCTCTCCTGAGGGAACGGAACTACCTCCGATCAAGACTATTTCGTTGTGGTCACTGATGAGGTCTCTGTGGAACCCGTGTTGTGTTCTCAACAACGTCGAGTTAAAAAAGTAGACGTTTTATCACTATGTCGGACCCGGAATGTAGTGTAACGGGACTCTTAATTTACTCTACTTAAAATATCAGTCAGGTACTATCTGATGAAAGATGATCTCAGAGAGAGTTATATGATGGTCGGAAGTCATAAAAAGTACTAAACCACAGAGGGATAAAAGAGGGTCTTTTCGTGGTAAAAGTTAGACATTTCGCATTCTTGTCTACTAAAGATAGACTGTACAGTGTGATACTAGACGGTTTTTCTTTTATAGAAATAACCGATCCCCTTGATCGATTATGAAAGAATAGAAGTATGGGGTCTTGTGTCGTTATCGGACCAGAAGGAAAGAGAAAGAGAGAGGGAAAGAAAGACAAAGAAAAAGAAAGCTTGTACGATCCAAGACTTATGTCAGTACTTACGTCCTTTCGAGGGTTCCAAAAATCCGGGAGTAAGAAGAGGTCACAACTTTGTCTCTTTCCCATCCTAATCCTGGAGACGTTTGTAGGAGTGTGGACAAAAAACACAAAAAAAATAGGAGTCAGTAAAAGAATTAAAACAACTCCCATTGAAAAAAAAAAAGGAATTCTGTAATTTAGTTCTAAAAGGAACTACCAACAAAAAAGTTGGTCACGGTGCAATTGAACGAAGAAATATGAAAGACAAGAAAGTGTGTTTGATCTGTGATACCACTTTACCGTCGTACCACTACTCCTTTAAGGTGTACGAGAGTTCAAGTCGTCCGGACCCAAGTTGACTGAGTTTTCAGACTTACGGTCGACACACTAAAGTCTGTTTAACGAATTGGAGAGACTGGAAGTTGAAGGAATAGATATTTTCCTTCTTTTATTTCCTGTGGATAAAGTAGCTTCACAACAGAGACAATTCTGCCCATTTCCTGAAACGTGTTCCATTCGTTATTTGTCTCATAGTCAAGTCAAGTCAGTGAGTCAGCACAGGCTGAGGAACACTGGGGTACTTAGCGTCGTGTGGTCCGGAGGGACAAGTAGTGGTTGAGGGCCTCAAGTGAGTCTGAGTGCAGGTAGCGCAGGCACTACGGTAGGTCGGTAGAGTAGGAGCCAGCAGGGGAAGAGGAGGACGGGGGTTAGAGAGGGTCGTAGTCTCAGAAAAGGTTACTCAGTTGAGAAGCGTACTCCACCGGTTTCATAACCTCAAAGTCGAAATCGTAGTAAGGAAGGTTTCTATAGGGTCCCAACTAGAGGAACGTCAGGTTCCCTGAGAGTTCTCAGAAGAGGTTGTGGTGTCAAGTTTTATCGACACTACTTTAGGATCGGGACCTCTACCATTCTAAGGAGACCTTCAGAAAATTTAAAAATAAATAAAACCCAACGATCGAGAACCAACGAGGCGTGCCCGAAAGAGACGAACACCACTCGTCCCCGATGAGAAGAAACACCGTGCACCCGAAGAGTGACAGCACCGAAGAGAATCTCGTGTCCGAGATCCGTGCGCCCGAAGATATAACCTCGTGCACCCGAGTCATCAACACCGGTCACCGGATCTCTTGTCCGAGTCATCAACGCCACGCACCTGAAGCAACGAGACACCTTATACCTTAGAAGGGTCTGGTCCCTAACTTGGGTACAGGGGACGTAACCATCTGCCTAAGAATAGGTGACTCGCCGGTCCCTTCAGGGGAGATTTTCAACTTCTTTTCAACTCGAGAAGTGGTCAGTTAGGATTCCCTTTAGTTGGGACTTATAAGTGACCTTCCTGACTACAACTTCGCGGTTATGAAACTGGTGGACTACACTTTCTCGACTAAGTAACCTTGTTGGGACTACGACCCGTCCGCCTCTTCCTCTACTGTCTCCAACCTACCGTAGTAGCTGAGTTACCTGTACTCAAACTCGTTTGAGGCCCTCTACCACCTAATGTCCCTTCACAGACCGTACGACGTCAGGTATCCCAGCGTTTCTCAGCCTGTACTGACTCACTGACTTGAAGTGGTAATGGGAAACTCCGTGAGAAGAAGAAAAATATCTGTCCCTTACCTCCGGGTCTCTCCTCTTCACTATACCAGTCTCCACACTTAGATCTCTTTCTTTTTTGGTCCTAAGTCGGGTCTAAAAAAACCTGGGATTCAAATGTCGAGGAAAATATGGTGGGGTCGACGGGAGAGTTCTATTTGTGAAGTAAGAGACACCATATTACTCTGGGTTTTAACACTTACGGTTTCTATCTACGTACACGGAGAAATTTCGTGACTAATGGAAGACGGAGTGTCCTATTAATGAATACGTATACGTTATCGAATAGACAATCGGATACGTTTTTTTCTTTCAGTTTCGTCTCGGATTGACACCCACCAGAGCATAAGAGGTGACTTAGTCGTGTCCTGGAACCTCGGTCACACAGGAGTTGTATATAAGTGACTTATTATAGGTCGACTCACTACCTCTGAATGTGGGTCGAAACACATTATCAATGTGGTCGTACGGTCGGACAAAGAGAACGTACAGAACGTTCTCAAACCAAATTTTTATTAAAGAATGTGGACAGAGACCATAGTTTGACGAACTCCATCAAATAACGAGTTTAATTAGAGATGGACTGAAGAGACTGAGTGGACCCCTCTCGTTGTTCAAGTGTGTGGTTACACTCACTCTTTCTCCCTCCCCTGTCCGAGAAACATTTAATAGTTCTGTGTCCGTGACTGTATCGTTTTTATCAGATACGTTTACTATCCAAGACAAATTTATTTAGTCAATTGTCTTCGGGTACAACCTTAGTAAAGGTTCGTCACGAAACCGTTTTTAATTACATCAACTCACCGAATAGTCTATTATTGTAACTTTTCATAAACGAGTCGAGTCAGTAGGACACCCGAGGAGCAGGGTGGGTTAGGACAGGTGTTCGTCGAGACGAGAATTACTTCCTAAATTTGATAGTTACTAAAACGTACAATCCAATATCCAAACGAAGACCAAGTAAAGCACGATATGTCTGAACGAGAGAAACTCACACTCAATCAAAGTCTTTACTGAATCACTGTGGTCCCTCCTCTTGTGGTTGGTCTGTATACGTCGGGTGAGTCCCCAAGTCACGTCGTGTTCCCTTTTAACTATTCCAGTTAAGACAGAATCACCTACATAAAAGTCTTGATTGGTTAAGCTCCTTATTTAATCCCAGAGCCCCCTTATTCAATCCCTAAGGACTTCAAAGGTGGCTCCACCCGTGTCGCCGTGTCCCAGTGTACCAACCGTGAGTCCTCAGTAGTAAAAGAAAAACGTCAAATCGCTGACGAGAACAAACCACAAGGGACCACCGAGTCTTCCATTTCTTAGGCGGACGTTACGTCCTCTGAGTTCAAGCTAGGGACCCAGTCTTTCTAGGAGACCTCTTCCTTTATCGTTGGGTGAGGTCATAAAAGTGGGCCTCTTAAGGTACGTGTCTCCTCGGACCACTCGACATCAGATACCCCAGGGTTTTCTCAGTCTGTGTTGACTCGTCAAGTGTGAGAGTGACACCGACCTGCGACAATAAATTCAATCAACTGACGAAACACGGAACCAAACAAGCAAACCTGGTCACCGAGAGGTGACCCGACGTCTGCCAACAAACCAACAGTCGTCGTCCCCTTCCTGTCAGCACGAGGACTGTGGAGCACCCATCTCCAGTCTCTCCGACGGTTTGTAGGGAATATCGTATTCCACCGGGGGTGTCGCTTCTTAGAAGGTCAAGTTTTACAATCGTCGCGGTTCCTCCTCTTTGGGGTCAAATCTCTTTGTCCGGGGAATTTGGAGTCGAGGATGGGGCACGTTGTAATCCGGTAAACATCTTCTGAAACCCTAGGAACCTAGTTTCAACGACACACTCAAATTTTTTTCTTTTTTTTTTTAGCACAACAATGTTCAGGGGTCCGGAGTCACTGCGAACGACTGTCCCGGACTGAGTCGAGGAAGAGTGTAAAATTTCCCAATAGCAGCGAGAGCAAACCCTAAACAGAAAAAAATTTTTCGAACAAACAGAAGGATTCAGGAAATTGAAAATTTCCAAACCGGGACTTCTCGGAATTTCTCTTGAAACGTTTGACCAGAACCAAGATCTGCTTTCCTCTGAATAAAAGGACTCCAGTTCCTTGGGTCACTCGGAAGTTGTTACTAGGATAATGACAGATTGGGTTGTCGGTTCTTCTCGATCCAATCATTCTCGTCTGCCTCAGAAAAGTAACCGAGAAGAGAAAGGGAGGACCTTTTAAGAGAAGTCGCCGGGCCACCCTAAGTGTATCTCTTACTGTTTCTTCCCTTTTTTGTTAAAGGTCTCATCTGCCAGTGTTCTTAGTATAAATAAAAAAGACCTTGGTAGATCCTTTTTTTCTTTTGTCGGTCTGTTCTGTTAAAATTTGGTTCGGACGAAGACTAAATTCAGTAAAGGAAAGACGATCGGACAGTTTTAAGTCGACGTAGGATAGTCCAGTCAGACTTTTGGTCTGACCGTGTACTCCATAAAACCGTGAGGGACCTGAAACCGTCCGAGATCTTTTATAGTTTACACAGTCTTTAGACCCTCCGGTCCCCTTACCTCTTAACCTCAAATAAAAGTACCTTTCAACCCAACACATGAATCCAACGACTCTTATAAAAGGGGCACTTTCCTACTAAACTTACTTCCGACTTCTAATCCCCTTTTTTAATTTGGTGGCTTCTAATCCGTTTGCTTATCTTAAAGATGGATTCTTTTAAATAAAACCGGATATTTGCAGATAAAGTAATAGGTTCCTTTTCGAAAGATGGTCGAGACAATTATTTTGAAGTAAAAACAGGTCAGTCAAGGAAATCACATACCGCTCAGTAATTTTTTTTTTTTTTTTTTTTTCACTCGACCTCCCGCGACGACCTTTGGTCACTTCCTTCTAGGTTCCTCCTACGAGACTCTCAGTCCCGTTCTCGCTCTCTTTGTCTAAGGGATCGACACCGGTAACACCTGATGTCGAAACGAGTGTCCCTGGAAACTACAGGGACCCTAGCTGTAAAGAGACGAAAAGAAGTAAGGTGAGAAACTTCCCCTAATATCCTTATGTCAACCGAGGACTACTACTGTGATCGTAATACTTATTACGAACCCCCGATCTGGATCCTACGACTCTTGACTGACAACCAAAGGGTCTTGTAAAACGTGTTACAGACCCTACGACACAGTCGTCTCACTGACAGTCTTCTGTACGTCCGTCGTCTTTAGGTAACCTTCTTCTGCAAGTTTTGATCCAAGTTTTGTCTTAAAACGTTATCGTAGAAGCAGAGTAAACGCAACACCACACCATCACAAATGGAACGGTATTAAAACAATTACAAAATAAGTATCTTGATATATCGAACTTTTTTTATAAGAGAGTGACGATGAATTCACACTAGTGAGAACCGAAGTAATATTAAGGATATTAGTCAGTACCCTAACCGTTTTTAAGTACTGAATAGTTCTTTGGTCGTCAGTGTAGATACGCGAACAAATCTAAAAAGAGAAGACACATCTGACCTCAATTTCTTCTTTCATGCTTCGAACTATCCATCTTATTAATTCGTCCTTACTTTAAAGAGAACGTCCGATCTCCACGCTCGTCCTTCCAAATTGAGAACATCCTCATGTTGTCTCTACACCAATAGAGATACTACTCCTTTCTTTCCCAGACGATTGGGGTTTGAGGGTTAGGTGAGGAAGGGGCGGGAGGGAGACGGAACTGTTGGTCTTCAGACGAGAGAGACAGACAAAGTATCTATTCCAGTAAACACAGTATAAAATCCAAGGTGCACATTCACTATAGTATATCATAAACAGAAAGAGAAAGACTGAATAAAGTGAATCCTGCTACTGGAGATCAACGTAGGTACAACGACGTTTACCGTCATAAAGTAAGAGAAATGCCGACTCATCATGTCTCAGCCTGCACTGACTTCACTGAATCGTCATCGTCGTCGTCGTCGTCAGGAAACATATGTACGCGGTGTCGAAGGGACGAGTAAGTAGACAACTATCTGTAAATCCAACGAAGGTACAGAACCGATAGGACTTGTCACGACGACCCTTGGATCCCCACATACATAGAAAAACTTAATAGTCAAGTCAAGTCATCGGGTCAACACAGGCTGAGAAACACTGGGGTACTTAGCGTCGTGCGGTCCGGAGGGACAGGTAGTGGTAGAGGGCCTCAAGTGAGTCTGAGTGCAGGTAGCGCAGGCACTACGGTAGGTCGGTAGAGTAGGAGACAGCAGGGGAAGAGGAGGACGAGGGTTAGGGAGGGTCGTAGTCTCAGAAAAGGTTACTCAGTCGAGAAGTGTACTCCGCCGGTCTCATGACCTCAAAGTCGAAATCGTAGTAGATTTATATATGGGCCTTCACCCTAACGATTTAGTATACCATCGAGTTAAAAACAACAATAACAACAAAAAATTCCTTTGAGGTATGACAAAAGGTATCACCGACGTGGTTAAATGTAAGGGTAGTTGTCACATCCTCCAAAGGAGAAGAGGTGTGGAAGAGGTCGCAAACAATAAACATCTGAAAAATAACTACTGGTAAGACTGGTCACACCTCACCATGGAATAACATCAAAACTGCCCGTAAAGAGATTATTACTACTCGGAGAAAAGTACACGAACAATCGGTAGATACAGAAGTGACCTCTTTACAGACAAATCAAGAAGTCGGGTAAAAAGCTTACCAAATAAAAACCTCCCCCCTCCCGACCCTAACAAAAATTTTTCTTGAAAATTTTTTACAATGATGATTTAACCCTATTACGATAGAATTTCCTGGACGACGACGACGACGATTCAGTGAAGTCAACACAGGTTGAGACACGTTGGGGTCTCTGTCGTCGGGTGGTCCGAAGGGACAGGGACCCTAAGACTATCATGTATAAAATCCGACATCTGACATACCAGAGACATCGTTGATCAATTGAGTCGGTAACATCATACGCACGTCGTGTCTCTTGTCCTTTTACTTACTTATACCGACACAAGGTTATTTTCAAATAAATACCTATGACTTTAAACTTAAAGTACATTAAAAAGTGTAAAATGTTTTATTTGAAGAAGGCTAAAAACAGTTGGTAAATTTCTACATTTTTGGTAAGAATCAAACGTCTGACTCCACCGTATCGTCTGAACTGTACACCAGATATGAAACGTCTGGGGACCAAATCTCCCTTTGTTTTACCTGAACTTGAACCCGTTTGAAGATCTCTACCACTCCCTGTCCCTCCGGACCGCACGACGTCAGATACCCCAGTGTTTATGAGTCTATGCTGACCCGCTGACTTGTTGTTGTTACCACTGAAACCTTAATCTAACTGAGACCAATTTTTAGACCGAGGTGGATGTCAAGTGTGTGACGAACTAAACTGACGTCCGTCTAGTGAAAAGACTCGAAGTCAAAAGGAGTGCAGCTTTTACTTCTATCAGACCACAGAGTAAGTACCAATAATACTCATATTTTTTCTTATTGTTTTCATTTTACGGACTATGAGACAACCACAAGGGAATTGTTTACTATTGTTCTATTACTTGTGATAATAACAATTAACGTACGTGAGTTTAAGTCAGTGGGTAGAAACGTTACACTTGTATTATATCATGTAAAGAAATTTCCCTCGTACTCTAGTCTCAAAAAGTTCGCCTAGTGAGATTGAGATGTTCCCAAAAGAAGTAGGTTCACGTAAACAGACCAGAGGGGGACCTCAAATATCTAGGTCTGAGTCATGTATGCTTGGGGGGAGAGGGCGTAGACATCGAGGACAGAGTGTCCTTGTCTATTTGTTTGTGAGTTTCGTACGAAAAGAAGTTGGAAGAACACACCGAAGACTCTCTTCGAACAGTCGAAGTGTTACGTCAAATTTGGACCCTCAACGATGTAGGACCAAACGGAAAGAGTAGTCTGAACCGTCCTGTTCGCAGAAACCAAAGTGAAATCCCGGAATACAAACACCGTCTCGTTCTCTCGGCACTCGTCTCGCAAACGGACGGAAAGCGAGCTACGACATTCACTCGGAAGTCTTCTTTGAAATAAACCTTATTCGGTAGTGTAGATTAAGAAGTTCCATGTTCGCAAAGAGGTAGGCGTATTAAACCCTTTTATGAACGGGTTCTAGATATAAAAGGACTTGGGTCTTGTAAAAATTTAATCTTAAAGGTGAACTTTCTTCATAGAGACAAAGAAATAGAGAAGAAAATCCCATAGTTTAGTTTAAACTTCTTGTCACACTGGATACCCCGGTCGTAATCCCTTTCTATGTATCCTGTGACCGAAACCCACGTTTTAAATTTCCCGTGGTTTTTTGAATCATTAGTTCTACTTACCATGAAATTACGTTATAAAAAATTTTTTAATTTTAGGCAAACTTGTTTTAGGTTGACTTGTTTTCAAGTTTCGAAATAGATCTCTGTCTCAGTCTTTGTCACGACCGGTTTGGCATAAACTCGAGTTCCGGTTTCCTTTCTAGTCATTATGACTGGGTTATGTAGAATGAATCTGCGGAAGTATTTGATAAAGAGGGAACCTCGGTACGGATCTTAACAAGGACATCAATTCTTGTGACCAAATGTTTGACTCAACCAAGACACCATGACAAAAGGAAAGAAGCAACGGATGAAGGAGGTGTAAGAGAGGAACCCGACAAAAAGGAGAGAAAAAAACAAAACAAAGGTGAGTGAGTGCAAAGACAATGAAAGGAAGACGTGTAGTCGAAACGGGGTAAATGAGAAGGAGTCAAAAACCTCCCTTTTGTCAGTTTCTCGAGAAAGTAAATATTATTGATCCACCAAAGGATAGTCAGTTATGAGTGAGACTCGTTTTACGGAAAGTAACTACCACCAAATACAGGAGAACCGAACGTCGGTGCTACCACCGGCGAAAGTGTTGAGAGGACCGAGGGACCCCATATTTTCACAGGTTAGACCCTTTGAGACTCGATGCACTTTCGACTATTTGGTGTCATTCCCACCTTCTAAAGGGACATAAGATAGCCACTGGTAGAATCTCATTCACAAGTGTTCAAGTCCCCCGGCGAGGAGGCACTGCACACTATCAATGGTCGTGTAAGAAATCTCTCCTCCCAAACTCTTGGTTTACAAATTTCTTTCGTTTACACCCCTACACAGCCCGATAATTACACCGTCGTAGACCGTAAATACTAGACTTGTTTTGAGGGAAGGAGAAAGAATTAGAAACAGGGTCTACTCTCGTACCGAGTCCTGGTTCTTTCAAAAAGCAAAAAGAAGGGTCCTTTCGATTCAGTCTTCGGTCTTACGGTGTCACTTCGCTGGTACCCTTCTTCCCAGTCTCAACAGTATATAAGGTGCGCCATCGATCGCGTGGTACCCCTGTGTGGTAGACTACTTGTAAAATTTACGTCCGTTAATGTACTTATGACTAAGCCAGGTCGGGATACTCAAATATCGTCTATTGGCCTGTCTCAGTACTAAACCCCTATAAAAGGGACAAGAGGTCATAAATTTTTTACATCAATCGACGAGACAACGGGTTCTCATATATGTTCACTCTCAAGGAAAACAGGTCTTCAAATTCAAGATTTTGTTATTTTATTTGTATAGTGTATAAATACGTGTACAATAGATTTGTGTATGGCTTATGAAAAACACCAAGCAAACTTCAAAACTAAGACCAAAAGACATAAATAAAAAAAAAGAAACTTCTTTGTTACACTTATAGGACACGACCCGATCCGACCCTCACCCCCCCTCTACCGATAAAAAGTCTACTACTTTCTTTAGTTTAAATCAAGAAGGTCCGAACCTTTCGTAGGTCGTAATTCATTTTAATTTCTACTCGAACCTGTTCCAGTTTTTTTTTTCTCCTCAAGAGACTACTCTATACCCTTTGAAAAAGTCGTCCTACTCTTGATCACCACAAGTCTCCGCTTAGGTTCCCTTCAGTGCTCGTCACATGAACTTGAACTCGTACGTAATCTCAGTGGACCACGAACAAGTCAGTGATTTAGTACAGGCTGAGAAATGTTGGGGTACCTGACGTCGTACGGTCCGAGGAGACAGGAGGTGATAGAGAGTCTCAAACGAGTTTAAGTACGGGTAACTCAATCACCACGATAGATTGGTAGAGTAGGAAACGGTGACGGAAGAAAACGGAAGGTAGAAAGGGTCGCAGTCCCAGAAAAGGTCACTCACCCGAGAAGTGTAGTCCACCGGTTTCAGAACCTCGAAGTCGTAGTCAGGAAGGTTACTTATAAGTCCCAACTAAAGGAAATCCTAACCGGTCATAGGACACAAGAGAGTAGGACTCAGAAGAGTCTCACATGGAAACTTCCACCGACGTCGACGGGTATAATAAAGATTGGACTCAAGGATAGAGGTTTAGGTAATAAGAAGTAAACCCCTAAAGTATACAAGTAAAGTAGTTTGGAACATTCTAAACTCACTAGGACTAAAACTTTTCACAATCAACGAGTCAGTACAGACTGAGAAACAGTGGGATACCTGACATCGGGTGGTCTGTTGAGACAGGTACCCTAAAGGGTCCGTTCTTATTGACCTCACCCACCGGTAAGGGAAGAGGTCCCCTAGAAGGGTTGGGTCTCTAGTTTGGGTGTAGAGGACGTAACGTCCACCTACGTAATGGTAGACTCGCTGGTCCCTTCGGACGAAAATCCCTACTGAATTAATTTTGGAGACCTAAATTGATTGTAAGAACTTCTATCTTTCCCAAAACATCTTTTGTTTAGTAAAATTTTTGAGGTCTTGAAGGGACCACCAAGTCACTAACTCTGAGGTACGAAGGTGACGTCTTCCGTATCCAAGCTAGGGGCTGACCCCTGGATTCTAGGACGTACGGTACAGCACGTCGGTTTTGTACTTTTGGTTGGGGGGGTGGGGGTGGGGGGTTTTTTTTCCGTTGGTTATAAATTCTGAGACACATGTACAAAAATGTTTCAAATAAGACCACGGGGTACCCATGAGTTAAGTAAAATTTTATTAAACTTATCTTGACATTGGGAGGAGACTTCTTTCAACTGGAACTTTCCTACTTCCTTTTGACTTCGTAAATACTCTTTAAAACTCATGTACGTAACACTCACGACTCACGGTCAAATTTCCGTCCAAAAAAAAGTTCAGTAATACTTTTCCTCTAAAGGTCGTTCATTCATTTCTTTTTTTTTTTTTTTTTTCGAGTAAGAGAAACGCATAACGTCACACCACGTTTCTTTCTTTCAGATCGTTTTACGTTTTTCCGTACACAAAACTAGTCTTCTGAATTTAGAACTTACGTCTGTGACTGAAAATAATCGAACCATTAGGACACTTTCGATAAGGGAAGACCTCGAAGTCGAAGGAAAAGACATTTTACTCACAATAGATAGACTGTCCAGAAACATTTCTATTCTGAATAAAAAAATTGAGGAAATCGTATCTCCTGTGAGTCAGTTGTAGGACGTCCCACATTGAAAAGGGTACGAGTCACAATAACGGAACTAGGAAAGTCCACCAAGAAACGGGTATTAACCTACCAAAGGAGTGACCGTACGTAAATAGTCTAATCCTTACTTAAGAGTCTCCCCTGAGACGTCTAGAGACCTCAAGACGGAGGTACGTCGAGAGGGACCATAAACCGGGACCCTTGAGACCGTTACAACCAGAGACCCCTGAAAGAATGTCGAGTTGAGTCCCTGAGAAGGACCTGAGACGAACTCTGGGACGAGAGGAGGAGGTCGATCTTTGAGACAGTTTCGTTATTCGATCCGGTCAACAGCCCAGGTGGAGAGTCCCTAGTGAAAGAAAGATACGGACCACAAACCACAAAACGTTAGTAACAAAGTATACAAAACAGGTAAAAAACCAGGTAACACAGTCCGTCATCAGAAAAGAACCAATGAGATAGAACAGACCTTCATTTCTGAAAAATAATAAAATTGAAAATAAAAAAGAAAACTCTAGATAGTGTACTTACATTCTCGTAAATTTTATGTACACACACAATCAGCGAGTCAGCACAAGGTGAGACGCTGGGTTACCTGATATATATCGGGTGGTCCAAGGAGACGGGTACCCTAGCAGGTCGTTTTTATGACCTCACCCAACGATAAAGGAAGAGGTAATTTACGTATATATTTAAAAATTATTATTTTGTTTGTGGGAAAGTGTATAGTTGGTTCAATTCTTGTAACTCTCACACAATTTAAAAAGAGATACGGACAAGAATTAAGGGAACGAAAGAAGGATTTCTTTTGTTAAGGAGACTTAAAATACAGATAGTAAGTGAAATTTTTCACAGAAACGGTAGGTATACACGTACGAATCAATAAAAAAAAAAATCAATAAAAAATTCAGAACGAACAAAAATATAAAAGATATTTACTTTACTAGTACCATATGAGAAACTTGAACGAAGGAAATAAGATGTAATATTAAAACTATAAATACGTACACCTACATCAAGGAAGTAAAAGTAACCAACATAGGTGTAAAATAAATCGTAAGACGTCAAAAATTCAACAAAATTCAAACCTCAATCACTCGTGTTAAACGAAACAAATAAGAATATGAGCATAAATCCACAAGTCCATGTTCTCAACTAACTCCCGTATATACAACGTCACTTTAATGACTTTGACATACATACGTGTTCAAATGGTCATTACTTTGTAATAAAAAGTTTCGTCAGTAAGGATAAATATGGGGGTCGTTTCACGTATTCTTAAGAGTAACTAAGTGACGAAGATGTGAAACACAATGGTACAGAAAATTTGAAACGTTTTAGCCACCCAAACACTACCATTGAACACCAAAAGTAAATGTAAAGAAATGATTACTTCAACTCATAAAATATAGACTCAAAGAACAAACTATCATAGATATTAGCTAGATAAAAACGGGTCAAAATAAAAAGGGGGAAATAAATAATTATATGATCATAAGTATATAAGACTTACGATCAGAAAACACGATCATACACAACGTTTATTGAGAAGTGTGAAACGAAAACATGAAAGTACTATGTCAAACTCCTTAAGAATTAAAAATACATAGACTCAAATAAAAGAAACGGAAATTTTGACAGGTAAAATTTCCTTTTAGAAATTTTTTTAGGAAATAATGGGAGTTCCAGTGTTTCTATAAGAGGAAACACTATAAGAATTTCGAAACAAAAAGACGGAAAGTACGAATCTAGTCAAAAGACGAACTTTGACTTGACGTACTAATGTAACCCGATTTGACATTATAGTTGAGATAGTAAATAGTTTACCAACAGATACGTCTCCAGAGGTAAGAAAAGGTATCAAACAGATAAGGACACGGTTTTGGTGTAACAGAATTAGTATTATTGAAATGACATTTGAAGTATTAACCGTTTAAGATAGAAGAAAGAATTCTTGACTGTGAAGGTGTTATCATTCAGAAGATTAGACCCTTAAACTCCATGTCCAACTAAATAAATCCGGAAGAAATTATACATTGTTTTACAAATACCAAAAGAGGTGTTTGAAAAAAATATAGAAGACATTCGAAGTCAAGTCAAGTCAAGTCAAGTCAGCGAGTCAACACAGGTTGAGAAACGTTGGGGTACTTAGCGTCGTGCGGTCCGGAGGGACAGGTAGTGGTTGAGGGTCTCAAGTGAGTGAGTACAGGTAGCTCAGGCACTACGGTAGGTCGGTAGAGTAGGAGTCAGCAGGGGAAGAGGAGGACGGGGGTTAGGGAGGGTCGTAGTCTCAGAAAAGGTCACTCAGTTGAGAAGCGTACTCCACCGGTTTCATGACCTCAAAGTCGAAATCGTAGTAAGGAAGGTTTCTTGTGGGTCCCGTCTAGAGGAAGTCTTACCTGACCAACCTAGAGGAACGTCAGGTTCCCTGAGAATTCTCAGAAGAGGTTGTGGTGTCAAGTTTTCGTAGTTAAGAAGTCGCGAGTCGGAAGAAGTGTCAGGTTGAGAGTGTAGGTATGTACTGGTGTCCTTTTTTGGTATCCGAACTGATCTGCCTGGAGCCGTTTCATTACAGGGACGAAAACTTATACGATAGATCCAACCAGCATTGAAAAGAAGGTTCCTCAATCGCAGAAAATTAAAGTACCGACGTCAGTGGTAGACGTCACTAAAATTTCGGGTTTTTTATTTCAGACTGTGACAAAGGTGACAAAGGGGTAGATAAAGGGTACTTCACTACCCTGGCCTACGGTACTAGAAGCAAAAGACTTACAACTCGAAATTCGGTTGAAAAAGTGAGAGGAGAAAGTGAAAGTAGTTCTCCGAAAAATCGAGGAGAAGTGAAAGACGGTATTCCCACCACAGTAGACGTATAGACTCCACTAACTATAAAGAGGGTCGTTAGAACTAAGGTCGAACACAAAGAAGGTCAGGTCACAAAGAGGTAACAGAGTCCCACTGTTATATGTCGGAACTGCATGTGTAAAAGGATAAACCTTGGTCAGACAACAAGGTACAGGTCAAGATTGACAACGAAGGACTAGGCATATGTCTAAAGAGTTCTCCGTCCAGTCCACAAGACCATAAGGGTAGAGAAAGTCTTAAAAGGTGTCAAATAACACTAGGTGTGTCAGTTTCCGAAACCGTATCAGTTGTTTCGTCTTTATCTACAAAAAGACTTTGAGAGAACGAAAAAGGTACTAGGTCACCTACAACCGTTAAACTAGAGACCAAGGAGACGGAAAAGATTTTGGTCGAACTTGTAGTCCCTCAAGTACCAAGTGTATAACGACTTCGGACTCAACCTCTTAAAACTCGTAATGAAATGATCGTACACTCTACTCACGTTAACACGCCATCAAACTCGTAACAAACCGTAACGGAAACAAACCCTAACCTTACTTTTGACTGGAAAAGGTCAGGACACCGGTGACGACTCAACAGGTTTAAACAACCGTATAACTCACGTCGTGAAACTGTCGTAGTAGAAAGTCCTAAACTTTATCGAGTTGACCTTAAGGTCGTGGAGGTGATCGAAACAAGTATCACTACGAAAGAGTCCGGGTGAACTGAAGTGTAAGGTCCTACAGACCGAGATCTACTCACTAGTGTGGTAGCACTAATAGACCCAGTGCTTCTAGAAAAAAGGTGTTTGAAAAAAAATGTAGAAGACCTTCGAATTAGAATCCATACAAATTTTTTATGATAATCTTTACCGTAAAATTTTTCAAGTAGATAAACAATGTCCAAACATTTTTACGTCGAGTAAAAACATACAACTAAAATATAAGTCGATGTAGCGACTCGAGAGTAATTAACAGTATTAAATGGGTATCTAAGAAAACATAAAAGACACAAATATCGGTACGGTAGACATTATTATTAAAACAAAGAGGAATTAATACCGTGACTGGATTTTAAACGTCGTATTATAAGTTATGTTCACCACTATTACTCGTGAGAATAGAGTCAAGGGTTAGAGTTTCCTTTATATTGTAAAAAGACAATCTGTATAATTGATTTCATAAAAACTTCTGTGATCGAGAAAGTCAAGTGAAGTCAAGTCAGTGAGTCAGCACAGGCTGAGAAACGTTGGGGTACTTATGAGATAATAAAGTAACAGAAGGTCGAATGAAAAAAAAAAGTACCTACTTATCAATATCCAGCCAGATTAAAAAGCGAGGACTGGTGAAAAATTTAGGAGAGACTGAAATCAAAAAACGTCAAAATAACACTTCATGAACCACTATCTAAAGAAAAATAAATACAACGAACTTAAACACTATGAAGAACTTAGACACTCACTCATAATAGAAAATTCCTTTAAAATTGAGAAGACAGTAGTTTATAAAAGAAATGGTTTACGAGAGGGAGGACAGAAAGGCCTTTAGTTTAATCTAAATACAATCAGGAAGAGCAACATGAGAATCTTGAAGACAATTTACGAGAAAGTGTTAATAGGGGACAAAGGGACACTACTAAGGACCTATTAAAAAAGGTTAGACAAGGACAAGTGATTACGAGAAAAGGAACACCGAGTCTGTCATTTCGTAGACGGATGTTACGCCCTCTGGACCCGAGTTAGGGACCCGGCCCTTCTAGATGACCTCTTCCTTTACCGTTGGGTGAGGTCATGAGAACGGACCTTTTAGGGTACCTGCCACCTCGGACCACCCGATGTCAGGTGTCCAGTGTTCTCAGTCCATGCTGACTCACTTAAGTGAGTGAAGTGAGTGAGTTACGAGAAAAACCAACATGTAATTTTAGGTAGGTAAAACAAAAATTTTATAAAAATTAAAAATCTTTCGGTTAAACTAAGTAAAATTTTATACGAATACGGAGAATCTCTTTAAATAAAAGGGTACGTTAGACAAAAGGATAAACAGAATGAAAACAAAAGTAAACTTCCTTTACCTGTTGGGGATCAACCTAGAACAACGAATAAGTTAGACAGACTCAGACTAAAAACACAAAATCTAATAAATAAAAATTACACCGATAATCATACTGACTTAAATTTAGATTATAGAACGATAATGAAAGGTAGTCAAGGAACAAGAGAAAAAGGAGAAAATGGTGGAAGAAAACCTAAGTTAGTGTGTAAAGACTAAAGTAAAATAATGATGATAAACGTAATAATCAACATAGAGAAAAATTAAAAGAAAAATCACTAGATCTTAAATGTTACAGACAGAAATTGAATAGTGTCAGATGTAAGTCGATTCTAATATAATGAAGGATGTATAACATTATTAGAAAATTACGATACGAAGTTTAAGAAAGGAGGGTGAAAAACATGTTAAAACCAGTACGTAAAATGAAAATGCACAAAATTTTGGGTATTATGTAACAGTAAAAACGAAATCTATCAGTCAAAACTAGTTTATAAAGGATAAAGGGATAGTAAAAATTATCTCTTACGGTCCATATTAAATTGAAAAAACACGAATGAACCTTATTAGTAAAACTCATATGAAAATTTTCACTTTCACTTCAGCGAGTCAGCATAGGCTGAGAAGCGCTGGGGCACCTGATATCGGATGGTCCGAGGAGGTAGGTACCCTAAGAGGTCCGTTCTTATGACCTCACCCGACGGTAAAGGAAGAGGTCTCCTAGAAGGACTGGGTCCCTAGTTTGGGTCCAGAGGGCGTAACGTCCGTCTGTGAAATTGGAGACTCGGTGGTCCCTTCGGATATGAAAAAATTTTTCATAAATAAGTAAATACCGACGAAACCCAGAAACAACGGCACCCGACCGAAAGAGATTAACACCGTTCATCCCCGATGGACAACCAACAGCATACACCACTCGGGGAAGAGCGACGTCACCGAAGAGAACAACGTCTTGTCCCCGAGATCCTCGCTCTCGACACATCAACGCCGAGAGCCTGAATCAACGGGGTACTGCCCTAGAAGGACCTGGTCCCTAACTTGACCATAGGGGACCTAATGTTTTATCTAAGAATTGGTGACCTAACGGTCCCTTCGGGTAAAACTCGTAAGAATTTGAAGATTAGTATTATTACGATGGTTCGTCTATAATGATTTTCAATAAGTAATTTTTTAGATGTTTTGTAATTCAACTTCAAACCTCGTACGGTCCCTTATTCTTCTCTATTTTGTAAAGCTAACTATCAAAACTAAAACCCACTCTAGATATTAATAGTTATAAGGTCAACGTACGGTTTTGTAAGAGTAGTACAAAAACAAAAGCCCAACAAAAATCCTATGAGTCACAACTGAAGTCATTGGTGACTTCACTTTATGATTGTCGAATGTAAATAACTCACGAATACAAAAAGTCGTATCAAAGTTTACGAAATCACACACACACGAATCGGTGAGTTAGCACAGGTTGAAAAACTCTGGGTAACCTGATATCGGTCGGACCGAGGAGACAGACACCTTAAAAGGTCCGTTCTTATGACCTCACCCAATGGTAAAGGGACCCAACCCCTAGAAGGGTTGGGTCCCTAGTTTGGGTGTAGAGGTCACAGAAAAGTCTGTCTAAGAAATGGGTGACTCGATAGCCGTTTCAGGTATCGGTAGTCCCTTCGGGCATTCGGAGTATTTTTGAGAATATGACAACCACTCTTACGTTTGATCATGTCGGTGATACCTCTTGTCACACCTCTAAGGAATTTTTTAACGTTTATCTTGACGGAATACTGGGTCGTTAGGGTGACGACCCGTATATGTGACTCCTTTGGTCTTAACTTTCTCTGTGTACATGGGGTTACAAGTAACTTCGTGACAAATGTTATCGGTCCTGTACCTTTGTTGGATCTACAGGTAGTTGTCTACTTACCTATTCTTTCGACACCATATATATGTGTTACCTCATAATGAGTCGGTAATTTTTCTTATGTAAACTTAGTCAAGATTACTCCACCTACTTTGACCTCGGCTAATATGTCTCACTTCATGCGGTCTTTCTTTTTATGGTTATGTCATATGATTGTGTATATATACCTTAAATCTTTCTACCATTACTATTGGGACATACGCTCTGTCGTTTTCTCTGCGTCTACATTTCTTGTCTGAAAACCTGAGTCTCCCTCTCCCTCTCCCACCCTACTAAACCCTCTTACCGTAACTTTGTACATATGATAGTACATTCTTTACTTAACGATCAGATCCAAGCTACGTCCTATGTCCTACGAACCCCGACAACGAGACCCTACTGGGTCTCTCTACTATACCCCTCCCACCACCCTCCCCCCAAGTCCCAACCCTTGAGTACATGTGGACACCACCTAAGTACAGTTACATACCGTTTTGGTTATATCATAACATTTCATTTTTTTAATTTTTTAAATTTTTTGGTGAAATATGCCAACCACACGCACGCACGTACGATTCAACGAAGTCAGCACAGACTGAGAAACACTGGGGTACCTGATATCGGGTGGTCCGAGGAGACAGGTACCCTAAGAGGTCCGTTCTTATGACCTCGCCCAACGGTACCGGAAGAGGTGACATATACCAACCATGATAAAAATTAAATGTAAAATATCAATCTTTTGACTCCATGTTCCTTCAATTCATTGACCAAGTTCCGGTGTGTCTATTATATAATTTTTCAACTTTATACTCGGGTCCTTTAACCGAAGTCTCGTATACGGACAGTGTGGTGTGAATCGACGAAGTGTGTTCCGAGAAGGTGTGTCACACCTCTACCTCTCTCGACAAGAGACGAAGACGTCCGTCTTGTGAACATGGCAAAACAAAAGTGGTGGAAAATAACCCTTGGACCTCCTCCCGTGCCGTTGGGTGAGGTCATAAAACGGACCTCTTAGGGTACTTGTCTCCTCGGACCACCCGATGTCAGGTATCCCAGGGTTTCTCAGTCTATGTTGACTCGATGATTGCGGAGCGAAGTGAATAAAGTTTCGACGTCTTTCTAATGTTCTACTTCGATTATTCTGTGTCATGTACAAGAAGTAGATCTGGGTAAAAATTGCAAAAACAAGAAATAAAGAGAAACTCGGGAACCGTCTCCAGTATTAGCAAATTGGGAATCCTTTATGTCGAAATCGAGGACACTCGTTCCTATAAGAAAATCGAGTACATACCAGGTAATAGTTTAAGACATTAATAAACTTATGATAGGAAATATCGAAATCAAAAAGATTTAGGTCCTAGGTTATTTCCTATTAAATGACGGAAACCAATAACACGAAGAAATCAAAGAATTGATCTCACGGACGGAAAGGAAAAGCAAAAGAAACTACTGTAACTGAAAAATGGAAAATTCAGGTCCGGTATAAAAAGATCTAACAGGTAGTCAAACGTAAATTAACGAAGGAAAATTACACTACGTCCATTGTGTAAGAACCTTCCTCATGACTTGTCCACTACGCCCAGGAAGAGTCGTTTTTTGTAGTGTCCGTGTGTTACACCTAACGAGGGTAATAATCATTGTAACCTAAACTAGTCAAACAGTAAAGATGGTACTAAGACGGTCTCCACGTTTTCGTGGAAAAGAAAAAGTTTAATTATTAATTACAGTCCGAAGTCGGAACACTGACACATGTATAAAAAAGGGTTTATTGGCAAATGGGTCATTCAAACCGTAGGTAAAAACCAAGGACGACTTAGTCAATAATGACAGTACTAACATTTTTACCCCCAAAAGAGTAAGGTAGTACGAAAACGTAAATAAATAACCGAAAAAAAGACATTTCTTATTGAGGAGGAGGTGAACTTAAAAGAGGTGTTAAAAATAGTCGTACTGGAAGAACCTAAGGGGGGCGGAAAAAAAAAAAGTTGAACATGATAGGTGAAGTTAGTCATAAGTCAGACTACTTACGTGCCAGATCTTATAACTGGCACCAACAGGGAAGTACGTCTGAGGACGTCAGAAAACGAACGGGAACAATCAACGGGAGTAATCAACCTTGTGATAGGAAGACCGGGAAGGAAGGAAGGAAAAAAAGATGTTCTACGGGGTCCGAGCACCTCCACGACATATTCCAGGAGACAGAGACGAACAATGTGTGACGGGAAAGGATCCAAGTCTAGAAACGATTCAAGAAGGGAGTAGAAGAGAGGAACCACAAAGATCAAGGAGAACTAAGAGGGTAAATGACGTAGGAAACACGACTCTCACCGGGAAGTATACATAAAGTCCGTTAGTTTTACGTAGTAAATACGGTATTTTCGAACCAGTTTCGAAATAAGATTTTATCGGAAGATAGAACGGGAGACAAAGGTAGAACGGAGGATGTTTGGTAAAAAAATTGTCGTCGGTCTTATTGATTTTTTTTTTTTTTCTTTAGTAGTCACTGAAAAGACGAATTTGAGGAGGTCACTGTAAACAGACGTGTGTCTTGTTTTTATTTTGAAGAAGGATACCGATGAAGAGGTCAGAATCGAGGATGGTGAGTGAACAGGGGTGCGAAGTCAGAAACAGGTAATTGTGTAATTCAAATGAAAATTGAACCCTCGGGATCGAAAACCTAACAGACAGAGACCCTACGAACAAGAACCTAGGAACGTAGGAAAAGGAAGGTTTTGAATCGAACTTCCGGAAGAGACAAGTTGGTGGGTTTATTCCGGAACAGACAGAATAAAAAATATCGGTAGGGGAGTGGTGGTGGGGTGCTTACCTTGAGTAATGTCTACCATTTACTCATAACCAATTTACTGAGTGTTCACTTACTTACTAATTGAGTATATGTCGTGTAGTCTCATAGTCCACACTATGCACATCCAACTTACCGAAGAAACAAAAACAAGACAAAGTAAAACGAGCGACAGATCCATAATAGTGATGATAACAGAATAACAGTGATAAAACACACACACGTCCTTACCTCCCCAGGTTCAATGAAGGTCCAAGTTCAGGTAAAACTTTTGGAACCCCAAGATCCTTCGATAGAAAGTTATCGATTTCAAAATGATAAAATATGTACTTTAATTCATACAGGTACTTCAGACTTCTGGGATGTGTTCTATTCTCGAGGGGGACTTTCGTAGACCATTCTTGAATGAGAGTACAGTCGGTACACGAAACTTTCTCTTTACCCCGTCCCCCTCTGTGTCAGTATCTTCGCCCGGAACGGAATGTGAAAAGTACTGAGTCTCCGATGAGAAGGACGAACCCTCTGATCGAAACTCCTCTTCTGACACACAGAATTACTATCGTGAGTGTGAAGACTTTACAATCTATAAGTTGTTCTGAGACAAAATCAATATGAATGTAGAAAGTAAAAGACACTTCGTCCGAGTGTCGTCCCTCTCAAGGGGGTTTTATTATGTGACATCCAAGGTTCTTTCTTTAGTAGAGACTCAATAAGGACTTACACGAGACGACACGAATCAGTACAGGCTGAGAAACGCTGGGATACCCGACATCCAGTGGTCCGAGTAGACAGGTACCTAAGAGATCCGTTCTTATGATCTCACCCAACGGTACGGGTTGAGGTTTCACAGAAGGGTTGGGTCCCTAATTTGGACCCAGAGGACGTAACGTCCGTCTAAGAAATGGTGACTCGATAGTCCCTTCGGGGATAAGGACGTGCAGTCACGTCAACGAGTCAGTACAGGCTGAGAACCGCTGAGGTACCTGACGTCGTGTGGTCCAAAGGGACAGGTAGTGGTTGAAGACGTCGAACGAGTTTTAGTATAGGTAACTCAGTCATTACGATAGGTTGATAGAGAAGGAGACAACAGGGGAAGAGGAGGACGGAAGTTAGAAAGGATCGTAGTCCCAGAAAATTTACTCAGTCAAGAGGTTTAGTCCACCGGTCTCATAACCTCAAAGTCGAAGTCGTAGTCAGGAAGGTTACTTATAAGTCCTGACTAAAGGAAATCCTAACTACCAACCTAGAGGAACGTCAGGTTCCCTGAGAGTTCTCAGAAGAGGTTCTGGAGTCCAGTTTTCGTAGTTAAGAAACCGTAAGTCGGAAGAAATACCAGGTTGAGAGTATAAGTATGTACTGATGATCTTTTTGGTCTCGAAACTGATCTACCTGAAAACAACCCTTTCATTACAGAGACGAAAAATTATACGACAGATCCAACCAGTATGGAAAAGAAGGTTCCTCATTCACAGAAAATTAAAGTACCGACCTCAGTGGTAGACGTCACTAAAACCTCGGGTCCTTTTACTTCAGAGAGTGACAAAAGTAACAAAGGGGTAGATAAACGGTACTTTATTACCCTGACCTACGGTACTAGAAGTAAAAAAATTACAACTCAAAATTCGGTCGAAAAAGTGACAGGAGAAAGTAAAAGTAGTTCTCCGATAAAGGAGAAGTGAAAGACGGTATTCTCACCACAGTAGACAGATAGCTATAACGAGGGTCTTTAGAACTAAGGTCGAACACGAAGTAGGTCGGACCATAAAGCGTACTACATGAGACGTATGCAATTTATTCGTCCCACTGTTATATGTCGGAACTGTATGAGGAAAGGGTTAAACCTTGGGTAGATAACAATGTACAGGTCAAGATTGACAACGAAGAACTGGACGTATGTCTATCCTCCGTCCATTCTACCAGACTATAAGGGTAACGAATTTCTTAAAAGGTGTCAAACAACACTAGGTGTGTTAGTTTCTGACACCGTATTAGTTACTTCGTCTTCATCTACAAAGAGACCTTAAGAGAACGGAAAAGATACTAGGTTGTCTACAACCGTTAAACTAGAGACCAAGGAGACGGATAAGATTTAGGTCGAACTTATCGACCTTTAAGTGCCCAGTACATGACAACTTCGGACTGAACCTCTTAAAACTCGTAATGAAACGATCGTACACTCTACTCACGTTAACACGCCATCAAACTATAAGAAACCGCAACCGGGAAGAAATCCTAACCTTACTTTGACTAGAAAAGGTAAGAACACCGGTGATGACTCAAAAGGTTTAAACGACCGTATAACTCACGTCGTGAAAGTGTCGTTGTAGAAAATCCTAGACTTTATCGAGTTGACCTTAAGGTAGTGGAGGTGATCAAAACAAGTATCACTACGAAGGATTCTGGGTGAACTGACGTAAGGTCCTACAGACCGAGATCCACTCACTACTTTGGTATCACCAATAGATCCAGTACTTCTAGAAAAAACATATCAAAAAGAGACATAAAAACGATGGAGAAGAATTATAGAAGACGAAGACAATTCAGGTATGGTAAAGACAGGAAATAACACGGGTAGAAACGTACTTTACAACGGAATCATCGAGATTAAAAGAACTTCTCTAGAAATCAGAAAGAGTAAGATAACAAAAGGAGATAAAGAAACGTAACTAGTGACTCCTTCCGAAAGAATAGAGTGGAACGACAAGAAACCTTGAGACGTAAGTTTACCCATATAGAAAGGAAAAGAGAAAACGGAAATCGAAGAGAAGAAAAGAGTCGATAAACATTCCGGAAGAGTCTGTTGGTAAAACGGAAAAACGTAAAGAAAAAGAACTCCTACCAGAACTAGTGACAGAGGACATGTTACAGTGCTTGGAGGTACGTATCAAGAAGTCCGTGAGATAGTCTAGATTAGGGAACTTATACAAACAGTGAAGATGACATATTGGTATTCCCTAAACTGAATCCAGTATGGACTTACCAGATCGTCAAAAGAGATGAAAGAAGTTAAATTCAAACTTAAACCGTTATTCCTCAAGTACTAGACTCGGTGTCCGTCGAGGGCCAGAATAAAAACGACTGACATTTCTCGAAGAGGTAGAATCCGAGTTTCTTATATTAGTTAGACTAAAAGTATAACTGAGGTGTATATTCAATTTAGTTTAGGATTTTCCACTACGACAATTTCACGACGTCAGTTATACGATCGTTTAAACCTTTTGAGTCGTCACAGATGTCCTGACCTTTTACAGTCAAAAGTAAAGTCAGGGTTTCTTTCCGTTACGGTTTCACACGAGTTTGGTGACGTGTCAACGTGAGTTGAGTGTGTGAACGTTTCAATACGAGTTTTAAGAGGTTCGGTCAGAAGTTGTCATGTACTTGACACTTGAAGGTCTATAAGTTCGACCTAAATCTTATTCGTCTCCTTGGTCTCTAGTTTAACGGTTGTAGGTGACCTAGTACCTTTTTCGTTCTCTCAAGGTCTTTTTGTAGATAAAGACGACATAACTGATACGGTTTCGGAAACTGACTCACCTATTGTTATTTGACACCTTTTAAGACTTTCTCTACCCTTATGGTCTGGTGGACTGGACGTGGACCCTTTACACATACGTCCACTCCTTCGTGTCAATCTTGACCTGTACCTTGTTACCTAACCAAGGTTTAGCCCTTTCCTCATACAGTTCCTACATATAACAGTGGAACGAATAAATTGAAAAGGACGTATCAAATTAAGTTTAGTTATGATATATCTTAATTCTGGTGACGTAGAAAAAAAACTACTTTTTTTTTACGTATTTATTCAGGGCATAGGTACCACCATCTATATATACTTTCGATTACTTTATCCTCAGTCTATGGGAAACGGAAACAGAGGTATAAACCAGTAAAGGACAGTACACCTGTCTACAATACTCAAAATTCAAAGAAAACTTACAAATCGACGGGGATCTTAAAACAAGCCGTTTAGTAAAAAAAAAGGAATCGGAAAGTCCAAGAATCGATATTTATTCAGATCTTTATAACAACTTTTTAAAATAATGGAGAAGTTTCATGTCACTATTAATTCTTTTTATTCATTAAAAAGACTTAATTTTTTTACTGACGACATGGTTTACAGTAGTGAGATGTCATACTTACAAAGACTATGAAGAATGATGGTTCTATTAATTCTTTCTTGATCAATGGACTTTTATTTAAAATTTTTGTAATTTCCATTAAAAATTCATTTCCATTGTTTCCGTTCTACATTATGTCTACACACACATTTATACGTATATATACATATGTATACATGTAATATATGTACACATTAAGTATATATTTACGTATTAATTATTACACGACTTACGACACGATTCAACGAAGTCGGCACAGGTTGAGAAACGTTGGGGTACCTGACATCGTGTGGTCCGAGGCGACAGGTACCTTAAGAGGTCCGTTCTTATGACCTCACTCAACGGTAAAGAAAGAGGTCCCCTAGAAGACCTGGGTCCCTAACTCGGACGAAGAGAATACAGAGGATAGAGCCGTCCACAGAAGAAATGGTATCACAGGGGACCCTTCGGGAATTAATTATTATATATGTATACACCAAAAAGAGGTTCAAAACACAAGAATTACTTTACGATAATTAGAACACCGTCCAACGAACAGTCTCAATAAAATTCTCGACTAACGGATGACATAACGGCAATTCACAGACTTTTCGGTTTTTCAACTGAGTCGGTCCTGACCTTCGTTGGTAGTAGTTGGATAGTCTAAGTGATTGTTTACCTGTAACTTTTATCAGACCTATTCAATTCCTTAAAACCGGACTCACGACTACTCGATCTAGTAGAAGACGAACCTGGTGAGCAACCTCAATCCCAACCGTAAATCTCCTCAGTAATCTTCAGTGCTATAAAACGGAGACATATACTACGGTCGGCACCACCAGACGAGAGGACGTCCAACTGGAGGAACCCTATTTACGACACATAACATAACCGGTTTTTCAAACGAACCTAAAAAGGTATGATAGAATACCTTTTGACCTCGCTCGAAAACCAGTTGGGGTTTAAATAAATAAATAAAAAACCGAAGTGTCACTCTGAACGTCCTAGAATCAAGGGGATGGTTCATGACTTGGAACCGGGAACGGTCACTTTCGTGTCTTAGGATTGGTGACCTGTGCTCCCTCAAGGGAGATACGACAAATAAACCCTCCGTGTCGATCACCATTCCCTCTACAAAACAAGGAACGTTTGGATTCAACGGATTATAACTCCTGTGTCTTTACCATTAAAATTTTTTATTGGAATCTCTAGATTTAGTTATACCCAAGGGGAGGGGTGTTTGTGGAGAGAAAGAGGAGTCTCTTAGATTATATTACTTTATTTTAACATTTTTGACCTAGGTATAGAAGTGGGAAAATAAGGGAAAAAGAAGCTGAAAGATAAATTTCTTAAAATCTACGGTGTCTTCTCAACTTTGTCATCCCGTCACTTGTTAAGAGAGATCTAAGTTTGTTCCTATGTAAAACGGTGTAACCTGGTAAATTTTCATTTAAAGTCTGTAGTACTGGCATTAAGAAATGGTACCTGGAGACCTCTTAGTGTCTGTAAGAAGGAAGTATAGTAATAACACGAATTCTGTTAATTGCCATGGAAATATTATGTCAGAACGACGATTCAGTGAAGTCAGTACAGTCTGAGACACGCTGGGGTATCTACCGTCGGGTGGTCCGAGGCGGTAGGGACCCTAAGAGGTCCGTTCTTGTGACCTCACCCAACGGTAAAGGAAGAGATTACGTACTTTCATTTTTCAGTTTCACTTCAGCGAGTCAGTACAGACTGAGAATCGCTGGGGTACCTGACGTCGGATGGTCCGAGGAGGTAGGTACCCTAAAAGGTCCGTTCGAATGACCTCACTCAACGGTAAGGGAAGAGGACTATATGGATCAAATAAAAGTTTAAAGGAGTCAACGGTGGGTTTTGTAGAAAAAAACCACAAAAAAGGTTTGTCATAGGTTTTATTTAAAATACTAAACTTTAGCCACCAATCAGAGATCAGAAAATTTTAGATCTAGTCATAGGAGGCAGTCAGGAAAAATGAATATTGTAAATAAAAATATTACCATGTTTTGACATAGAACAACCGTTTATCTACACATCATGGATGTAATAAAAAAATTCTTTAAGTATAAATGAGTTTATGACATGGAAATTTTACTATAAACAGAAATAAAAACGTAGTAAAACATAAGAGTTTTCATCAAAATATTCTCGATCAAAATACGAATAGATCAGAAAGGGATACATTACTGAGTAAATGTTGGAATAAGAAGTCCATAAGAGTACCAATCAACGACCATCACATATAACTTCAGTAGGAAAAACAACCCGTTAAAACTTTCGTAGATAGTTATAAATTTTATACATACGGGAACTGAGTGTAAGACATGAATCCTTAAAAAAAAAAGAAAAAGAAAAATGAAATAAAATGAAATGTTATGACATATCCAAAACGGTATGTAACTGTACTTAGGTCGTGCCCACCTAAAGGTTTGTACTTGGGGGGAGGGTGGAGGGAGGGACATGAATCCTTAAATAGGCTTTCCTTATAAACATGTCCACTTATTCCTATATACATGTTCCTATCACTAACATTACCATAAACATTATCGAGGTATAATAGTTGTCATATTTCCACGTAAGTCTTCAACGAACAACTTAGAATCGTGTAGGTATTATACATTTTGAGACTTCAACTCATCGTACTTCATCTGGAGTTTCATGGGTACTCTATTCTATAAGTACTTTATAATTCACCGTACAATGGATTAACATAAAACAAATTTTACAAAATATATACGTATATGTCAAATAAAGAAATTGTCTATGTATCTGTACGTAAATATTTACAATCTAAACATATACGTATCCTTTTACAGAATTTCCATTTTTATTATCATTTTCATTAATACATATGAAATCCAATTCAAAAGAAATTCTTTGAATTTAAAAAAAATTACAACAAAACCCTCTACCCTTTTCCTCGTAGGAAGGGAAAAATGAAACATTTAAAGAAATACACAATATAAAACACTACTCATGTATATCGAAAAGTAAATATTACTTTTTACATTGTTTCTAAAATTTGGAAGTAGTATAGTTTCATTTAACATAGTATACGGTTTTAGTAGAAGTCTCTTAAATCTCTATTTACATTTTTAGATTAGAAAATTCCTTTTATCTTTATTTATAGTCAACTTTCATTTCCTTTTTCGCCTCCACAAAAATGTTTAAAGTCTGAAGATCCACATCTGGTGATCAGGGGGATCACTTTTAGAGACACAAGTAAATTATCAAAAGTTATAAACCAATTCTTCAAAACGATTTCGTTTAATTCGTTATCAGAAAAATTCTTGAAATTTTTGTTCTGCTCTTTCACGACTACCGAACAACGTAGTATTCCTGCAGAAACGATTACAAAATTTTTCAGTTCTTCCTCCGTTCCTCCAAGAACCGTCACAAGAGACTAATCTTGTAGTATTTCGTCCCCCTGAAGGGTCCACCAGGTTACCAATTCTAAGACGTCCCCTTTACCCAACCTAGGGACCAGTCCCTTGATTCTAGGGTGTACAGGTCACCACACGGGTTTTTTTCTTCTTCTTTTTTCTTTCTTTCCATATCTTCTCGCGGTACAGTCCTTCTGACCCCGATCCCCCTTCCCGTCTTCCTTTATAGACCTTACGTCCCATAACACGTTAGTTCATCACGGAAGGAAAAAAGATAGGTCGGTGCACGTGCGTGGAGTTCCCTCTGTCTTTGCCTTGTCGGTAAATTTTCCTTGTAGACCATCTGGTCAGTGAAAGAGTCCGGACGACCGGACGTAAAGTCCCATTCTACTTCTCCGACACCAGTCCACCTTTTACGACACCGAAAACAATGGTGGGACTGTGACTTTTCCGGATCCTCCCGGACTTCACCTTTCTTCAGTCCCAGTCAATCCCTCTTTGGTTCGGACTACTGGCATTCATATAAAGTCGGTTGGTCATTATTGTTCCTTCCTTTTGACTCTTTTCTAGAACCAACGGGTGTAAGAAATTGACAATATGACTAAAACGAAAGTTATATTTAAACCGTAAACCTTTATTGTCAATTAGTAATGGGATCAAAAAAAAAGGGGGATTTCCTTCTCGAGATAAAACAATACCACTACCCAAAATCTTCGTACTGACCCACCTTCTTACACGATTCTAGAAGGAGGGTCATTCGGTGTGGACACTTACCGGAGTAGAACTTTTGGTACTTCAGTGTTAGATTGGCATTCAGGATAATGTCTACCAGACCGAATCCCACTTCGTTTCCTACAAGGGAGACTAAAGATTAAGATTAAAGGAGAATTTGACACGATCCGACGAACTTACTTCGTCGGTTGTGGGGTCGACAAGAAAACCACAAAACAAAATAAAAAATTAACCGATATGACCTAAAAGTATCAACGTACGTCCGAAAGAGATCAACACCGTTCGTCTCCACTGAGAGATCAACACCACACGTCCGGAGAGTAACACCACCGAAGAGAATAACACCTCGTGCCCTAGAGCCCACACACCCGAAGTCCTCAACGCCGAGTGTCGGAGATCTCGTGTCCCACGTATCAACACGTACCCAAATCAACGAGGCGCCGTGCACCCTAGAAGGGCCTAGTCCTCGACTTGGGCACAGAGGACGTAACCGTCACCTAAGAAATGGTGACTCGGTGGTCCCTTCGGGGTGGGTTTGACAAGATATAAATATAAAACCCGTGTCGTTAGTCTACATAACTAATAGAGGGGGAGGATAAAGAAGGTCAAGAGGACCCAGGGAACATGTGTATATGAGTCCTGAGAGGGACGTCACTCCCTCGTCCTCTACTTCCCCAATTCACTCCGAGACTTAGTTGTACGTCGCCTCGACCCGGGACAGACCAACGAAAGACACCCTTTCGACGACGACGATTCAGTGAAGTAAAAAATTTTATCTTCATCTTAAATTACACAAACGAAGTCGATCCTCGAGTGAGGGTCCAGTAGAATCGAGTCGGAACGGGTATGAGTAGTATACGACGACGACGACGACGATTCAGTGAAGTCACAGACTGAGACACGCTGGGGTATCTGGCGTCGGGTGGTCCGAGGGAGTAGGGACCCTAAGAGGTCCGTTCTTGTGACCTCACCCAACGGTAAAGGAAGAGGTTACGTACTTTAACTTTTCACTTTCACTTCAGCGAGTCAGCACAGGCTGAGGATCGCTGGGGTACGTGACGTCGGGTGGTCCGAGGAGGCGGGTACCCTAAAAGGTCCGTTCTCACGACCTCACCCCACGGTAACGGAAGAGGCATCCTTTCGACTCCTCTCTGTCTAACGATTCACGTCTCGGACCACACAGACCCAGTCGGAAGTTGAACGATCCGACGGTGACGCACAGAGGAGATACACAAGAGAGACACACATGTCAATGAAAATGGTCTTAAGAGTCCTTTAATGTTTAGTAAATTCTTCCACTTTCACAATCAACGAGTTGACACAGGTTGACAAACACTGGGGCACCTGACATCGGACGGTCTAAGGAGACAGGTACCCTAAGAGGTTCGTTCTTATGACCTCACCCAACGGTAAAGGAAGAGGTCCCCTACAAGGACTGGGTCCTTAGTTTGGGGTCAGAAGACGTAACGTCCACCTATGAAATGGTAGACTCGGTGGTCCCTTAGTAAATATCTCTAACATAGTGAATATGTCTGAGTCTAAAATTTTATATATGTAAATAAAAATAAATAAAATATGTAAATAAACTGACGTTGTTTAGAATTAACGGAGTGTGTCCTAGAAAATCAACACCGTACGCTTGAGAATCAAGGAACTGGTCCCTAGTTTGGGGTCCAGGGGCCGTAACCCTCGTCTCAGAACCGGTGACCTGGTGGTGCCTTCAAGGATCTGAGTCAAAATGATGACACAAAGATTTCAAACCCGGTCGGAAGGAATCCAGACGGAAGACGATCAGACAACATCAAAGGGTTTCCGACCGACGATTACTGGTCTAACAGATCAAAATTTATACCTCTAGAGAGTACGACAGATCCGGTGAGTGAGAAGTGTAAGACAGGGTTCTGACTTGGTGAACGGGGAGAGGACTCTCATACTATGATTGAGAACCCAATATAAGTCCAAGTTTTAAGTGTACGACAGCAAACATGGGAAAAAGGACAGACAAAAACAAAATTCCAGAAAGCACGTATGAACTCGTCCAAAAACATGAACGTCACGTCGAACTAATTTCCTTCCACTGTAAGAAATTGAAATAAGAGAGGATGGGACCGATTGTCTTCACCATCTTTCAATTAACGTCGATGGAGAACGATTGGTCGTGAAAAAAGGACGTCGACTCCGATGATTAGTCGTATGACGGTTATGAGGGATTTAAATGTAATTCCATACGGACTAGGATATGAACTAACATCGGTTTTTAATTTTTTGAATCGTCACCGGTGTCCTGACCTTTTCCAGTCAAAAGTAAGGTTAGGGTTTCTTTCCGTTACGGTTTCTTACGAGTCTGATGGTATGTTAACGTGTGTAGAGTGTACGATCGTTTCATTACGAGTTTTAAGAGGTTCGGTCTGAAGTTGTCATGTACTTGACACTTTAAGGTTTACTAGTTCGACCTACATCTTTTCCGTCTCCTTAGTCTCTAGTTTAACGGGTGTAGGCAACTCAGTGACTTTTTCGTTCTCTTAAGTTCTTTTTGTATATGAAGACGAAAGAACAGATACGGTTTCGGAAACACACGTAGTGTTGTTTGACACCTTTTAAGACTTTCTCTATCCTTATGGTCTGGTGGACTGGACGGAGGGCTCTTTAGACATACGTCCAGTCCTTCGTTGTCAATCTTGACCTGTACTTTGTTGTCTGGACAAGGTTTAGCCCTTTCCGCATGTAGTTCCGACATATAACAGTGGGACGAATAAATTGAAGATACGTCTCATGTAGTACTCTTTGTGAGCCGACCTACTTCGTGTTCGACCTTAGTTCTAAAGACCCTCTTTATAGTTATTGGAGTTTATACGTCTACTGTGGTGGGAATACCGTCTTTCATTTCTTGATTTCTCGGAGGACTACTTTCACTTTCTCCTCTCACTCTTCCAACCGAATTTCGAGTTGTAAGTCCTTTGATTCTATTACCGTAGACCAGGGTAGTGAAGTACCCTTTATCTACCCCTTTGTCACCATTGTCACAGTCTGAAATAAAACCCCCCCGAGGTTTTTAGTGACGTCTACCACTGACGTCGGTACTTTAATTTTCTGCGAACGAGGAACCTTCATTTCAATACTGGTTGGATCTGCCGTATAATTTTTCGTCTCTGTAATGAAACGGTTGTTTCCAGACAGACTAGTTTCGATACCAAAAAGGTCATCGGTACGTATCTACACTCTCAACCTGATATTTCTCTCGATTTATGGTTTCTTAACTACGAAAACTTGACACAACAACCTCGTCTGAGAACTCTCAGGGAACCTGACGTTCCTTTAGGTTGGTCAGGGAGGATATCCTTTATCCTGACTACGACTTCGACATTGAGGTTGTGAAACCGATGTACTACACTTCTTGACTGAGTAAACTTTTCTGGGACTACGAGACTTTCTAACTTCCGTTCTCCTCTTCCCCTGTTGTCTCCTACTCTACCAACCTACCGTAGTGGCTGAGTTACCTGTACTAAAACTCATTTGAGGCCCTCAACCACTACCTACCCCTCCGGACCGTACGACGGCAGGTACCCCAGCGTTTCTCAGTCTGTGCTGACTTACTGACCAGGACTGGGCCACCGTGATCACCCTTTCTCGGACGGACAGTCACGTCCTCTGAAATCTCTGCGTCCCAACTAGGGACCCAACCTTTCCAGGGGACCTCCTCCCGTACCGTTGAGTGAGGGCACAAGAACGGTCCTCTTAGAGTACCTGTCTCCTCAGATCACCTGACACCAGGTACCCCAGCGTTCCTCGACCCGTGCTGACTCCGCTGAATCGTGTCGCGTCGTACGGACTGCGTCAAAGAGGTGTGGACCGGTCTAAACTACAACAGTGACAAAAAAAATAGAAGCAAGTCCGTCGATGCTATCGAGTAACACCAAAATACAAGGGGATTTTCGATTACTACAACTCGTAGAAAAGTACACGAACAAACGGTAGACAAAGAGGAGGAGACTTTACAGACAAGTACAAAAAGTGGGTAAAGGAACTACGTACACAAAAAAGATAACTCAAAACTCTTAAGAAATACATAGGATGCCTCTTCCGTTACCGTGGGGTGAGGTTATGAGAACGGACCGTTTAGGGTACCTGCCTCCTCGGACCACCCGACGTCAGGTACCCCAGCACTTCTCAGCTTGTACTGACTCGCTGAAGTGAAAGTGAAAAGCGAAAGTACATAACCTCTTCCTTTACCTTTGGGTGAGGTCACAAGAACGGACCTCTTAGGGTCCCTGCCCCCTCGGACCACCCGACGGTAGACACCCCAGCGTGTCTCAGCCTGTGTTGACTTCGCTGAATCGTCATACACAGGATCTATGATCAGGAAACAACTTATACATGTANCTCGCTGAAGTGAAAGTGAAAAGTTAAAGTACGTAACCTCTTCCTTTACCTTTGGGTGAGGTCACAAGAACGGACCTCTTAGGGTCCCTGCCCCCTCGGACCACCCGACGGTAGACACCCCAGCGTGTCTCAGCCTGTGCTGACTTCGCTGAATCGTCATACACAGGATCTATGATCAGGAAACAACTTATACATGTAACGTTTATAAAAGAGGACAAGACATCGAACAGACAAGTAGAAGTATACCCAAAAGTGTCTTTTTCAAGAATTTAAAGTACTCCAGGTCAAATGGTTGAAAAAGTATATTACCTAACACGAAATCTATTACTACAGTTCAGATTCTTGTGAACCGAATCGTGATGTAGGAGAAACTTCTGCGTAAAAAGTGGTTCAAACCATGTAAAAGTAAGTAATAAAAAGTTTACGAGAAAGTCGAGATGTCACAAAGAGACCAGGGATAACGTTGATTTTGTCATTCTTACAACTTAAAAAATTTTAATAACAGGGTGTTCATCAACGAACTTCAAGTGATAAAGACTGGAGACAGTAGAAATGACAACTCATATAGGTTACCCAAAAATTTAAAGACAATGATATAAAAAGTCAAGATGTTAAAATCAGATAAAATCAGGAAAAAATTATTGAAGAAAGTAACGATCTAAACGATAAAAAAGTAAATAAAGTTCTCTTAAACAATAACTAATTCGTAAAAATACTAAGACAAAATTTTAGGAACAGACTATTGATGATGGAAACTAAAGAGAACCACACTCGTAGTCGACCAACGGAAAAGAACAAATTCAACATTAAAAGGACCAAGAGCCATGCTACCACTAAGAGTTAACATAGGACCTGTAAAACGGTTAATACAACCATTAGGAGACCTAGGGTAAATTTAGAAAACAAAATCGTCCGTAAATAGGACAGACCCCGAAGGGAGTATCGAGTCAACCATTTCTTAGACGGACGTTGTATCCTCTGGACCCAAACTAGGGACCCAGTCCTTATAGGGGACCTCTTCCTTTACCGTTGGGTGAGGTCATAAGTGCGGACCTTTTAGGGTGCGTGTCTCCTCGGACCACCCGATGTCAGGTACCCCAATGTTCTCAACCTGTACTGAACGTTGATTTGGTGGTGGTGGTGGGACAAACCCAGATCGTACGTCGAAAACCGGATAAAAACACCAGACACCCAGTTACTGGTAAATTAAGGATATCGGAAATACCACAATAAAATCACCCAGACCAAATAGTCACGGGACCGCAAGGGGTACGAAAGACGACCGATTCACTCACCCCGTTCGACGGACCCTTCGGAGAAATCAGGGTACCCGGGGTTAGAGAGGAAACGGGTCTCTATGATTTCGGTGGTCCCTGTGACTGTCCCCATAGGGTGATGTGGGGAGAAGTGGTTCTGAGTGAGTTGTCGGTCCGGACCTCTGGTGGGAGGTGGTTTATTTGGTGGGAAGTAAAATGAAACTCCGTAAGCACTACGTCCGTTCGGTAGCTTTACTTGGCAAGGACCTTTGGAGTTCAGGTTAGTGCCCTACGTACCGTAAAACGACAACAACGAGTAACTTAGTATAACGAATGAGTAGATCTGAACTTCGTTACCTACTTCTCTTGACATTATTAAAACGATAGGTAAAAGAGAGGTCATCGATAGTGTCACGGACTATGTGTCACCCATAAGAATAAATTATTAATTGATAACTTGACCGAAGGGACCACCGAGTCTCCCATTTTCGCAGACGGACGTTACGTCCTCTGAACCCAAGCTAGGGACCCAGTCCTTCTAGGGGACGTCTTCCTTTACCGTTGGGTGAGGTCATGAGAACGGACCTTTAAGGGTATCTGTCTCTTCGGACCATCTGATGTCAGGTACCCCAGTGTTTCTCAGCCTGTGCTGACTCGCTGAAGTGAAAGTGAAAGTAAGGTGACATCGCATGAGAAGATTATCATCTTGTACAAGGAAGAGAAGATAACCCTCTCCCGAAAGGACCACCGAGTCTTACATTTCTTAAGAGGACGTCACGTCCTCTGGGTCCAAGTTAGGGACCGAACTTTTCTAGGGGGTCTCTTCCTTTACCGTTGGGTGAGGTCATAAGACCGGACCTTTTAGGGTACGTGTCTCCTCGGACCGTCCAATGTCAGGCACTCCGACGTCTCAGCCTGTCCTGACTCGCTGACTGTGAGAATGAGTGAGAGATCACCCTTTTATCTCATATGTGTTTGATAATCCATATTTTATTCGATGTTCTTACATAACATGTTGTACCCCCTATATTTAAAATTTTCTTGTTATTTACCTGATATTGAAAATTTTTAACACAGAGAGTTATAACATGTGGATAGTGTATGTCACAATATTTAGTTAATATGAAGTTAATTATCTTTTCATTCATACATTTTTTTTTTAACTGATAAAGTCTATGACCATCCCCACTCTTACTCAGGACCTACACCTTCTTGACGAACAGAAGGGTTCTTGAATGTGGAAACGACTCCTCCTAAGTACCCCTGTATTAATTACCACCACATTCAGTAAGTTTATTTACGACAATTATCTTTCCTTAATTTTACTAGTCGAGACCATCAGGGGTAGTTTCTCTTCAATTAATGAGTAAAGACCCTAGTTCCTTCTGAAATGTGTCCTTCACCAAAATCCGAGTAGACCTTTATTACGTTAGATCATCTGCCATCTAAGGAAGAGACCTCCCATGGGGGGGAAAAAGGACCGAATATAAGAAAAAGGAGTTTCCTCTTTAAGAATGTTTTAGAAGGACAATGATTCCCAGACGAAGGACGTCTTTCAGGACTTATGGTAGGTCACTAAATTCTTATTCTTGGAGAGACCCTACTATCATCTAGGTCGAGACCCACGATTCAGATCTCCCTTTTATACTTGCCTCAAAAGTTGGGTTTATGATAAGATCCCGGAAACCCTCAGAGAAACAAACCCAAATTCGTTACACAAAACCCGAGCATTCATTAGAGTCTACCATCGTCGTAAAGATTAATCTAGAATCAGAACGACTAACATTAAGTAAATTCCCACACTTGTAAGAAAAAAGAGTTAACCTAAGTGTCACAATGACTTAAGAGGTCACTAGTTCTCTTTGGCATATTTGAAGTCATTAAACTAAAAGGTCGACTTCCCGACGATTGAGACAGTTCTTCTCTCTTATATATTGTTTAGGTTAACTTAACAATAAAAGAATATTTTCCCACTGTGTAAAAGTATTTTATAAAACGATTTTCATAATCACAAAACCCCGGTGGAGTGACTAAAAAGTAGTCCTTGAACCAACTTTTCGACCCCTTCTGTTTAGTATAACGAAAAGAAATCTACTAAAGAAATCGTGTCTTTCCAATCCACCGAACGACAAATAGTGTGTCGTCTGGTCCTCGGTCTTAGTAATTGACATAGGATGTACTATATGAATAAAACACCGATCTTTTTTTCTAAATTTTCGGAAACGGGAATCATCATCAATCCCATGAGTGATTGTGAGTGTTTCGCTCCCACACCCTCACCCCTACTTCCTCAATCTTTACTCGTAGAACTCTTTCCGTGTTCTACCTCTTCAACTTCCAACAGACTCCTTTCGTGGTAAAGACCTACGTTAACCATTCCGGTGTGGTAACCCGGAACGGTGGTTTTACTACCCGACATTTGTAGTCTTCTCCGACACTAGGACCCCAGTCCCCACTGGTTATTTCTCGACACCGTCTCCATTGATGTAGCTCCACCAACAACAACAACAACTCCGTGGTTCAACACAGGCTGAGAAACACTGGGGTACCTGACGTCGAGCGGTCCGGAGGGACAGGAAGTGATAGAGGGTCTCGAACGAGTTAGAGTACAGGGAACCCAGTCACTACGGTAGGTTGGTAGAGTAGGAGTCAGTAGGGGGAGAGGAAGACGGAAGTTAGAAAGGGTCGTAGTCCCAGAAAGGGTTACTCAGTCGAGAAACGTAGTCCACCGGTTTCATAACCTCAAACTCGAAGTCGTAGTCAGGAAGGTTACTTATAAGTCCAAACTAAAGGAAATCCTAACTCACCAAACTAGAGGAACGACAGGTTACCTGAGAATTCTCAGAAGAGGTCGTGGTGTCAAACTTTCGTAGTTAAAAAACAGTGAGTCGGAAGAAATATCAGGTTGAACCCAATTTGTAGAGGTCCGGAAAGGAAGGAAAGGGACTTCATTAAAAATAGGTTAATAGAAGTCGTCTCGAACAACCCTAACTTTGTAAATTACAGAAATGGAATCGTAGTCGAGAGTAGAAGAGAAACAACACGATGAATAGGACTGAAGAGGACTTTATCTGGTATCAGAAAAAACCCTGTTCCTGGTTTCGAATGTCTAACATAGGGGTATCCCAAGACGTGTTAAGGAGATGTTCAATCCTTCAGTCATCCATAGAAAACTATCATAAAGTAAATTGCATCTGTATTTCCTACTGGTAACACAAGTAGAGGTCCAATCCCGTTAAGGGTAAGAATTTAATAATAAATGAATAAACAGACACAACCCAGAGTTAAATACAGTACACCCGAGAATCAACGTCGCACACTCTAGATCAAGGGGTTGGTCCCTAGCTTGGGACCGGGACAGACAACCCTCACTCGGTAGAATTGGTGACCCGGTAAGTCCCTTCAGAGATTAAGGGTGAGAAACTCCTGACTACAATAGTCGCATCCGTGGTCTCGACACGGAAGTGAAACTCTAAGGTGGACTATCCGGTGCATCTCGGTCACTCAGAAACAGAATCTGGAAACCGTAAACTCTGTTCCTCCTTTTTCTGTAATCTCAAAGCACGGTCACCTTTGGATAACGATCTTCTCTCACTCCAAGTGTTTGAGGGACCAAGGACACACTCCGTCTGTGAGACGAACAGGGAGTTCTCACTATGAAAGGTAAGTATAGGTGACAGTGTATGGTGTCAAGGGACGGTCGTAGTCGACTGCTAAGGAACTCACGTACTTTTTACTCTAAGGTCAGATCTCTACTAGTATTTGGATGTTGGGTCAAGACAAGTCACTGTTAGTATTTGAGTCAAGACAGATTACTCTGCATCATCCTTCAGACGACTCCCAGAAGACATTTCATATATAACGAGAAACTCTTTTACTCTTGTCTATTCCAAAGAGAGACGGGAGCGGTGGTAGACGACGGTAGGAATGGGAGACGAAGGACGGAAATTGACCTCTCGGACCAGAATTCCGTCGATACAACACTGGTACTCCGTTAGTTCGTGTCCTCACTGACCGTGTCTCAGACCACTTTACTTTCCTACTCTTCTTAGGCGGAAGAACTACTGTAACAATTCACCGACTTGGTCTGAACCTGATAGACCTTACAACAAAACAACCTCTTAATTTACAGGAAAAAAGACTTCGATGAGAACCACTCTAAATCCAACAAACGTTATGTTACATAGGATTCCTATCTGGGATACTGGGTCTAGAAGGACCTTAAAGTAAACTAAGTGATTATGTGAAGGATATCTACGAAAAAGTGGAAACCCATTGGTCTCATTTAAAGATAAAACACTTTGGTTTCTTCGTAATTGAAGAATATAGTCGAATAATTTGATAATGGATCCGAAAAACGTTTTATGAATTCCCAAAAAAAGGAATATAGTATCCTCCTTCAGTCCTTTTTACTAGTAGGTTTACGTCTCTCGTAAACAAAGGAGACGAAGGAACTCACACAAGGAGACGTAAAACTGTATTGAGACCTACTTTCGTTATTAGTTGAGTTTTTGATGACAACGACAATACGAGAATCGAAACTCTCTCTTAACGTTTCCTCTCTACTCTCTTAAGTTCGAATCGAATTACTTTCTATCTACGAGAACGATCATTGGATCTTACACTAAACTTGAATTGGTAAAATACAATGGACCCCACTCTCATTTCAAATCTATTTTTATGCATCGTCTGTCGTAAAGTTTAGCCGTATAGAGGAAAAGTTTCTCTATTTTATTATAAAGCATTTTCGACGTTTCTGTAAGTACAGGAAACTGGTTCGTTAAGGTACGATCTCTTAAAAAGGATTCCTTTATAAAACTGTCTACATCCTGTCTACAAAGATAGACATTATCCCTTTTTTTTATGACTTTTTCCTTTTGTAATTGATAAGTTGTTATTCTTCTATCACATCAATTAATGTCATATAGTTGTTCTCCTTGACGTCAGGTTGGTAATCTATATATGATTAATACATTTGTTCCATTCTTATATCTTTTACACTAAAAAATTTTTTTGTGTCGTGTATCACTGTACATTCGATACTAACACTTATATCTATTCTAGACCTTCCATATACTTTTTTAATTTATCAAAAACCTTAATTTACCTTGACTCCTACTAAAGAAAGTAAAAAAAAGTCACAATAAGATTAAGCACAAAATAAGAAGTACGGTTCCGAACCCAGTACGGTTCTAGTAGTGAACACGTACCTTTTTTTTAAAAGGGAGAGAGGTTTGGAGTACCCCTGAATTCTTAAAAGAATAAGACACAAGAATACGACTCATTAGACTCGTTACCTTTTGAGAACTCATCAGACATCGACTCTTGACTGTCCGGGTGGTAGTATTTACTAAACTTACATGTTTTGTTCAAGAGGTTCCGGAATCGTCCTAACTACTGTATACCAAATTCCCCATAGTCTCACCGGATGCAAGAAGCACTAGGGATTAAAGAGGGATACCAGATGACCCGCCGATAAGCAGAGAAAGGAACCTTTCAAAAGACTCGGAGTCTTCAAGAGGAGATCCGGAAGACTTCAGCTACGTAAACCGACTCCAGCACAAGTTCCTGTATGGTGCATATAACGGACCTTTTCTAGAGTGATTTTATCAAGGAGGATGATCTTACATTGTCAGGAGAAGAACGTTTCTTACCTTAATCGTATTATCGTTGTAGGTCTTTTGTGAAGGTAAACCAGGAAGACAATCCTCTACGATCGTATACTACGTCTCTTCCGTTGCCGTGGGGGGAGGTCGCGAGAACGGACCGTTTAGGGTACCTACCTCCTCGGACCACCCGACGTCAGGTACCCCAGCGATCCTCATCCTATGTTGACTTGCTGAAGTGAAAGTGAAAAGTGAAAATACGTAACCTCTTCCTTTACCGTTGGGTGAGGTCACAAGAACGGACCTCTTAAGGTCCCTGCCGCCTCGGACCACCCGAGGGCAGACACCCCAGCGTGTCTCAACCTGTGCTGACTTCACTGAATCGTCGTCGTCGTCGTCGTATACTACTCATACCCGTTCCGACCCGATTCTACTGGACCCTCACTCGAGAATCGACTTCGTTTGTGTAATTTAAGATGAAGATAAAAAATTTTTACTCAAATAAATAAACTAAAACGGCCCAGAGGTAACGATACGTCCGAAAAGAGATCGACGTCCCTCGTCCCCGACGAGAGGCCGACACCACGTACTCGAGGCGCCACGTCACCCAGTAGAACAACGTCTCGTGCCCAAGATCCCGTGTGTCTGAAGTCACCAACACCGAGTCCCCGAGTCAACAACGTCAAGGACCCGAGCTCTCGTGTCCGAGTCATCAACACCACGTGTCTGAATCAAAAAGACACCGCACACCCTAGGAGGGGTAGTCTCTAGGTTGGACACAGAAGACGGAACCGTCCACCTAAGAAATGGTGACCCTTGGTGGTCCCTTCGGGGAAGAAGGTATAAATAAACATTTAGGTTTATTCTTTTGTGAGATAATATTGTCAGGGAAAGTCACCATTCTTACCTGGAGACAATCTTCCTTTGTACGGAAGTCGTCTCTACTTATGTCGGGACCTCTCTTTGGAACCAGAATACTCATTCTTCAGACCACAGGGTCGGTGTTCTTTCATTCAACGGAAAACCCCGACACTCTGTCTCGTCACAGGTATATCTGTGTATACGGACTCCACATCACCAAGAACCGTGAACCTTTACACCCCCTCTTAAACATTCCAATCTTATTGACCCTCTATAATGAGTTCAAGCACTCGTTCCCGAGTCTGATGATTAGAGGATATCACAACATCTGACAGAACTTGTCACTTCTTAGTAGAAGGTATTTTAAGGTTATTACGAGGACATCCTTTTGGGACCTTCTAGTTTCGACCCTTATTAGTACTTCTATCAGTAGTCTTTACGTTTCTCATCCCTTCTGATATCTTCTTTTCGGATACAGAGAGCTCACGACTCAAAACAAAACTACCATTACTCAGTTGTCAAGTCCTTACATAGATCATATAATACTTACGAAATAGCCTCTAGGAGTATGTAGTAATAGAGTCCTTTTTGGTCGACAAAACTTTAAGAGGTCAATCTACGTAACATTTCCCCCACTGTAACCCTCTAACAAAACTCTCTCCTCGAATGTTTTTAGTCCAAAACTTTTATATATGGACGACCTTTAAAATGGTTGGAAATATTAACAAGAGTCGAAAGATTAAAGTGGAACTGAGGACCCTACCTTTGAGACTACTGTCTCTTATAAGTTTTTACTCTAATTCATTCTTATGAAAAATGAATCTAAAAGGTGTAACTCGGATTGAGAAAGACTTTTGATAGGTTTTAAAAAACCGGACTATATATAAAAAAGGTTAGACCCCTATCAAGGCAAACACGATTATACAAATCGGTACGTCGTACTATCTGAAAATTAATTTAGATAACGTACTACTCGACTGACTCGTAATCCTTCAAAGACATTGTGCAGAAGTAGATAATCGAAGTACGTTTACAGAAAGAAGTCAGTGTCTTGACATCAATACAAATGAGTTGGACATCAAAATCCCAAATTGAAATTAGAGGAAAAGGGATACTGACGAATAAGTAATAATATCTCCTAATTATATTCCCTTCCGAGTCAGATCATCACTAGGAAGGAAGTAACGTAAGACATCTTCCCCTTTTTTTATTTGACTTCGTGTCAAGTCAAGTCAGCGAGTCAGACAGGTTGAGAAACACTGTGGTACCTCACGTCGTACGGTCCGGAGGGACAGGTAGTGGTCGAGGGCTTACGAGTTTGAGAACAGGAAGCTCAACCACTACGGTAATTTGGTAAAGTAGGAGACAGCAGGGGAAGAGGAGGACGGATGTTAGAAAGGGCCGTAGTCCCAGAAAAGGTTATTCAGGTAAGAGGCGTAGTCCACCGGTTTCATAACCTCAGAGTCGAAGTCGTAGTCAGGAAGGTTACTTATAAATCCTGACTAAAGGAAATCCTAACTGACTAAACTAGAGGAACGACAGGTTCCCTGAGAATTCAGAAAAGATTGTGATGTCAAGTTTTTATAGTTAAGAAGCCGTGAGTAGAAAGAAATACCAGGTTGAGAGTGTAGGTAAGGTGTGTACTGATGACCTTTTTAGTATCGAAACTGATCTGTCTGGAAACAGCCGTTTCATTATAGAGACGAAGATTTATACGATAGATCTAAACAGTATTTAAAAGGTTCCTCGTTCGTAGAAAATTAAGGGACCAACTTCGTATGGTGGGTACTTTGATTCCTGTTCACTTGTATGACGTTTCCCTTTAAAATATTTGAATAAAAGTCAGAACAGATGTCTGAAGATTATATAAACTTTCATGTTGGGATTTAGATCAAAAAGGGTGTAGTCTCTAAAATTAAAGGGAATTTCTTTTTTACTTATACGGGGTAAAGAGAAAGAGAGAGAATATTTTTTCCTAAGATCACGAAACCGATCAAGAATTACAGTAAAACAAGAGACTCACGAAAAAGAACTGAGTAGAACTCATTGTCTTGGGTCACTTCTTCATTGAAATTGTAGAAATATGTGAAAGAGTGGGGAAGAGAAGAGAGGAACGTACAGACGGTACAACGAGAACCGTTTCAATGGTCCTGTCAATGACGATTCAATGGCCTCTCTGCTCCACCCCTAGAATCCAACCGGGACCCAGTAGAAGGATCCACCGAAAATCCTCGGACTTGAAGGTGACGTGACTCTCCTCTTTTGGAGAGATCCCTGACCTCCCTTTGTTCTATTTTCTCACAAATAGAATCAAAGGTCTAGTTTTGCCCTTGGACTAGAAACCAGAACAAAAAATTGTGAGGGATTGGATTCCTTAGGAAGAACATAGGTCTCCGTAAGGGAGGTCTCGTCTTCTGACGAGTGTCGGACCCACCGGTCGCCTCGAAGGAGGCCCACTCTCCGAGATTTTCGTTCCCTCGCCGGTCCTGTCCTCCCGTCCACTCGCAAGACACAAGTAAGAAGAAGGACTGTGGCGGGTCCCAGGAGTCGACCCTCGAAGTCAACCCTCCCGACTACCTTTGTTAAGAGAGAAAACACAATAAAAATTTACTCTCCTTATACTAATATCATAAAATGAGAGCTAGGAGTAAAACCGGAATAAGGAGTTCGTACGATAAGAAAAGGGCTGTCTATAGTGAGTGAATTTTTCCCAAATATTACTTCCAGAGAATTCTTTTGTAACGTTCCGTCAGTCCTTTCTGTTGTAAAAGGGGGAAGACACTTTAAGATCACCTCCGAATAGTGTTCGACAAAGAGGACGGAATTTACGGGTGACGAAAGAGCAGACAAGTCTCTTGACGACTATTTAAAAGTTGGGAGGCCCTATTTTGGAAGGGACTTTCGTAGACGGAAAAGAAGGGGTCGAAAATACGGGAGAGTCACGTAGTACATTGTGTGGGACCACCTTTACTTGAAAATAATTTTGTAGCGCGAGATTCGTCCAGTGTCCGTTCGACGAGTGATCCGAAACAAGGAAGACGCTGTCTTATCTATCCGTCAGTCCAGATACATTAGGTGCACAGAAAGACACTACCATAGATCTCTCTTAAAACTTGAAGTCCAAAGATCCTTCTACTGTTACTGTTGTTGTTGAGATGAATCAAATGCACTACTTACTTTTGGTAAAAGTAAACTGATATCTGAATTGACCCCAAAGGGTCCACCGTGATCACCATTTCTTAGACGGGAGGTCGTGTCTTCTGAGTTCTCTCTACTCAAGCTAGGGACCGAGACCTTCTAGGGGACCTCCTCCTTTTACCGTTGGGTGAGGTCATAAAAACGGACCTCTTAAGGTACCCGTCTCCGCGGACCACCCGATGTATGTCGGGTACCTTAACGTTTCTCGGTCTGTACTGACTCGTTGACTCGCGTGTCGTGTGTCTGGATTAAATTTAGAAAAACAACCTCAAAGACAACCCTATCATCGTCACCAAATTGAGGGTAGATACGGGGGAGAGGGGCGTTGACAATATCCCAGATCTTCGGACCTCTGTTGTAAAAGGTTTAAAGAAACAGTAATCCACAGATCAAATCCAAGGTCTTTACCCTCGGGGGAAACTCTAAATCTTGTATTGGTTTCCTCTTCGATAGTGACTAAGTCGTCAACACCTGTTTGTACAGTCCAGATCGTTCCGTGTCTGTGCTCCGAAACGGTCTTCAAAGATCCATAAGAAAACTTTTAGTGGGTGACACCATGTCATCCTTCGACTCTAGTAGCCGAGTCTAAACAAGACTAGGAACCTGAAGGATACTCCTCGACGGGACTAGAAACAAGACGAGGCGGTAATACCATCAAAACGTAATTCTATTCCCAAGATTAAGAGACTTAATTTAGGGGAGGACGAACTTTATGGATGTCACCACAGACAAAGGTGAAGATATGAGACTGACTATGTTAGATATATTAGCTAATATTTTCTATTTCCGACATCCCACTTAGAAACTATACTCTAAAACCAATGACAATTAGTTCCAAGTCTACTAATTTTGTTCAATAAAAAAAAAGAGTACGGTGGGTTTGTGACAAGTAGGAGAAAACATACAAAGCAAGGACAAGACAGAAGATGAACATAACACTAAACGAAAGGTATTTTCTCGAGAAAATGAGAATATACAATGTTACCAAACTTGTGTCATCCAGGTGTCATAAATAAACAACTTAATTTTATTCGATATGACTACGGGACCGAAATGTAAGTAAAATCTATGTTATAAACCATCGACGTACCGTTTTTCCCCCCCAATGAGATGAAGGTCTTGTAACACGTTTTACAGATTACTAACGTATGTGGTTCCTTGTCAAGTAGGGAGTCACACTTATTACAACTTAGTGACGGATAAACAAGAACGTTCATCAGTAAATGAACCATTTATAAATAACTAGTGGATAATACACAGTCCTTAGTAAGATTCATGACCCTGTGTACTCCCTTGTTTTGTTCGTCTTTAGAGGCGGGATAAGTAGAGGGACGAAACTAAACTAGAACTTTGGACTCTGGCCTACGACGAAGGGAACAAAGAAACACAATTCACAGAGTAACACTGTCACTGTTAATAAGGCCACCCTACTAGTCATAGAGACTACCGTCCGGGTTTACCTTTTGACTAAGAGGTGTAACCCTCCCTCGCGTCTCAGGTTCCGGGACAGACACTTGGAATAGAAGGACCCTGAGAGATTAGGTCCCCACTGTGAGGGACAGAACGATTCACCGTAGTGTGCGTATACACCTCGGTCAAGGAAGGACACACTTTTAAGTCTGAAGGGGAGAAATAATTATCGTCAATTCGTGTTACAGAGGAGTTCGGAACCGTTCAAGTAACAAGACAACCCTAACTACTGTGAATCATCGTGGTGAGAGTAAGTTCAGACAAGAACGGTTACCAAATATCATAAAGAGAACAACAAATCTAAATCTGTAGTTTATCAGACCTCTCCAAAGGATAAGATATACAACAAAAACCGTATAAAGGAGTTTCTTCCGAAGTAATAGAAACGAGTGTACGATGGAGACTCACTAAAGACCTTACTCTGACTGAGTACCGAATACTGATTCAAACCATCATTAAAGGAGATTTTTCCTATTAAGATGTCAAATAAGATTGTGTAATACATTTGTAAGACTTTATAAATCATTGTATGGACACCCAGTTTCTACATAACTGAAGTACATAACACAACCAGTTTTTCAAGCAAACTCAAAAGAGGATGTTACCCATACCTTTTTTAGGTTTGGTTGAAAAAACGGTTGGGTTATATATATACATACAGGAAGAATCATTTAAATCATGTTTCCCTCTTAAGTGGACGGATAGTGAATCCCATTGAAATGATTTCCTCCGACTTCGAAAGTGACATAAGTACCACTAGGGTTTCTTACCGATCTTCCTTTGGTCCCTGGTAATCACCAAGACCAACTACCTCTCAGAGTCCGGTGACTCTATCCTGAAAATTGAACTAAGTCCGAGACAAAGGACGGAATGTGCCTTTCCCACAATGAGACTGGTAACGTCCCGTACCGACCTTCACCCACGTCAGTCTAGAGGACTACTACGGTTCTGTCATCACCCCCAGGTCCGTTACCGTGACGGATAAAGATCGGATTTTCCGTAAACCCGTCGACCCGAAACTGAGACATGTTTTCTTGGACACTAATTTAGTATCGTACCCGATCGACTTGAGTGTAAAAACTCTAAATCCGGTTAGTCATGTCGTACCTAAGGGGCGAGGTTCTCCTACCTTTTGGATACGAAGGTCTAAGAATAAGAGATACAGGTATATACTTCTATCTTTCATCACTCAGTCCGGTTTACCTAAAATGTCCCACAGGGAAGAAAAACCAACGGACGTATGTCTTCGTCAGGCTCAACCTGACTTCTTTCTGTTTTTTAACACGTCCCCCATCTCTCTCCTTTTTTACTCTTTTTCCTTTTCTCACCCCTTCTGAAAGCCTAGTCAATAGTTTTTATATACTCCTCACCTTTATTGACCAAGGGATGAAAATTTATTACGGATACACAACAGAATTGTTGTTGTTTGATCCTTTAAGTCTCGATTAAAATTATAGAAAAGGTGGGTTCGGATAAATTTTACACACTTTTTGGGTTTGGTTGTTTGTTTGGAGGATTCCACCGGTTAGTCAGAGGAGACAGGAACCTTAAGAGGTCCGTTCTTATGACCTCACCCAGTGGTAAGGAGAGAGGTCCGCTAGAGGGGTTGGGTCCCCAGCTTGGGGCCCAGCGGACGTAACGTCCGTCTAAGAAATGACGGATCGGTGGTGTCTCCGGGTAAATTTTACAGGACTTTTTGGGTTTGGTCATTCGTTTGGAGTATCCCGTCTTGGGCCTCTCTTTTCAATTAAAATGACTTACAGTTTATTTTTATTATTATGATAAAAGAAAAGAAAATTTGGATCCTCCTATTTCAAGGTTCGGACTCCGTGTCAATCTTTCTCTTTCTACTACGAATTACCAACAAGAGAGGAAACATCGTATAGAGATGAAATTAGGTCGGACAATTGTAAATAAATTTACCTTCTACCATACATTTATGTGATTTATATCCTTCCGTTTCGACCCCTACAAGGTCAAAACGTTTTCACCACCCCTTTACCGGTACCTCACGGGACCGGTCTTGTAAGGTCGAGACAACCGACTGGGTCCCCGGCAGGACGTTTCTGTAGGATTCGTTTATAAAAAAGTCAATTACCCGTGTTAATGACTTTAAAGTGTGTCGTGAAGTTAAAACGAGACATCAAGTTAAAGGGAAGGTGCAAGTTATAAGTTGGAAAATTTTCTGTGTAAAGGTCTCGATTTAACCGTAATCGTTCGAAACTTTTAAAGATGGTTTACTCACCTTTGTCCGACACTTAAAGAAGGGAAAAGGTAAAGAAAAAGAGGTCTAGGAAGACAGGATCAAATCCGTTACACACTCCAGTCCTTTTATCCACCCTAGACCTTCGTCCTTCTCCCTTCCCCCAAGTATATATAATAGTCTTTAGTCTTAAAAAAAAAAAACCTATTTTAGAGTAGTCCCTCCTCGGTGTTTAAAATGTATACTCAACTGGATAGAAATCATATAAATAGTTTAATAGAAGAAATAAATATGACTCTAATAAAGATGGTTTTAATAAAGGTGGTTCTTTTTAAACTCCTCTAATATTGATATTAGTATATGTTACTTGTCCTATTATTCCAGTCTTTCCTTTAAATTTTCAGTATATACGTCCGTCTCTCTTCTTTGGGTATTGCCTGGTAATTGAATATAAGCTTAGAAATCTCATTGGTTTCGTTTTCTTCTTTATATTCGTACATTAACAACTCACTCCAGAACGTCAAATGGGCCGAGACACAAATCTGTGTCTTTTCGTGAGTTTATTACGTATTATTACAGGTTGTTATCATGGAAACCATAGAAGTGACACCTCTTTTAAATCACTACTAATCGAAATAATACTGATATCAATTGACACTAAAAGTTTTGTACGTAATTCGTTTTCAGTCCAGGGCACCAATCCCGAGGTATGAAGATGACTTCGTCCGTGCCCTGACTAGGGGCTAGTCCCTTGATTCCAGCGTGTACGACGTCCCAACCGGGGTTAAAAAAATACAGTGTAGATCCCTCAATATCTGAGAAATATTTTGTATAGATTCCTATACGTTTCCACGACGGTGGTATACATTGACTCCGGTCTCCGGAGGAATAGTTCCCTGGAAGATCAGGGAAAAGATCGGGGACTGAGTCATGAAAAGGTGAGGAACAGGAGACGGGTGGGGTGGGGTCCTGAAGGGACCGACCCTGTGTTGGCCGGTTAGACATGATTAAGTAGAGTGGGACGGACCTCGACGAGGCCCTCCCTTTTACTTTGTGACTCTCTCGGTCACGAAAAAGGATAAACGGAGAACTAATGTGATAACGGCAACTCACGTATTTCGGAATTGACAAGTAGAGACAAACCGGGCAACAGAATTGACTGGTGGAATTATTGACCGTCGAGCTGAAAGAGGTCAAGTCGAGGACTGTCATTGATCTATAGTTTGGCTCCTTGTCTCTGTTTTAAATACCAAGAAGCCCAACTTACCTATAAATAAGTCCTGTCAGTAGAAGGGACCTAAAGTCTCAAGTAGCACTCCCCTTGACTTTTCGTAGTACGAAAGTACCTGTCCTGCGTCTTACTCTACGGTCTCAGGACCCAAGATTTTACACGGAACGAGACATTAGACCCGTGTGTTGTAGTAGGTTTACAAGACCCAAAATCAAAAGCTTTGATACTTCACTCCTTGAGGCCTGTCCCCCTAAAACTTCTACGGAAAGTGACACTACGAGTGGTCTCGGTAGTGGAGAAGTAAGGAACTACATCCAGTCTCACGGGTAGTGAGTGGAAACACCCTACACCCTCACTACCACCCTCCTTCAATTCCGTTCGGAAATCCTTGTTCATGGGACCGTAGGGAACACCGAGTCGACCATTTCTTAGACGGGCGTTACGCCCTCTGGACCCAAGTTAGGGACCAAACCCTTCTAGGAGACCTCTTCCCTTTCAGATGGGTGAGGTTCTAAGACCGGACTTCTTAAGATACCTGACATATCAGGTACCCCAACGTTTCTCAGTCTGTGTTGACTCACTGAAAGTGAGTGAGTGAGTGGGACAGGATCTAACGATGACCCCTCGAGAGTCAAAATCCATTCTAAGATCCCCCTGAAGAGATCTCCAGGTCCCAAACTCTGAAGTGGAAAGTTACGTCCCCAACATTCAAGTTAGGGACCAGGTCCTCGACTCTAGGGTGTACAGAATACCGGTTTATGTTTTCTTGTATTCTCTTCGTCATAACATTGTTTAAGTCATTTCTGAAATTTTTACTAAGTGTAGGTTTTTTTGAAAATTTTTAACTATAAAAGAGACTGATGTTTACATTAAACCTTAAAATATTAAAAACGTATAAAAGATCTCGTCTCTTGCGGTACCAAAGTAAAATCCAGTCGAAATCTACACACGGATCTGTAAACCATTTATTATGAAGAGACAAATATCTGCATCCCCTCATGAATAACATCATAAATGATTTATAACCCAACTGGTTTTTTAAGGTATTGTAACATATCATTTGCACTTCTTCTAAAAACCGGTTGGGATATCTAAAATTTATTTGTACCCACAACATCCGACTTAAATAGAGGAAGGTTTTAAGGATACAACTTTGGAATTGGGGGTTACACTAACATAAACTCTTACTCCGAACAAATTTCTCCATTAATTCTAATTTACTTCAGTAGTTTCACCCCGGGATTAGGATATCCTACCACAGGAATATTCTTTATTCTAGAGTGACCGTCAGAAAGAGAGAGATGGACACGTGTCTCTACTCCGGTACACTCCTGTGTCACCGACAGATGTTCGGTCCTTCTCTCTAGAATGGTCTTTAGTTGGGACTACTGTGGAACTAGAACCTAAAGGTCTGAGGTCTTACCACTCTTTTAGTCACAGATAACAAATTCGGTGGGACAGACACTATAAAATAATAAATTCGGGTTCGTCTGATCATGTTACTCCCTTTTTTAGTAGATATATTTTGAATAACAGACTTTTACTTCGGTTGTTTTTTATACCGTACTATAACTCGCTAACTACCTGATATTCTTTTCTGATAGGTAAACTGGAACTGTAACCTTTTCTAAGGAAGTTTGTAGTGTCGAATAACTGTATCCTAATACAAAGTGAGACACACACAAGTCATTGTGGGAAACAAGACGACTCTTGTCGTAAAAGAAATGGTATTATAAAATAAACAAGTATTGACAAAAGGTCAAAAGTACTCAATTGGAAATCTATCTCGAATCATACTACCGCACATATGTGTAAACATTTGATGTATTTTATTTTTACATTCAAAGTTATCATATTTTATCTCGATCATTCGACCTTCCACCATATTCTTCTCCCAATCTCGTTTTACCTCCCTCTATTAAGGAGTAAAATATTTAATCTCTCAACTTTTTCTTACTTTAGTACGGTAAACGTCATCGTGCCTATCTGGATCTCTAACAGTATGACTCACTTCACTCAGTCTCTTCTTGATAGGATACTGTAGGGAATATACACTTGAGATTTTTCTTTACTATGTTTACTTGAATAAATGTTTTGTCTTTGTCTGAGTGTCTGAATCTCTTACTTGAATACCAATGATCCCTTCTTCCTACCCCTATTCCCTATCAATTCCTCGAACCCCCACGTGTAACGATATAAATTTTGTCTATTAGTTGTTTTTGGACGATATATCGTGTCTCTTGTGACAAGTTACAATATACCGACGGACCTACCCTCCCCTTAAACCCCTTCCTACCTATGTACATATACATACCGAATCAGGGAAACGGCAGGTAGACTTTGATAGTGTTGTAACAATTAGTCGATAAGAGGTTATAATTTTTTTTAATTTTTTTTAAAAAAAATTAATCTCCCAACTCGTTAAGGTAGACTCCATCCACCTAATCCTTTATCTTCTGCGTAAAGAAAATTTCAATGTTTTTAGTGGTCATCATCTTGATGATATATTTACCAGTTGTTCAAGGACCTCCCTTTCCTCGATCAACACAATAAATACTTTAGTCTAGTTATTGATGAACCTTTTGACTGTATAATCCTTTGTCTTCATATCGATGTAACAAACCTTGATTTTAGCGTTAGTATTCATCCACCATAACCTTATGGATGGTCACCTCGGGGAAAAAGGGTAGGTCAAAGACTTACTTAATCTCTTATTCATTCCGTTCCTTATTCCAACTACCCTCTAAGTCCGAATGAACTACTAATCATTTCCGATTGAACCTCATTTACTGAGAGAGACCTTCCGAACAAATTACGTGAGGTCCTTCCCCTTGAAAAAGGTCCTTAGTATTTTTACGACCTGGTCCCGTCGGGAAGGGTGTAACACCCTTCTCGGGGGGTGGGGCCTTTTCAAGGTCGGGGTCCTCTTTCTTTCTTTCTTCCTTCGACTCGGTCTGTGAGTGGTAAATAAAAAGAGGTTAAAGGGTGAGGCTAGTTCGGTAATTTTTTTTTTAAAAAAAAAATTTAAATAGATACCAACACAACCCAGAGTCACCCCAGTAACAAGTAACGTCGTACACCGGGGTTCTGTGCAACTTAGAATCAAGGGACCGTTCTCTGACTTGGACGTGAAGGATGTAACCTTCCGTCTAAGAATCGGAGATCTGGTGGTCCCTTCAGGGTCTAATTCGGTAAGAAATTTACTTGAAGTACCCTCTTACTTTTCTCCGGTTCTAACTGTGTATACCTTCCTTGAAGTTCTACTCCCTTTAAAAGAGGAATTGTCAATGGACATCCCTTTAACTTGTACATGACTCACATCACACCTGACACCTTCTTAAAGTGAAAAGTAATATACCCTCTTTACCGTCATCCTTCACTGGCTAAAACTAACGATGAAACGGAGAGGAAGTAGAGGGACCACTAAAACCAACTTGGTGGACTCTTCTCAACTACTTTAATTTCTTCTTTCCTCGTTTATGGTCGAGCATTATGTTAATTCAGTCAAGAGGACCTATAAACAGAAGTTGGAAGTAGGAGAGATTGTACCTCCGATGTAGAGATCGATGCAGACAACGACGACGACGACGACGATTCAGTGAAGTCAGCACAGGTTGAGACACGCTGGGGTGTCTGCCGTCGGGTGGTCCGAGGGGGTAGGGACCCTAAGAGGTCCGTTCTTGTGACCTCACCCAACGGTAAAGGAAGAGGTTACGTACTTTCACTTTTCACTTTCACTTCAGCGAGTCAGCAAAGGCTGAGGATCTCTGGGGTACCTGACGTCGGATGGTCCGAGGAGGTGGGTACCCTAAAAGGTCCGTTCTCATGACCTCACCTCACGGTAACGGAAGAGGCTCAATGAAGACAACTCAATGGAAATAAAGGAAGTAATTCTACATCCGTAATCTATCTGTAGAGTCGGTGAGAGAAGACGAACACCCTATGTGTTATCGGAACAAAAGAAAAGAAGGTACACTTAGTTAAGATTGTTCTACTCTCAAGTCCCTCCTGGAAGACCGGGACTCTAATCTGACTCCACCCGACGAGGGTTGACATGACCAAACTAGGAACGGGTGGTTAGAAGTGAGACGAATGAGGAGAGTAAGATAACGTGACTCTTGTGTAAAGAGATTGGGAGTTTTGATTCGTACAGAAGTAGGAGGTAACGATCCACGGGCTCTTGAACCGTCAATGTGATAGAACTAGACCCACCATCAATGTGTCCTTTATTACATACACTCTTACATAACTTGACATATGAATTCCGATCATGTGAAATAAGTTAAACATATGTACACAAAATGAAGTTGACCCTTTTTTTGTTTTGTTTTTTTTTGGGATCGGAATTTAAAGAACTGTCAAAGATAGCGACGGGTTTTGACCGTATTCTTGCCGGGACCGGGAGGGACGATCTACAAATAATACCGTCGAGAAACTTCCACCCCGAAAGACTTGAGAGGTATTAGACGGTCACAAAGAGTCAGAAAATTTGTAAAGAAAACGAGTTCTGAATGACTTGCCAAAGTTCCGTGTTAACCAAAAGAAGAAATTGTCTAGAAAATTTGATTCTGTGTTTTAGATATTCAGTATTTTTTCATAGTGATGTAAAACGATGTAATTTTTTTAGTTGTACACACACTGTTTTTGTGGTATTCTATTTCTAAACCTACTTTTCTAATTATACCTTTTTCGTTAGTGTTGAGTTTAGTGTCTGTTTCCTGATACAGGGAGTATATTTCAAGACTAGTCAAATATTTTTTGGGTCATCTTTTCACCCGTTATCTACACTTACTTTGTAAGGTATTACATATTCTGTGGTTCGTGTACTTGTCTACGAATTGGAGTGAGTCCTCCATTTACTCTTTACTTTTACCTTTGGTGTCGTTCTGTAGTAACAAGTTCGATAGTCTGGTCTATGTTAGTTTTTCAATCTACAACCTTTCGGATCCTCTTTGTCCGGGGTAGCACGTCACGAACCCTTCCTTCTAAAGGGTTGAGAATATCTCCCAGTAACTTGTCATGGATAAGTGTTACTGTTTACGTACACAGGAAACTCGGGTATCAAGGTAAAAATCCTTAAATCTACCGTCCGTTTTACCACGGACAAGTTCCATTGTAATAACAAATACGATCATCTGATGACTTTTATTGGATTTACAATTACTTATCTTCAGATCAATTTATTTACTACGAATGGTATCTTATGATCCGTCGGTATTTTTACTTTCGAAAAAAAATTATCAAATTTTTAGACTCAATAATAATTCAATTTTTTTGTTGTTACCATCTTGTTACACTCTTCCGCGATTATAAACACATTTCTTCCTTTACGCACTTACTTACTCCCCTGTTCAGGTCTAGACAGATCTGACACAAAACCCCTTAATCCCTCCAGCTCCAATTATCCCTCTCTGTTACTTCACCAGTTCTGAACACCACAAAACAGAGACGAGAGGACGGTTGGGAAAAAACCAAGAATCTAGAAGTAAGAAAAGGAATTGTGACGGGAAGTTGGGGTCACGAGTCCCAGGACGGGGTCGAGAGTCGTGTCGGGTAGAAAGGTGTTTGTGTCGGTCTCAATTACAATCACTTGACATCATCTTAGGAAGACCAACATTCACTTAAAATCGTCTCCCGGGTGTTCTGCACCTATGGAGGGTAGGAAAGATATCACCGTGGAAATTTTCACAATCAACGAGTTAGCACAGACTGAGAAACATTGGGGTACCTGACATCGGGTGTTCCGAGGAGACAGGTACCCTAAGAAGTACGTTCTTATGACTTCACCCAATGGTAAAGGATGAGAACCCCTAGAAGAACTGGGACTCTAGTTTGGGTCCAGAGGACGTGACGTCCATCTAAGAAATGGTGACTCGGTCGGCCCTTCGGGTGACCGTTGAATTCGAGTCAAAAATTTTACTAGAAAACCGATACGGGACACCGTACACCCTAGAATAAGGGGTTGGTCCATAACTTGGGTGTAGGGGACGAAACCTTCGCGTCTCAGAATTGGTGACCCGGTAGTCCCTTCAGGGATACCACGTAGAAACTCCACACCACCTCGGAAACAATGAAGGACCTCCCGACACAGATCTTTACAAACTGTACTCTTATAAATCACTAACTGCAAAAGTCTTTGGTCCTTCACGAATTTTGTCCCCAAAATAAAACACTCCTCCAAAAGAGGTACCACTGTGACGGATTTTCGGGTGAATAAAGAATAGTTTTATTATTCCAAGACTTCCTTTTGTTTCCCGAGGAAGCCCGAAGATGGTCTTCTCTCTCCTCCTCTGAACTCCAGAAGAAAGAGAAAACCATCTCATACGTGGGATAGGGTCACACTTCACTCCCGTTACGTCTTGTTCTCTCCCATCTCCGTGTCTGTCCTTCAGTTTTGGAAGTCTTCTGTCTACTTCCTCTTTCGGATCTTTGTCTCCCGGTGACTCTTCCTTACTACCCCTAACTTTCGGGACGGTCATGGAGAGTAGAAACCCCTTTCGACCATCTCGGGACCGTTGAATGCGTTACTGGCACTTGTCTATTGTGAAGTGTTGTCCCGTTACCCGTTTGTTGAGTCACCGGAGGTCACTCCTGATCACTTACTTAGTAACAGGTAGGTGTTTTACCCTGCTAAGATCGAGATTTTCCCTCCTTCCTGATCGAGAGAGAAGGTGATATCTCACTAGAGGTCCTAAATCCATGAAAATTTTTTAAAACCACTTATTTTAGAACATGTCACACGATGGTATAGGATATATATAAATTGTTCTCTATTATATACATATATATACGACGATTCAGTAAAGTCAGTACAGACTAAGACACGTTGGAGTATTTACCGTCGGGTGGTCCGAGGGGGCAGGGACCCTAAGAGGTCCGTTCTTGTGACCTCACCCAACGGTAAAACAAGAGGTTACGTACGTACGTACGGTTCAGTGAAGTCAACACTGGTTGAGACACGCTGGGGTACTTGTCGTCGGGTGGTCCGAGGAGGTAGGTACCCTAAGAGGTCCTTTCTTATAACCTCACCCAACGGTAAGGGAAGAGGATATATAAATATCCTTTTATATAAATAGATTTTCTATCTAGTTAGTGAAGTCAACACAGACTGAGGCACTTAGAGACTTGATATCGGGTGTTCCGATGAGACAGGTACCCTAAGAGGTCCGTTCTTATGACCTTACCCAACGGTATGGGAGGAGGTCTCCTAGAAGGACTACTCCCTAACGTAAAGAAACCTAAGGACGAAACGTCCACCTAAGAAATGACGACTCGATGGTCCCTTCGGGTATAAATAAGGAATCGATAGGGAATCACATACATACACACTATAAATAGGGAATCAATTTCCCTATTTATATATTTATATGTATGTAAAAAAAATTTTTTCCTCCTATTTGATATTTTAATTTGTTTTACCACTCATTACCCCCTCCATCATCTTCCCCTTTTTCCTCTGTTCAACCGGAAACGTATATGGAACGAAACATCAAAACTAAACCTTTAGTACGTATATAAAATATATTAATATTTTACTTTTAATTTAACTCCCGAAGGGACCATCGAGTCGACCATTTCTTAGGTGGACGTTACGTCCTCTGGGACCAAGTTAAGGACCCATCCCTTCTAGGGGACCTCTTTACTATCCAATGAGTGAGGTCATAAGAACCCGAAGGGACCACCGAACTACCATTTCTTAGGTGGACGTTACACCCTCTGGACCCAAGTCAGGGACCCAACCCTTCTAGGGGACCTCTTCCCGTACCGTTGGGTGAGGTCTTAAGAACGGACCACTTAGGGGTACCTGTCTTCTCGGACCTCCCGATGTCAGGTACCCCAGTGTTTCTTAGTCTGTGTTGACTCGCTGATTCGTGTCGTGTCATGTTTTCATCTTTAATTTTCGTGTCATGTTTTCATCTTTAATTTTTTTTCTGTATACTTAAATTGAGACATGGTTCAATCTCCGTATCGTCATGTTGATAAGAGTCACGGAAATTTTGTCATTAAACTAACATCGCGGATGTCCCTATAAGAGACACCCTTTAATATCTTGTTCCTTCAACCAAACAAGTTGTTACTGTTGTTTTAAACGTTCCTTCTATTCTCCTTCTCTACTTTCCCTGTGGGTATCCGACTTTTTCAGACTCTTCCGTACAGATTTAGTCAACTCATCCCTGTATAAACTTAAGACGAAGTTCGTAAGGTTGTGTTTTGTAAAATTCATTAATTTTTTTTGATTTGTAAGATTCTTTCAACCCCTTCAGTCTCACGACTGACTTGTAAAGTACTACAATTCTTTGATAACAATTAAAAAATCCGTACTGGTAAAATAGGACCAACTTAAAATGAAAATGTTTCTTGAGAATCCCAAATCACTATGTTTACCTTTATAAATTTCTACTTTACTACGAACACTAACGGAGTTTTATTAGGATTTCCCCTCCCTTTCACTCACTGTTCATATACCTCCAAGTAGTATGTAGAAGATAAGAACATAGAAACTTTAACAGGTCCAGAGTTTTTATTCAAAACATATCCCGTCATCCTCTCTCTTTTAAGAGTAATCGTCCAATATAATCATCACATAAGAAGTGTGTTGATCAGAAAATCAGTCTGAACACATAGATACTGACACACTCGAAGTTTGGGAAGGTCGCGTGTCCTGTTACTGTCACGGAAACTCCTCTAGTCTTAAGTCTCCAAGTTCCCGGTCAACTAAAATTTTGACCGGAGTTTGGAGTAAAAGGAGTAAATAGAGGAAAAAAGACAAAGATTAGGTTAAGTCGGGTAAGGTAGTAAAACGGTCAAGCACGACTCCGATAATGTCATTGATGGAATAATAAAGAAGGTTATCGTTTTCCGATTATCTTGTGTTAATATAGATATCATTTGTGTGAATTCTCGAAGGATTTGTAACCACAACATTTTTCCGAATTGTTTTTTCGGTATGTTACCTCTCCGTGATAATTGTTATGAGATATGGTCACTTGTCTTAAATAAATATGATGACAGACCAATCTATTTACCAATAAAGAAATCTTTTTTTACTTTTTTTTTACGGTATTTTTACACATGGGACGTTTATGGTGTAACCTTGAGTTGAATTATGAGACATTACCGGATTTACCCTTTTCTTATATATTTTCTCACCTATATACATATTGACTAAGTAAAAACGATATACGAACTTTGATTGTGTTATACCATTTAGTTGACATCGGGGTTATTTTTGATAAATAATGATCTTGATTAGTTACTTATATCATTTAAACGTCCTATATTTTAGTTGTGTGTCTTTAGGGAACGTAAGGATATATGATTATTACTCTTTTATCTTTCTCTTTAATTCCTTTGTTAAGGTAAGTGGTAATGTTACTTTTCTTATTTTATGAATCCTTATATAGATGGATTTCTTTGATTTCTGGATATATATCTTTTGATTTTTTGTGACGACTTTCTTTAGTTTCTCCTGTGATTATCTACCTCTTTATATGGTACAAGTACCTAGTCTTCTTAGTTATATCACTTTTACTCATATGATGGGTTTTGTTAGATGTCTAAGTTACGTTAGGGATAGTTCGATGGTTACCATCTTGTTTATTAAGTCTCGATCTTGTTTATTAAAGTGTTAAACATACCTTTATGTTTTTTGGAACTTATCGGTTTCGTTAGAACTCTTTCTTCTTACCTTGACCTCCGATGATGTTTCGGTGTCAGTAGTTCTGTCATACCATGACCGTGTTTCTGTCTTTATATCTAGTTACTTTGTTTTATCTTTCGGGTCTCTATTTGGGTGTGTGAATACCTGTGGAATAGAAACTGTTTCCTCTGTTTTTATATGTTACCTCTTTTCTGTTAGAGAAATTGTTCACCACGACCCTTTTGACCAGTTGGTGAACATTTTCTTACTGTGATCTTGTGAAATATTGTGGTATGTGTTTTTATTTGAGTTTTACTTAATTTCTAGATTTACATTCTGGTCTTTGATATTTTGAGAATCTCCTCTTGTATCCGTTTTGTGAGAGGCTGTATTTAGTGTCGTCCTAGGAGATACTGGGTGGAGGATCTTATAACCTTTATTTTCGTTTTTATTTGTTTACCCTGGATTAATTTTGAATTTCGAAGACGTGTTGTTTTCTTTGATATTCGTTCCATTTTTCTGTCGGAAGTCTAACCCTCTTTTATTATCGTTTACTTCGTTGACTGTTTGTTGATTAGAGTTTTTATATGTTCTTTGAGGACGTCGAGTTAAGGTATTTTTATTTACTGGGTTAGTTTTTTACCCTGTTTCTTGATTTATCTGTAAAGAGGTTTCTTCTGTATTCTACCGATTGTTTGTGTACTTTTCTATGATTTGTTATGAGTAATAGTCTCTTTACGTTTAGATTTGGTGTTACTCCATAGGAAAGTGTGGTCAGTCTTACCGACGTTAGGTTTTCAGATGTTCGTTATTTACGACGTCCCCCACACCTCTTTTCCCTTGGGAGAATGTGACAACCACCCTTACGTTTGATCATGTCGGTAATACCTCTTGTCACACCTCTAAGGAATTTTTTGACCTTTATCTTGATGGAATACTGGGTCGTTAGGGTGAAGACCCGTATGTGTGGCTCCTTTGGTCTTAACTTTCTCTGTGTACATGGGGTTACAAGTAGCGTCGTGACAAATATTATCGGTCCTGTACCTTTGTTGGATCTACAGGTAGTCGTCTACTTACCTATTCTTTCGACACCATGTATATGTGTTACCTCATAATGAGTCGGCAATTTTTCTTAAGTAAACTTAGTCAAGACTACTCTACCTACTTTGACCTCGGCTAATATGTCTCACTTCATTCGGTCTTTCTTTTTGTGGTTATATCATATGATTGTGTATATATACCTTAAATCTTTCTACTATTACTATTGGGACATACGTTCTGTCGTTTTCTCTGTGTCTACATATCTTCTCAGAAAACCTGAGACACACTCTCCCTCTCCCACCCTACTAAACCCTCTTACCGTAACTTTGTACATATTATATACTCTTTGTTTAACGGTCAGGTCCAAGTTACGTCCTATGTCCTACGAACCCCGACCACGTGACCCTACTGGGTCTCCCTACCGTACCCCTCCCTCCACCCTCCCCCCAAGTCCTAACCCTTATGCACATGTGGACACCGTCTAAGTACAACTACATACCGTTTTAGTTATGTTATAACATTTCATTAATCGGAGGTTAATTTTATTTATTTAGATTTAAATTCTTTTTTCTTTTCTTTTTCTTTTTTATATTAATGTATATGTACTATATTTTAAGTTTTTTTATTGTTGTTGTTTTGATGACATTTTTGTTCGGAGGAAAGATGGAGATGGGGAGTCAAGAGAAGGACCTTTGTAATTACAAGTGTCAAATAACACATAAGGAGGTCTCTATAAGATTTATATAAACGTCTTCTGTATTAATATGTAGTGTTTACCATCATTTAATTTATAATAATAACTCATTAGGAATTGAAAGGGATTAGACACTAAAAATCCCGAGGAAAAATGAAAACCTGACAGTAAATACGTCGGTCGTGTCTTTCCGTTAAAACTTTTCTAGAAAAGAAGTGAAAATAAAAAAAAGAAACCAAAACTTTTCGAGAAAGAACTAAAACTATTGAACTCGTTAAAGTAAAAAAGGTCTACTTATTAGTGTCCGGTCGTATTTATTCTTAAATTTGATCAGACACGGACATAGGTGACTATCTAAAGACACTTGTAAAAACGAAACTCAAGATCGTCCCAAGCTTTTAACTGTCAATTTTTGTAACGATTTTGATCTGTTAGGATGAAAACGAAGAACAGAGGAATCAAAGTCTTGACACTCAAGACTACTTCTGGTTTTGGTACCCCTAAAATTATTTTCCATAGAACTGAGTTCACTGTAACACAATCTAGTTGGGGATGTCCTACTCCTTCCGGTCTCTAATCCTTTATTCATCCTTTCTCTTAACGTTTCCTCCCGTAGTGAGGAAAACGTTCGGATAGGCGTCTAGGACCTAAGATTGAAGAGAAGAAAAAGAAAAATTTATATATATATAAATAAAACAACGTGACCGAGAATCAACACCGTACGCCCTAGATCAAGGGATTGGTCCCTAGTTTGGACCCGGGGGACGTAACCCTCGGACCGTAGAATCGGTAACCTGGTGGTCCCTTGAAGGTGACCGAGAGAAGAATTGTAGACACGAACCTCTGTCGTGACATGACGGATTATGGGACGAAATGTTGTTGAGAAACTCCAGTATTGACATCGTCACGGGAATCGTCACCGTCAACGAAATACTAAAATCTCTGATTAGTAAGTTCAAAATCTCAATCAGTTAACTCCAAGGATGGTGTCCGTATTATGTTCTATAAATATAGTTGGTTATTAATACACATATAATCTAGTTGATTGTAATTTTGTAATTCATTATGAAACGTATTGTGACTTGAAATACCATACTTCATTTTAGTATTTGTAGGTCGTCTTTAAGGGTTCCGACGGTGGGGATAGAGAACAAGGAAACAAAGGAGGAGAGAGGGGCGAAGGAAAGAGAAAGAAGAGTAGTCAAGTCGAGTAGGGATTCTTCACCAGGAAGGTAGGAGTTCGTGTCCCGTCTAGATTTCGACCGGAGTCCGGGTCGGATGAGGTACAACAGAGAAAGATACTCCTTCTGGTCCAATGTGAATGGCTTCTTTCATCTCCATGGATGAGTCTTTTAAGTATCGTCTTGTCGATTGATTTAATTTGTCTCCAATGTCTTTACGTAGTAAGATTTCTAGTTTCCCAGGTTCTTAGTTTATTTACGGTTTATCTTAGGTGTGTTCAATTTCTATTGATTTTAACGTTTTTTTTTTTTTTAAATGAGAAAGGGACACCTAAAACTGAGACGGAACATTAATTTATGTAATTTCGTGTTGACTCGGTTTATGATAAGAGAATAAATTATATATTAAATCACGGATAAGATGAGTTTAACTTTGAAAATATGTAATAGAATATGATAATAAATTTCACGATATCGGAATATTTAAGATTATGTCATGTTATCTATGTGTAATGAAATCATATCTTAATGACAATAGATATCCAAGGTTAAGGTTTAAAGATCTTTCCTTCAGATTTAAACAAGTGGAACCCATCCTACAGGTAAGAACTGGACCAATACTAGTCGAAAAACCAACCCGCTTGTAGGGGGTTTCATACTTTATGAAGGTAGATGAATAGGATTACGTACTAAAGAAGAACTGTATGGTAGGTTTGTGAAGAACTGGTTCATACAACTAGTTCAAAAGTTCTGAATATGAAGAATCGAGAACCTCTTACTGGGACGGATTGTACTGGAACACAAGTCAAGTACACACAGATAAATCACGGATGATTTATAGACCATTATAACCCCTACGTTTCTACTTCCGTAAGAAAGTCTCCCTTTCGTCAGATCAACGTCTGTCAATATAGGGGTTTATATGTTTTAATTGTCATCCGACATGAGTTGTAAAATTACTTCTAACACAATTTATATGGAAAAAACAACCTTTGACTTTACCTTTTTTAATGTAATTAGTTAATTAAAGTTCATACTTTTCGTTTTAATGAGAAGTCTCCTCTTATCAGTATACCAAGGAACAATCGTCGAGAGAATTTAAAGATACCTCTCTCATTTTATTGACTGATCACACTCCGAACCCCAATAGGGACTTCAGGACGGTTGAAACTAGTATGTAAAAAGAATTACTTCTATGAGTAATATTTTGTGTGATAAACGAGAGTAACAAGAAGTTTTGGTTCAGGGATCACATGATCCACACAATTGACTGTGACGTAACGGATCTTTTATCTCTGCACTTAACAAATTCCGCGAATAAGACTCAGGTATCAGCTAGACCCTTCTCTTGGCTAAACGGTTTACCGTCGGTTAGATAATAAAACAGAGATCATAAATTGTGTTTGGATAGAGAAACATATGAACAAAGATGAGCACTACAAGGTTGTTTCCTATCACCTTTTAAGTTCTTGACAAGGTCTGCTAACGACTGGACAAATATAACCGTCGGTCACGGGACCGACTTCTGTGTTATCTTATAAGGCCCGTCAGTACAGGGTTTCGTTCTAAGAATCAAATCGAACCTTACAAAAGGGACTATGATATAACAACCCTATATCCCCTCCCGTCCCCTCTGACTCCCCGTTCAAAACATAATAACAAAACAATAATAAAATGAAAAATAAAACATAAGTAGAATCGGTACCCATTCTTTTCATTATTTGAAGATATACTGGTGACCAATTAAACTAATACGTTAACGAAGGTGACAATGACTTTTGACTCTTCCACTTTTAATAGGTTCCGTTTAATAAGTCGTCTTTGTATGTCTTCACATGGTAGTCAATGTTGTCTTTTAATGAAAAGGTACAAAACTTGGATCTAAATTTATAAAAGGAGTAATTGAGACTTGGTACAAACTCTTGTTTGACGAGGTCTGTCTTGGTCTAATTCCAGTTCGGACAGAAAGTGTGGACTTTTACTACTACAAGAACCCTTTATATTTGACAGTTTTTATGTCGTGCTTATCATAAACATTAACACACGAACTTTGATCGGTTCGTATCTACTAGGACCTCTTTGACTTACCGTGGTCACGAGAGATGACCTTATAACCCTAAAATCATAGTTCCAGTGTGTGGTGTCCCGTCTGTAGGACTTTTTATGAGTGCGGACAACAACAGACAAATTTCTTTGATTCTAGTCACGACCCTTCATTTCCTGTCTGATATTGGGGTTTGGGTTCTTCATTTTTATTTGAACTTTTTTTATTTTTCTACAAGATTTTCCCGTTCATTTGTAATACTCGATAAAGGAAAGAGTATCGGTACCTGTCTGACCAATTATTCACCAGTTGTCCTCGTCGTTAATTTTATTCAGATACCGAGACAACGGAATTATTATTCCTTCAGAAATTATAACAATGTTCAAGGGGAAAGTCTTCAGTGTGTACCAGGTAAGAGATCCGTATCTTACTCGGACTTTATAGGTCCTTCTACCTATGGATTTTTAACAAAGAATTTATAAAAGTAAATAAAGTATCTCTTATCTGTACATAAATTATAAAATATTCCTACTATTCATCAATCCTACCCTTCCTTCGTATTTTAACATTTTACTAGTGATAAAAAGTCCAACATGACAAACAATACCACCGGTGACTGGTGCATTTACTCCGTTTCCTGGTACGTCTTACACCAGTCATATGGACTCCCTTACTGTAAAATTAAATTAACTTTTATCTACGATTTAAATCTACGTCTGTCAAGTAAAAGTAGGAGAGGTCAAAAGAGGTTGAGAGAATCACATTCAGGTAGTAGGTAGTAACCCCGAGAACCTCGTCGAAGAATTGATGAAAGACCGGAAATTAGAATATGAGACGATCTAGTCAGAGTTTTTTGACAATTGTACTTAAACAAAGTCAAAAAAACTTCATATTTTATGTTTCGGTTACGTTTCTTTATCTCCTTTTGTTATCTTACCCTTTCTGATCTCTAGAGGAGTTCTGTTAATCTCTATGGTTTCCTTGTAAAGTACGTTTCTACCCGTGCTATTTCCTGTCTTTACTATACCTGGATTGTCTTCGTCTTCTATAATTCTACTCCATCGTTCTTATGTGTCTTCTTGATATGTCTTTTCTAGAAGTGCTGGGTCTATTAGTACTACCACACTAGTGAGTGGATCTTGGTCTGTAGGACCTTACGTTTCAGTTCACCTGGAAGTCAAGTCAAGTCAGTGAGTCAGCACAGGCTGAGAAACGCTGGGGCACTTAGCGTCGTGTGGTCCGGAGGGACAGGTACTGGTAGAGGGCCTCAAGTGAGTTTGAGTGCAGGTAGCTCAGTCACTACGGTAGGTCGGTAGAGTAGGAGACAGTAGGGGAAATGGAGGACGGGGGTTAGGGAGGGTCGTAGTCTCAGAAAAGGTTACTCAGTTGAGAAGTGTACTCCACCGGTTTCATGACCTCAAAGTCGAAATCGTAGTAAGGAAGGTTTCTTGTGGGTCCCGACTAGAGTAAATCTTACCTGACCAACCTAGAGGAACGTCAGGTTCCCTGAGAATTCTCAGAAGAGGTTGTCGTGTCAAGTTTTCGTAGCTAAGAAGCCGTGAGTGGAATCCTTCGTAGTTATGCTTGTTTGGATCACCTCCACTACCTTAAGGTCAACTCGATAAAGTTTAGGATTTTGTACTACACACTTTCACGACGTGAGTTATACGGTCGTTTAAACCTTTTGAGTCGTCACCGGTGTCCTGACCTTTTCCAATCAAAAGTAAGGTTAGGGTTTCTTTTCGTTACGGTTTCTTACGAGTTTGATGGAGTGTTAACATGAGTAGAGTGTACGATCGTTTCATTACGAGTTTTAAGAGGTTCGGTCCGAACTTGTCATACACTTGACACTTGAAAGTCTACAAGTTTGACCTAAATCTTTTCCGTCTCCTTTGTCTCTAGTTTAACGGGTGTAGGTGACCTAGTACCTTTTTTGTTCTCTCAAGGTCTTTTTGTAGATGAAGACGAAATAACTGATACGGTTTCGAAAACTGACATACTTGGTGTTGTTTGACACCTTTTAAGACATTCTCTACCCTTATGGTCTGGTGGACTGGACGGAGAACTCTTTAGACATACGTCCAGTCTTTCGTTGACAATCTTGACCTGTACCTTGTTGTCTGACCAAAGTTTAACCTTTTCCTCATACAGTTCCGACATATAACAGTAGGACGAATAAATTGAAGATACGTCTGATGTAGTACTCTTTGTGACCTGACCTTCTTTGTGTTCGACCTTAGTTCTAACGACCCTCTTTATAGTCATTGGAGTCTATACGTCTACTGTGGTAGGAATACCGTCTCTCACTTCTCCTCGATTTTTCGGAGAACTACTTTCACTTTCTCCTCTCACTTTTTCAACCGAATTTCGAGTTGTAAGTCTNTTTCGAGTTGTAAGTCTCTTGCTTCTAGTACCGTAGGCCAGGGTAGTGAAGTACCCTTTATCTACCCCTTTGTCACCTTTGTCACAGTCTGAAATAAAAACCCCCGAGGTTTTAGTGACGTCTACCATTGACGTCGGTACT